>CM061151.1:4262393-4704893 GCA_030710495.1 Labroides dimidiatus | reverse complement strand
AATATGTTTAATGATGTGTGGAGGGGGAACAAGGAGAGAGGAGTATTGAAATAAGAGCATGGAAGATGCTAAGGAATAGGTTTCATTTTTTTTTTTTTTTTGTCGAAGTCTGTGGGGCTCTTAAAGATGCAGCATCCTCTCTTGGTGGTATTTGTTAAGAATAGTAAAAAAAAAAAGAAGCATCAATTCTGAGGACGGTGTTTGTAATCTCCTCTGGGGACTCCTGTTATTAATGGGTGTATTTGTAAACGTGGGACCACAGACGCACCAGTAAAGGCCGGTTGTATCTGATTTACTTCCTTTTTTGCATACATGGTTTGTATGGTAATTCAAAAAACGCCAATTACTCCTCACCGGTGCAGGAGAGGATGCAACAACCCTCCAAACCTTTTGCTTTATCACTGAGAAAGCTTCACTGAGAGACACAGAGCTCTCAGCTCTGCAGATTCCCCCGAATGAAATTTGTGTATCAGGTTTATATACAGCGTGAACCTTAAAGCCCTATAAGTGCACGGGATGCATTTTTAAGTGAAGGCAGCCATACGTTATTTTAGCGGCCGTGGGAGTATCCCTCTTACTGTTTTTTTTTTTTTTTTTTTTACAATAGCTCTCTGCCTCAAACCGTTAGCCCAATTTGCTGTTAACAAGATAAATTGGAGAACAGACAAAGGCATTAAGTGTTGCAGTGCCAGCCAGTGACTGACAGCAGCTTGTGGGAATTGGCTAGCAGGAATTCCTCCTAAGTGGTTTGTTCAGAAAACATCCTACGATCAAGGCAGATGTTGTTTATCCAGTTTAGGTAGAGAAAGGAAGTCCATTCTGAGTGACAAAAGCTGGGAGGGAAAATGGCACAAAATACAAGGGTGTGTGTGTGTGTGTGTGTGTGGTGGGGGGGTGTCTTATGTTATTTATTTATTTATTTTTTTGTTTAATACCAGATTACCGCCTCCTTTTTTCCCCCCACTGCATTAGCACACTGTTCTTTTGTCTGCAGCCATTATCACAACATGGCTAAAAAAAAATTTTTCACCTCCTATGATTTGCTTGAGTTTGTTTGGCCCATTGTTACAAATCAACAAAAAAGAAAGACTGATCGCTTTTAACTGGACCTTAATTCAAAGCTTTGTTTGAGGTTTAAAGGCCCATTTCGCTGTTTACAGGCTGCAGTTTGAGGATGCTGAAGATTTTGCAATTTTAAGTTTTTTATGTTGTTAATTTTAAGTTGGGATGCACCAATATGGAAATTTTGGCTGACGTCTGATTTTTTACATATAATATTTACTGATATTTACTGATATCCATACATGTTTAAAAAAAGAAAAAGTTTCTGAGATGATAAAATTTTGTACAGAATTTTTTTTATGTCTTCCTTTATTTTAAAATAAGAATGTTACAGGGCTACCATGATGAACACAACAACCCTCAAAACTTGTAGCAACTCACAAAACTTCTGTGAGAAAGTCTGGATCAAAATCATGTCCTGACAAAGTAACCATGGCAACCCCCTCCCGACGCATACGCAAACAGAAACTAGCCGGATATAAACATCGGTTGGTAATATCGACCCAGTTTTACGCATTAGATCGATAACGATGTGTTAAAAAATGACAAACATCGGCCGATACCGATGTTAATGCCGATATATCGTGCATCCCTAATTTTAATCGTCAACATTGTACAAACTAGAGATTTCATTGGCTGCAGCATTGGGTTTAAGTTGTTCAGGAAATGATGTGCACGGCTAAATTTTTGATGGACAGCTGCTGGTTTTTTTTTTAGGATTTTTGAACTCACAGTTGTGAGATATTGGCGCAAGTATCCCAAAATGCAACGCAAAAAGCAGAGCAAAAACAAGCACAAAAGCAAGTCATCTTGATTATTCCCACGCCTGAAAAATCAGACTGCTGAAAGTTGTTTTTTTCTTCTTCTTCTTTTTTTGTAAAGCCAAAAATGAATTTCTGCATGCATCCATGCAACGACATGTAATCGGCTCTTCTGTCCCATTTCTAGCACAGATTTCTGCTTCAAATGAACCTGAAAACAAAAAACTGAATCACCGTCAGGCCGTAATCTGTGCAGTTTTTCCTGCTCTTTTTGAATCGGCATCAAAAAGCCATTTTTTTTTCTTATTTTGATCACATCCAGACTCAAAATTCTCATTGGCTCATGAGCCAACCACATTTTGTATACTTACACTTTGTTGCAATGCTTGCAGTTTTTTTTATATATATATATATTTATATGTATATACTCTCAGGCGCTCCCCACAGAGATCCCCTTTAATAACTTTCTGCTCATCAGCTACTTTCCATGCAGCATATTCTTACTCCAGAAGAAGTAGAGAGTAATACAAAGTCAGGTGAGTGTGTTTTTTTTTTTTTCTTTCAGTGCGTTATCTCGCTGCATTTTCTCCTCCATGCCAGTAAGGTGACAGGTGTAGATAGCTAATAGTTTACGAAGGCTTTTGTTTGCGTGAGAGGCAGACAGGGTGGTGCACTGTCTAGGTGATAAGAACCAAGACTCCTGTGCCCTCCAGCACAGTGATCTCTCTCCTCCGCCGTGGAGGAAAAAAAAAACAAAAAAAAAAAAACAGCCTGTTATGATTGGTCTCAAAGCAAGTGCCTGTGCAGTGTTGCACCTCTCTACAGCAACTGCTCATTCACCTTGCCTTCCCTCTGAGACCTGCACTAGTTTCCAGGCAAATGACACAATTTGATATGCCGTTGGGGTGATTCATGTGGATAATGTTTCCATGTGATCATCGCTGCAGAAAAAGAGACGATTTCTTGTTATGATTTTTTTTTCCTTTCCCTTTTTTTTTTTTTTTTTTTTTACTCATTAAGTCTGACAATAACTGGAATATTGGGAGAGTTTATTGCGAGCGGGCTAAAACTCATTATTTCTGCTAGACGTCCCAAGTACAAAAGAAATTATGTTATGGTATTTTGTCCAGGTCCCAACAGATATAATGATTTACGGAGGAGAAATGGGGAGGAGATTTTATGGCTGGGGTTGTTCATTTGTGTGGATTTAGAGGATAAGACTACAAGGCGAGCTCTGGGTTCATACAGTAGCAGCAGCGTGGGTCTGGTATTGATTACACAGAGGAGGTATGGTAACGTTTTATGCGCTTTATGATAAAAAGCACCGCGCCTCATGTGCTCCGTGTTACGGTAACGATAGACAGTCCCTCCATCGTTTATGTCTTTATAATTTATACCATCTGCAGTTTCGTCAGGAGCACGTCATCTCCTTTTGTTCATGCAGAGCGAAGGAGTTCGGAGTGAGGACATCCATCTTGTAGTTGTTGACCTACATGAATCGTCTGGGGGCAAACACCTTGGCCATATGGTTAAGAAACAATCACAGCCGGATCAGGTTAAACTAACCTGAGAGGCTTTTGGATAAGGTTGGCATGTCGTATGAAAAAAAAAAAAAAAAAGAAGAAGAACCTCAGCTTTTGCACAAAAACATAGCTCTAACTTCTTTACGTGCTAAATAAAAGTCATATAGCGCTCTTCACAATTATGCAAAACGCTCAGAATGAATGTGACATTTCCACCCGATATCCCGGCGCCAGAAAACAGCGAAAACATTAATCTTAAGTTATCCGCGGTGTACCTGATTTGCTTCTTATCAAATCCTTAATGAGCTTCAATTAAGATTTATTATGCAAATTAACCCTCAGCTGCTACTGACTGCAGGAGCAGGAGCTATGACAATATTGTGCTAATGGTGTGATCTGTAACAATTACAAAGGTAAACTGCCTTCACACTGCATGCACCGAGAGGTCAGCGCGTTAAATACACGTTCAGGTGTTCTGGAGGGTTTGGACGCCGTGCGGTATTGACGGTACAAACAGGACACCAGACCTGAAGGATCTGTGCTGTCTGGAGCGGGGAGTCTTTATAAAGTCATGATAAATAATCTCCGCCATGTCAGCGTGTGCGTTTCCTCCTCTCTAAAGCTGATGAGTCAAACCAGAATGAAAAGGATTATTCATGTAAGAACCTCATTTCCTGGCAAAACGAGGAAGCAGGTTTTAATTTAATATGAGTAACACATATTACTACCAAACAGGAAGATAACAAACCAAAGCTCTCTTAAGAGTTTGATTAAAAAGCAGCTGAGAAATGTGTCTCCGTTTCCTGGTTACGAGGTTACGACCGGACGTGGAGCTCCTGGACGCTTTGCTCCACGGCTGTATGAAGTTGTGAACCTTGCACCTTTTGTAACTTCATTTAGCACCCGGCTGATGGCTCCCTGGCAGCTTTATGGCCGACATGTTTTATGAGTCGTCATGCAGCGCAATTACATAGGACCTAATTTGATGAATCAAGTCAATGTTTCACCGGCTCTGTTGACCTCGCCGGCCTGCGATCTCCTGTCTCTGCACGAGGGTCAGACTGAGGCTCTCACACTCTGCACCACTCACTCGCTCTCTGTTAGAGTAAAATCTCCAACATGCACTTGCTATTACAGCCAATCAAGAGCACAGCACACTTGCAAAGAGCTATTGTGGGTTTGTTTTAAACGACTTTGGCACGTCATCAGTCTGAATGAATCAGTTTAATCAGCCAGCCGCAGAAACATGATGCACTTTCTATAATTCCGTCGTGTTAGTGCGCGAAATGAGTCGCGTGTTTCTGATTTTTGTTTATATTTATCATCCATGTGATGTGGTTTCAGTGTTTAGAATAATCAGAATAGAAGGTATTTCACAGGCGATAGCCTTTAATTATCTCAACCTAAACACCTTTTAATTCTCTGGTTTCAGACTCAGGGAACACAGAATTAAATTAATTAAGCAGGAAACACTTGACGTTATGAAAAACGTTAGTTTTACATCATATTTTGTGTGTGTAATTATTTAGAATTTTCTTTTCATGAGAGTAAATATTACAGTTTGAAGAAACGTTGCTTTTTGTGTAGTTTAAATGCAGTGTTGACGTGCAAAACGTGGGAAAAGGTTTGAATTTATGAGTGTTTGAGTGATTCCTAAATGAGGCTACAGTCTGTTCTGACGCCATGTGAGAATTTAAAATGAGCAACATGAGATTGGCTCAATTTGTGACATCACAGATTGTTGAATTTTTTTTTCATTTAAGAGCATAATGATCATCGAGTTAATCATCACTTTTCCAAACTTTCAGACTCTGAAGTCTTTGGCCATATTACATAGTTTGAATGGAGAAAAACGGGTTAAACTTAAATCTAACAATTTGGCAACAATGGAGGAGGCTTCTGAAGAGCAAGGCCAAGAGGAAGAAAGAGGGCTTGTAAGGGAGGGGATTAAAGAAACAGACTACTACAGAGGTATAAGAAGACAGTGTGCAGTCTCATAATAAGCATGTTTCTCCTTTTTTAAAGCTCCTGTGAGTAACTTTAAAGTTCTGTTGATTTTGGCGCCCCCTTTGGACGAAGAGGGTAACCTCTAAATGTAATGGACTTTACTTTACCAATAAAGTGTATTACTTATTGAGATGTTTTGGCGTGATAATGTGACTAACAACTCAGTCTGTTTCATTCTCAGACTGAAATTCCTCATGGAAGCTTTAAGTTTGAATTTAAAGTAAATTACAAGATGTGGTTTTTTTTTAATTTTTTGTTTTATTTTGCATTAATTGAACCAGAAAGTCCTGCTTTGATCCAGAATCTATTTTAATGAGACCTTAAAAAAGGGAACAGCTGTACAAAGTCACAAAAAAACAGCCCCTATACAATTCGGCACATCAAAACTATATAAAATAGGTGTTGAGATACATATCGCGTATCGTGCCTTTAATTGTAACCCAGCTTTAACAAATCAATAAATTAGTAGATTTTGATGAGTAGCTGTTGAAATGGATTTATTTGAATAAGAGACTCATCCGGCTCTGCTAGCTTGCTAATTGTTCAGTGTATTCTTCAAGCTTCCAGTGTTGTTATCTAACAATCACCTCCCTGAATGAAAACAGATTTAGAGGATTAAAAAAAAACCACTCCAGCTCTCTAATTAGTGAGCCTCACAAATACTGAATGGCTCATTTGATCATTTCTTTGTGAGCCACAAACAAGTTTTAATGTCAAACCGAATGTAGAGTGACAGGAAGAAAGAGTTTGTTATTCCTCATGGCAGGGGGTCCAAAAAGATCATGCACCCTATTTAACACATTAACATCCAGACCCTGACACCTCGAGGTGCAGTTTGGATGTTAACGATGGAGGACGACACTTTACTGGTGCCAGTTTACTGGGAAACTTTTCCACTTTTCTATTGACCCAGATTCGTTTTGCTCATTTAAAAACCAAGTAAGAATTCAGTTTCAGACAATGAAACAACAAAAATGATTCTTTTTTTCTTTTCTTTCGTTTTTTTTTTAAAATGAAAACACTCCTGATGTTCACCGTGTGCTGTAGATTTTATCACATTCAAGCAGAATCCAAATCAAAATGGGGAAAAAAAAATTCTTGATGGCTGAATTTAATGAAATGATTCAAGTTAGACTGGTATTTTTTTCAAATTAAAATGTGTTTTATTGAATTAAAAAAATATTAAGCTGGTAGAGCTATCACCACATGTACAGTTAAGTACTGTAAGGTCATCACTGTGTTGGTTATCATCTCAGTGTCAGTCCCATCATAATAGGCTACATGTCATTTTCCTCTCTCTCTCTCTCTCTCTCTCTCCACTTTCCATGTCGCTCTCAAACTGTCTTTTCAAAATAAAAGCATACTCCCAATGAATAAGATCATAGTAGGTGATAAGATTATGAAATAAACATTATGATATTTATTTTACTTAATTTTAAGTACTAAATACAGGAGCAAATGCATGTTGAATGATGAATGCTTTGTTTCAAATATACTACAACTTTTTTCTCGATATTTTTCTGCTAATTTTGCCTCGATAAATTAGCCAAATATGGTTCAAACAGCAGTAAAATGCTGTCAAGTCAAGTCAAGTGTATTTATAGAGCACCTTCAAGAGGACAGCAGTCGATCAAAGTGCTGTACACAAATACATAGAGGTAAATAAATATAACAATAAAAACAATAAAAAAAATAGAAAAACATCATAAAAACAGTAGAAAAAAATAAAATCTAAAAACTAAGGTGCCTGTGACTTATAAGAGCTCATGTAAAGTAATCATAGCATCAGGTATAGGCTCAATTTTCAGTCGTAGCATGATTAGCTACATGTCATTTCCCTCATTCTCTCCATTTTCCCTCTTTATGAAGCTGTCCTTTCAAATTAAAAGCATTAACCCAATGTATAAGCTAGTAATAGGCATTAAGATGATAAAATAAACACAAGATGCTTTTTAAATCAAATTTTATATTTAAAAAAAAATGGCAAAAGTGCTAAAGGATGAATGTAAAATTTAAAATCCACAACAAATGTTTTTTCCCAATTTTTTTTTGGCTAATTTAGATCAATCGGCCAAACGTGGCTCCAAGAACAGTTAAAAAGTGTTGAGTCATCGTAGCATTTGGTCATCAGCTCAATTTCAAGTCCTGGCATGATTAGGTACAAGTCATTTCCCGCTGTCTCTTTCAACTCTCCCTGTCTCTCTCAAGCTGTCCTTTCAAAATAAAAGCAAAAACCCAACAAATAAGATAATAATAGGCATTGAGATGATGTATTTGATTTAATTTTACCTTCAAAAAAAACACTTTGAATGATGAAAACTGTTTGAAATCCATGATACATTCTGGTTTAGATAAATTGGTCAAAGAAACATTTTTTTCCCATCTTGCTTCATATTGTTGACCTGCTTTTAAAGATTTAGAAAGATTAAAGAAGGCGTGTGTTATTAAAAAAAAAGAAGGAGATTTCCGTTGATTGTCACCTGTGTGGAAATGCAGAACACCTCCTTTGTTTTCAGCTCTAATCCTGAGCCTAAACCACCTCAGAGACGGTGCAGAGAGTAGTGCTTGGAGGCTGCTCCTTAGGGCTCCTCCTGCCTGTTTGTGTCTACAGTATGTGCTGAGCTAGTCTGTTGAAACAGCTTAATTGATACTCATTAAACAGCAGTGACAGCTTAGGTGTCCTTGATGAATGTGGAATAATTCGGTTGTACTTACAACTTGATTAAGGAGCCGCACACAACATGTCAGCGTTGCAGCCCATGGCTCGGTCTGTATGCTCCTCTCACTGCCTTCTTCTAATGATCAGCCTGAGCGCTCGAGCTGCCTTTAAGTTAATCTGCTGCTATTGTCTGAAATAAACAACTTTTCAAACTCTAAATGAAAAAGTATTAAAAACACAGCAGCTTATTTGACTTTGATAACTTGCAGAGTGTTACACCTCGGAATATACTTCATCTAGAAATGTGAATTACGTCGACTTTTCTTTGTGTTTATTCAGGCACAGTCTGGCATTTCCAGACAATAATAAAGTCAATGGATGTCAGGCAGATGAAAAATGTGCATCTTGTATTAGTTCAGTTAAAAATTAGAGGCAATTGGAATTGGTTCAAAATTGACTGTCTTTGTAACGAGCGCATGACGAATGGTATAATTTAGAGGAGAAAATGAACGTGGGGGAAACCAAAAATATTATTCCGCCGCATTTTATGTGCCACAATACTCCATGAAGATGAACTAATTTGGCTAAATACCCTGAGAAATCTGCTCACAGTATTTCTTCTGCGGTGACACAGAAACTTCAGGGTCACCAGGGCACGAAGCAGACACTGTTTTTACGTCTAGTTTTGTTTTTAGTAACAGCCGCCTAAATTAAAAATAAAAAAACCCACCATAACTTTCAGATTTCAAGGCCCCCGTGCAGCCTCCGCAATTCGCCGACATCTGACGGTAAAAGAAAGAGCCCCCTTTTTTCCCCTCCGAGTTGTTGAGACGACATGAAAGCAGGGGGGAATTTCCGCAGAGGATGGATTTACAACTTTATCCTCACATGATTAATATTACACAGGGAGGTCTTTGTACAGGAAGCGGCATGTCTAATTATGGTCCAACTGTGTCTGAGTGAGAGCAAACATGATGCCAGAGACCGCCAGGAGGAACTGCACCGACACGTCACGCACGATGTGGGTGTGGAGTGAGGTCATCGTCACCCAGATTTCATGATCCTTAACCCAGAAATGATTGAGCAACAGCCGAAGACAGTTAGACTCTGAGTTTGGCACGTCCAGCTGGAAAAACCCTGAAACACAGATTTAGGAGCTTCAATGAAACTCAATCAGGAAGTGAATTTGCTGTTTTGTTTTTTTTTTCATATTTTCAAGGTTACACACGTCCTCAAACACATAATAACATCCATGACCTCACTGATGATAACTACAGTATGTCCACATTTGCTGTACAGTTTAGAGCACTTGCAGATTCATCACTTCTACCCCCCCCCCCCTTTTTTTTTTTTTTTTTTTTTTTTTTTTTCAAGAGTTTCAGGGACTCTGTGTCCTCCCACGTTTGTCTGTTCATCATATATCTCAGCGCAGACATTCAAGAGGTTGCTCGCCAGGCCAGCCGTAACTCATCCTGCCTATCAAGACAAGACCGTGTTTCTTCCCGGGCTTGATTTTCAGCTGTTACTTGTAAACCCGAGCAGCATTCTTAAGATTAACAGAGTGACGGGGAGGCCTCTTAAAGCAAACTATAATAGTACGATATGTTACAGTCATATTTTATGGCTTTTTGCGTGTGAGGCCAAGTATGTGTGCAGATGGATCGTCTGAAGGATCTAATAGGGCTGCATTGCACCTCAGGGAGTGCAGAAAATAATGGTGTTGTGTTTCTGCTGTTTTTCATTAGGCTGATAATAATAACGCAGGTGTGCACGTCACAGGAAACCTGCACGGGCCTGGTCATCCTCACGAGTGCACATCAGACGTGACAAGGTTATTCTTCTTCCCTCTTCCAGAGGCTTGTTTTTCAATACGTCAAGTACTCCTTTTTTGAAGAATATGTTTTTGTCTTCAAGTGTATCTGTGTGTGTGTGTGTTTGCGTGTGTGTGTGTGTGTGTGTATGCTGGCTTCTTTGTCTGCCTGAGAATAAAAAAAAAAAAAAAAAAAAAGTCATTGATATAGAACTAACTGTCAAAATAAGTCGTGTTCAATCCAAAACCGTTTAAGTTGTCAAGGACACATTTTCCTCCTTCCCATATCCTGACAAACATTGAGTCAGCGATTGTCTGTTGTATTTTCAGTGCTGGTATCTGGTGCTCTACCCCCCCAGGCCATTTGAAAGTTGTAGAAAGTGGTCATTTTCTCTGTGTCAGTGGGAGGTCAGTGTTGTGGCAGTCAGCAGAGCTATTCAGTCTGCTGAAACCGAGTCCATTGGGAACCCTAAAGACATTTTGTCCGGCGCGGTTGCCTCTCCCTGTCTGTCTTCTTGTCCGTCTCATTGTACTCACGGCGCTCGTACAAAAGTCAAGAAAAGATGGAAACATTTCTTAGATGATTTCCAGATCTCGAAACTTTTATGCAGACCTGACGCTCTCAGACTGCTCAGCTGTCATCCGACTGAAACTTACACATAAAATTGGAGGAGGAATCCGGTTGGAGATTCCTCATTTGCATACCCGTCTCTCACTCTGTGGCCATTTGTCCTTCTGTCAAAAGCACTTCTTGTTATTTCCAGCTCTTACTCTGTCTGAATTTCTACCTGTCCATCCAGCTCTCTGTCTCTCAGAGACTGACATGTCCTCTTTGTGCTGTGTATCGTATCCCTGGTAACTGTCGCCCAAGGCCCATTCATCCCTAAAATGCTACGGAGGTCACACACAGATCATTGCTCTCGCCAAAGGCCCTGACTTTAACACAGAGTGACCCGTGCGGGACAGCGGTGCGCTGATGGATCTGGAAATAACGGGAGCATAATCTGCTCCATCATCAGAATTAGAGAGAGAGTATGGTGTGCGGAAAACCTGGTTTGGATGAGATAGAGAGGCGAGATTTGGGGATTAAAAAGAGAATCATGTCTTGTTTGTACAAATCATTGAAGCATGGTCTGAAGTGAGACGTACACTCATCTGTGATGCTTAAATATTACTTTAAGGGTCAAAATGATTCAAAACAGGTCAAATAAATCATAAAAGATGAAAGCAACTAGATGGACTTTTTATTGGGCTGCAAAAAAATAAACGTTTGGGAAAAACCTTGAGTTTTACCAGCTACTTAAAATGTTTGGATTAGCATTTCACTAATGTCATCTTGTTATGTGTTATTTGGAGATTTTACTTTATTTATTATTGAGATCTAAAACAGTAGATGGTCTGTAAATGTTTGATATGACAAGCAAGAAGTAGGAGTTCAATCCAGGCTCTGTGCTCCGAGGAATGTAGCCTTCATATGTGGAATTAGCCATTTAGCTAACAGCTTCCCTACTAGAAAGCAAATTTTTTCAAATTGTTTGATGTTTGTACACTTCTCTTCATATCTGTGATCACTCAAGGTAAAAACACTAAGGTGTTCTGAAGCATAACATGTAAAGTTTTCTCAACACAGTGTCCGCTTTAGCATCCACGCTAACATTAGCATGTCCTAACTGGAGGATGAAATAATAAAATAATTATAATGATGATCAAATACTTTAAAATGTTAAAATATCAGGTGTCATATAAACTTGATCTACTGTCAGCTCTCAGTCTGCATGTTAGCCACTAAGCTAATTTTGCTCAAGCTAATTTGTGCTACCCTTTTTTTTAATTTAAGAGTAACGGTAATGAGAACAGCTCACATAAAGTATTAGCCATTAAGCTATCCGCTTCTTCCCTTAACAAAAAACATATTTTAAGGCTTGTTTAATGAAGCTACGTTACTCTTTAGATGTATTACGCTAGGTTAAAATGTTTAGATGTATTGAGGCTTAAAATACCAAATTTATTATCCTCTTGGTGGTTCTCAATGTCTACTTTAGCATCTCGGCTGATATAAGCTAGTGCTAGTTGAAAGACCAAACATCAGATTTCATATTAGTTAGTTAAACTGGAGGCAAACAGTCCGAACTGAAGCTGTTTAGCTAATACTTTAAAATGTGAAATTACAAGATGTCATCTAAACTTGACCAGCTGTAAGCTAACTTTTGCTGGATCTAATTTGTGTATTACAGGCCACCTGGATTTTTTTTTTTTTTTTTTTTTTTTTTTGTTATTTTGGCTTTAAAAGAGTCAGAAATCACGCCTGGAAAGTTCGTCTTCTCTTCTTTCAGGAACCATTTCAATTTTTTGCTGACCCAAATAGTTGAAGAGTTACGGTAATGAGAACAGCTCGCTTGATTATTGCCTGTGATTTGAACATTACTGCACATGGATTCCTATGCAGTATCGTAATACCCTGAATGTGGCTGTAAAGTTTGTCTCTTTTTCTTTGATGGGCCTTTTGAATTTCTCGCTTGCCCAAATAGTTGAGGAGTTACGGTAATTTAAAGAACACTTGAAAAACGGGTTTTAAAGAGTTAAAGTTAAAAAAAATTAAGGAGAAGATTCTTACCATGGATGGTGAAAAACTGAACATGGTCTTTGTAAATCTGCTGGTTTCTGAGGCTGATGGGCAAAACGATGTCCATCATGTTAGGAATGTTGACTCAACCTAACCTCTGATTGATCTGACCGCAGAGGTGGGCTGTTAGCCTTCTGGCTAACAGCTACAACACACACCTAGTTGATGTTACTCACAGCCTTAATATTATCAAAACGTGAGTTATTAAAACCAGACCCCTGCACCGTTTGTACAAGAGTACAAACCGGCCTCAACACTTCTGTGGGACTTCTGTTTTTACACTCCCACACTGGCTCCATCCTCAACACCAGAGGTTTCTGCCTGTTTCGCACATGTTTACCGAATAACAGCCAGCAGTTTGATTCTGATGACAGCCTTTCCTAATGAGACGCCTGCTCTCAGCTTTGATTCTGTCCCAGATTTAATGGGGGACAGTTGGGTGCTGGGAGGCTGCTGGAGTGATGGGTCATTGTCACAATAGTATGCTCTGACTCAAACTCTGAACATTGCACCAAATTATTTCTATCACTGTGGGTCTCAAACAACAGGATAATGGGGCAGCTGACCTTGTGAGCCAAAACCTCATTAAATCACCCTCAAAAGTTACATTAGTTATCTTTATGTCACGGCGTGCACCTCCGCGGTTTGGAATGTAGTTTGTTACTTCCTTTTCAGAGCGGCTCCTCTTTTTGTAGCCTTGAATGGCCTCCTTTGAACCCTGCTTTAATCCCTAACCAGGAATTCCTCACTCCCTCTGTGAGTTAGTTGTTGTTGTGGGGGGTGGGTGGGGGGGGGATCTGTTGCACCCATCTTCCAGGGGGCCATGGCGAATTATCCAGGATAACTTTTCCTCCTTGCCTGCTGGGTTGTTTGCTGTTAGTCTTATGGCGGTTTCGCCTCTTCTGTACATGCCCCAGTGTTCAGAGACTTATTAGATTTGTTCTTTAAGGCTCCCTATTACCTGGACACAAACTTAATACAGTCAGAAAATGATCCCTGTGGTGGAGTCGTCTTTTTCACAGCACTCTTATCAATGTTTCCCAAACTGATGTTGGGGTTATCCGCCCCTCAGCTATCCCTCTCAGTACGCACGTGCCTGAATGCGAGCTGTTTGGTCTCTTTCCTGTCTGTTTGTATGACCGAGCGCCTTTGCGCTAGCATGTGTTTCCTACATGCTTCATGGCAGCCCTCGCACACCCTGGCAGAGACCCAGCTGAAAAGTTCCGGTACTGTCCAGACGCTTCCTTTAGGGACCTCATCAGCCCCTGAATTTCCTTCCCCTCACGCCTGAGGGCATCCATATTCATTTCCTCCTCTGATTTGGGGGAAAATGATGAAAGGCTGGCCTTTTTCCCATCTCTTATTTCCTGCCAAGGTTGCCTGCATTTCAATGCAACGTAAATCTGCAAAGACCTGCTTTCATTTGGACTTGACCAGTTCCGTGTTATTAGTATCATGCCATGTCGGGAGGCTGGGGTTATTATTGTAGGAGTGTCAGAATCTCTGTGTGGATCATCGCGCTGCATACTGCAGTATATTAATACTGTAGTCTTAAAACGGGCACATTGTAAGTTTCACTATTGTGTGTGTGTGTGTGTGTGTGTGTGTGTGTGTTTACTCCACAGGCCTGCTTCTCATAAAGTAAATATCTCATCCAGCATCAGGTTATGAGGGTTTGATGATATCATGAAGATAAGTGCATTGGGTTGAAATGAACCTGTGATTAAACTGGTGGGTGGGTATTTACTCTTACCGGAGACGGGAAATGAATGTTAATGAAAATAACAGTCGCGTACAGTAATAACCACACTCTGTAATTATTGGCATGCTTTGATGATGCCATATATACTCAACACACACACACACACACACACACACATGCGCCTACTTAACCAAACCTCAGGTAGGCTATTAGCTCCGCTAGCAGGATCCTGTCCTCCTCCTCCTCTTCCATGCACGGCAAGGCTCAGGGCGGGGCCGAGTCGCAGAGTTGCCGAGACAACCCCAAACACACGTGTACACAAAGGGAAGGCCCTGCTGCGAGAGAGAGAGGATCATCCCCACCTCTGCCTGGATAAAGAGCGGTGTCGCTCCACTCGCTGGAATGCACTCCTGCCCTTCAGGCGAACAGCAGCGTGTGTGTGTGTGTGTGTGTGTGTGTTTGTGTGTACTGTCTGTGAGCTTTACACACGGAACGTTATTAATGACACATCATTCATGGAGGTTTATTCTGACAGTATCATAACTGGAACACATTGTTCAGCTGACACGTCCTGCAAACAAAGCTTTAAAGCACTCATTACTAAACTAATAACAGGATTCTTTGACGCAAATGAAGGACAGAAATGTTGTTTGCACACAAACGGAGGACATCACTTTTAATCAAAATGTTTTTGTTTTTTTTTATCTTTAATTGGACTTTAATTTATACATTAACTTTATGAATTCCTCTGGTTTATTTCTGCCATCCAGAAAGGTGCGTGTGGTGTTTCACCACCCTTTTTTAAAAGCACCAAACGAAGGCCTGAACGATATAGATTTTTTGAGGCCGATGCCGATATTTCCGATATTTGGCGGAAAAAAATCTGATAACCGATTAATCGGCCGATTCATTTTAAAAATAAAAAATGAATGAAATAACTTCTTTTTGGTCCCTTAATGGTGTCGAAAACAAAGATATGATTTACAGGCGGAACATTTTACTCTTTTACAATACTTTGTCCTTTAGTATTTGTTTAATTTACGGCCGATTAAATCGGCCGATTATGCTCGTGACTTCTGCCGATTCTGATTATTTTGAAAAGGGCTATAATCAGCCGATTAAATCGGCCAGCTGATATGTCGGCCGGGCCTTAAACCAAACCTCATTGACAAAACCTTTAATTTTCATTCGCAGCAAAATGTCTCATCTTTTTCTACTTTTCTCTGTTTTTGAGGTGAATTTTGTGCAATCGTGACCTGCTCTAATATTCTGCGGCTACTTCCTTTTTTAAAGTCACTCTGCAACTGAAAAAATATAACCGGTTGAAGCAGCAGCTCACGTTTTCTGCAAGAAAGAAAAATCACAGTTTTGTAAATGGGGTTTGGCTTGTTTGTAGGGATTAACGCAACTGCTGCTTTTAGTTAAAGGAACTACAATAACGCAGAATTTTGGTCCCAAATAAAACGTGTTTTTCATGAGGAATACTTTCCACGGTGTTGATATCTAAATATGTAGGAATAGAAATGAAGAAATCCACTTTCGAGTTTTTAATCCCTGGATTATTTTCAGTCTTTTTTTCTTTTCTTTAAAACAGAAAATTGAAATCTGGAGTACTGATCTGGACAGTTTTACTATCCGTTAACATCTCTCCAGTTTTCTCTTTGTCATCACTGTGACAGCTCTCTTTCAAAAAACCCACTTGATAGATTTCACCAGTGGATTTTCCGAGCTCAGAACTAAGTCTGCATTGTTGCGCTCCAAATCTGGGCCACATATGATAGCAGAATTATCCCTCTTGTACAGTAAGCACGCTCGTACTCATGCAACTGTCTGTCATCTGAGGCTGGAAGGATGCAAAACAGCTCGTGTCTGTGGGTGTCTGATAGACCTTCGGTGTCTTTTGTAGTGCAGCTTCTCGCTCCACGCAGAGAGTGTGTGGGCATGCATCACTCTGACCCAAAACACACTTTTCCTGCTGACCGGCGCTGCGCGGTGGTTTGTGTTCTGATGTTGGTGCAACTCTTACCACGAGGGCAGGTTATATTTTGGTAGACACGGTGTCACTGAGGCTTTTATGTAACACAACACATTCAACAAGCTGGAAATGAAAGCTGTAGAGGCTGAGCTGGAGTCAGACTTTGTAGAAAGCAACCCTGTTGTACCTGCTCTATAAAGACAATTTCAAGTGTCGTAACTTTTTCCGTGATTTTTGAATGAATAACATTTTTATTTTGGGCCGTGCAGGTTAATTTGTACTAAAAGGAGCTTCAATGTGAGGCCATCTGGAAAATACAGATTTTTAAGAGGCTGAGTAAAGCTTAAGCATCGCTACGGGAAACAGTTCAGCTAATTGTAAACACATGCAGGTGATATCACCCCTCAGACTGCAGACAAAGGCCGGGCTAAAGGTCCCAGTGAACAGCTCAAGGTTTACAGGAACTCTTAAATCCACTCTAACCGACTGAGGAAAACATGAAGTGTCTGCTTTAACAATAAATGATGCCAATTTAATCTGTCCCGCAGTGACAAATGTTTTCTTCAGAACAGTCATGCATTTGCACGGCAGCGTTCCTACAGGCAAAACCCCCACCGAAAATCCCATTAGAATCAAATGAATGTCAAACTCTGCTAAGTGTTTGCACATGACAAACATCGAACATGGCTAATTGCAGATAAGTGTCAGGGTGAAATGTGTTTTTGAGGCTGAGATGCTGCAAAATGGTGTCGTGTTATTATTATTATTTTTTTTTTCCCCCCGTTGTAGTAAAGTAGTGATAGAGCAGTGGGTTGTGGGAAAATTTGGAGATGTCTTAAAACAAAAACCTACCAAAAAAAAAACAAAAAAACAAAAAAAACAGAAAAGTGCTTTGGAAAAAAAAAAGATGGTTTTAAAGACAAAACGACAAAATTCTCCCCCTTTTTTTGTTTCTCCAGTAGTTTAATCAAGCATGGACTGACTTTTCTGCCTGACAACCGCTCAGATCTGCTGACCAATCACTGACGTTTATCCTTCACACTTCGTTGAAAAATTAAAGGTGATCGAGCATTTTAAAACATGAGCGAGTTTGACGGAATGTCTCTTTTTCCTGTTCAGTTTCTTCGCTCCTTTACGTGTTGTCATGGAAACTAATTGTCATATTGTAAACTCGTTATTTTCTTGTTGTGTGTCACACACATTTCTTCAAATAGAGTTTTCATTTCCTATCGAGTGTCTTGACTTGGCTTTTGTATCATGAATAAAATAAAGATACAGTGTTAAATGGAGCTTTGAAGAAATCATTGGAATTCTCAAAGGATACTTCTAACACCAAAATATAATATTTTTTTCTCTCCTTTTTTCTTCCTACATCAATTTTTTGACTTCCCTAAACCACACAAACGATCAACGCTGCAGAAAACTAAAGTCTTACCTTCTCTTACTTGGTCATAAATATCTCATTACACTGAATAAAAGCCTCGTCAACAGGTCCTAATGTAACATCTTATTTACAGGATATTAAAAGCTGAAAATAAAAACCTTTATTGGGCGCCAGTTTGGCACACAACCTGTTTTTTTATCCATTTCTTGAGTTAGTGTGACATCTTGTTTCGATAAACCTAAACAGGAAATTGTGTTCGCAGCTCTGGCCTCTCTTTTTTTTTTAGTCATTACAAACATTTAAGTCCTTATTTTTGCTCCTAACATCTTAAAATGAGATGCCATATCTGGACTTCTCAGGCAGAGCGGTTATGTTTGGTGTAATAAGATTTTTTGACTCGATATAAACTCCCTTAGTAAGAACTGGGTTTTTCAGTGAGCACCAGAGACTTTTCTGTGACTCTGTATTTTGGAAATGAACACAACTTTTTTAGCAGGCTGAGCAGATTTTGTAGCTTTAGGGCAGTGGTTCCCAACCTGGGGTCCACGCCCCACATTGGGTACAGAACTTTGACTGATCTGAGGCCGTGATGCACCGATATGGAAATTTAGATATTAATATTTCCGTTACGGTCGATATTTACTGATAAACGTTTAAAAAAAAAAAAGTTTCTGAGGTGATAAAATTTTGTACAGACTGAAAATCCTGCAAACTGAATTTTTGAATGTTTTCCTTTATAAATTAGAATGTTAGGGGGCTGCCATAAACACAAGTAACCAACAGTGTTACTTCTTAGTGAACCTCACAACTTGTAACAAGTGTGTAGTTAAACTCTCAACTCACAAAACGTCTGTGAGAAAGTCTGGATCATAAATCAAAATAATATCCTGACAAAGTTACCATGGCAACCCCCTCCTGACACAAACAGCAACCAGACGGATATAAACATTGGTTGTAACATCGACCCAGTTTTACTCATTGGGCCGATACCGACATCGGCTGATACTGAAATTAATGCTGATTGTGCGTCCCTACTATGAGGTTGTCGAAATTATATTTACGTTAAAAAACATTTAGACTATATTTAATCTTGTACACTTTTAAAAATATAACATCATTTAGTCACCTCACCTCTGTGACCTGTGTGGAAGTGTCAGCGACCTCATAAACGATGCTGGACACTGCTTTCGTCTCATTCACAGATGGTTTCTTTCGTTTCTTGTGGTGGTTTCACATTATTTTCCCCGACTCTCTGACCGCTATTTGGACTGCACTCGTCTGTGTGCGTGCAGACGCGTTTGTTTTGACCTGATCTATCTGAGAGGAAACCTTGAATTACTTCTGCTTTTACCTGGCATTATATAGAAAATTAAAATAAACTTTAAAATGTTTTGATCTCTTTAAAGCATACAGTATAAGAATTATTAAAATGCATCTGTAGTTTTTATTGTTCTGTGTGTAATTTATACAAAGAAAGGGCCAAAGAAAGATATAATTATTCATATACACGATAAATCAAAGAGAAATGAAGGAAAAACTAAAATTTTTCCAATTCAAGATTTGTTGTTACTTTATTCTTTTGATGCATGTGCGTGCAGCGGGGGGTTACGGTAAAAGTACGGTTATAAAATACTAACCGATCAAACAAAAGAGAAAATATCTCATGAAAGAATCGATGTTGGGGATGTTTTTTAAGGCTAATAAATTGTGATTTTTGTGTTTTAATTGTTTCTTTATTTTTCATGGGACACTTTTTGGACAAAATAACTGATTAAACGACAATTAATGAGGGATATTCAAGACTTGGGGACTCAAATTCTCACATATTAAAGTTGTTTTTTTAGGCGAGAGTTTGAGAGATGTTGTGATTTTTTTATTTTAGTACTCTCATGAAGTCTCAGAGGACGTCGCGTTTTGTCTTGTACTGGATTTCCACAGCCCTCCAGTGTTGCCATGCAGTGGTGTGACTGGGCACCATCTTGTGTCCTGAGCATTAGCAGCAGTGTGCTCTGTGGCAGAAACACCAGCTGCCTGTTAGCAGGAGAGAGAGAGAGAGAGAGAGCGAAAGAGAGAGCAAAGGAGAGGAAGAGAAGAGAGAAGGAGAGGGAGGAGGTGCAGGGCCGGGGCCGGTCTACCTCAGATTTGGGTCTGTGAGTTATTGACCCTCTTTGATAAACCCCTCTGAATGACACGGGCGTAATTCAGCCGAAAAGTTTGCACTGTCACCGGGACGAGCCGACTGTCTGCGCTGAATATATGGGCGCAATTTTCCAAATAGGTTTATAGCAATTCTTGGGAGAGGAGGGCGAGATAGTGATATTACTGACTTTATCACTGCAGCTGAGCAGCATGTAGCACCTCTCCGCTCTGTATCTCTCTATTCCTCTGCTGTAGAGCATGAAGGATCACACGACACGGCGTCTGCTAGGTACTGCAAAAGAGAAACAGAATACAGACCCTAATGGAGGCCTCTGGATTACAGTAATGCAGTTTTATCCGCTCTTATCATCAGCTCATGTGTTCGTCTTCCTCCTGGTCGGACTTTACATTCAGACTCACGGTTTTCCTTCTTGCAAATGCATCTTACACATTACGCTGTTGAATCACAAAGCAAGTCATTTTCTCAAAATTAGCAATCAAGTGTTGTTTTTATTTATTTATTTTGAGGCATGAAAAAAAAAAACAGATTTATTTAAAGAAAAATAAAATAGTCGCCAGATATTTTTTTCCTGGAGTTTCAGGTAACAAATCTCAAACTTTTTGCTGCTTTTTGCTTCTTAAATGTAAGATTTTTCTTTTCTTTAGTTCAGTAAATGAGTATGGGTTTCCTTCACGCGTCTGACCTTTAAAAGATGAAGTTCGATCAGTTTTATAGCAGCAGAGTAATTCATAAGGATCAAAGTTTATTTGCTGCCTTGGATTCATCATTTAAACAAAAAAAAAACAAAAAACAGAAGTTTGTCTGTCAGGACTCGTTTAAGTTGGATGATGAAGCCTATTTTTCCTAATCACTCTGACTTGAAGTGGGTGAAATCGAGTCAGAGCGAGTGTAATCTAATAATAATGGAGGACTTGTTGAGCAATAAGCAAAATAATGATTCATGCGTCTATAAACTACACCTTTAATCCCTCCTCGTTTCTCTCAGTCTGGCTGCACTCTTAATGTATTCTCGTCATTGTTGAAATCTTTTTTCTTTTCTTTTCTCTTTCATGTGTCGAGACAGAACCTGAACCCGTAAGAATCTAACGAAGTGAGCCGGGTGTAGTGCATCCTATAAATTGATTTTGACCCAGCCTTTGAACAAAAGGAACACTGTTGCGTTGCCATCCGCGGCTAATGCCACTCCCTCTTTGGCTCATGCTGAATACTCTCCTTTAATACTGTGATGGGTGGTAGCTGGCTGACAAAAAAAAAAAAAAAAGTTCCTTATTTAGAGGGCTGTGTGGGGAGGTAGGCAGAGCGAGGATGGGCTTTCTGTGACTGGCAGCGATCAATCACTCTGTGAGGGGAAGCTAATGAAGCAGGCTATGGTTTATTAAAGGGTTAGCTAAGAAAAGATTACTGCAGGGCCTCAGCTTCCCAGAAGCCCACTGAAGGAGGAAACAGTGCACCTCTAATGGTCGGGGCCAGACATAAAACAATCAAGGTGTTTGCTCTGAGCTAGATCCTGTTATCACACCTGGCTGTGAAAACAGACACATTTAGATTTACGTCTTCGTCTCACTGTTGTCTTTGCCTGTAAAACAAAGGAGAAAATAAAAAGAAGAATGACTTCTTACAAAGTCAGGACGAGTCAAGTCAAAGTTAATTTATGTAGCACATTTGAAAACAAAAAAGTTGTATAAATTTATAACACAATAGTCTCAAAAAAGCAGTTTGGACGAAGGTTTACAGCCTGAAGGTAAAAATGAAACATGCTGAAAATCTGTTTTAAAAAATAACCCCCCAAAACATGCAAACAGAGCTCTTTTCAGGGCCGTCCTCAAGGGGGGGAAACAAGGGGGCCCCCAGCGGTCAATAATAACATTTTTCTTCCAATTTAAGCAACAACCGCCAAATTTTTGAGCCCCATTCTCACAATTTTGTGTTAAAGAAACAAAAATAGAATGTTACAAAATGTTAGATCTCTTTTTTTACGAATTTAGCGACAAGCTAGCCAAACAGCCCTGACTTTAGAGATATTTTAAAGAAGAGAAATAATTTCAAATTCAAGGCCCTGTGAGGAGTTTTCATACAGTGTTGATTCTGGTGACCCTCTCGGCTGAAATCTGTAGAGCATTTCTGGGATGAAGACTACATTTCCCATGAGCGCCGTCACCAGTTGTTTCATAGATGTGCCTCTTTTGTTGCTGAAGCAAATGAATGATTACAGATCTTTTATTATTATTATCTTTTATAAGAAAAACTTTTCTGAAGAGAAAATTTTTCACAGGATGCAGAGTAATTGATTAACACTTATATTTTGAAACTATAAAATTGTGGATTTTAACATAAAAACATAGTTTAAAAATGTTTTCAGCTGTTTTCTTGGTAGATTGCACATGCTGAAATTCAGTTTAAAGAAATTACAAGACTTGTCTCTAATAGTACCATTTTATTATTTGCTAAAACCTCCTCATAGTGTCTTTAATATATATTTATATATATATAGATTCATATTTATCCATCCATATAGATGTGAGATCTAATACTTAATAAGTAATACTAAAAATACCTGTGGATGGGATCTTATGCAAACAATAACTACGCTTTGTTAAGGCCTCTGGTGACCCTCACTTAGCCATTGCTGTGCATTGAACAGAAAATGAATTGAAAGGTATTATTTAGCATAAGTTCAGGATGAAAAACATCTTTATTTTAATGGGAAATGAGGCAAGAACTGTATGTTTAAATAATACCAAACCAGGATATCCTTCCTTCCAGGAATCAGTATGAGTTTACCTTCAAACAATTCTTTAATCTAATAAATCTGAAACACTTTATCCACAGTTTTTCTTTAATTGAAATTGTTTTAATTAAAGAAGTCCAAATTTTGTACCTGCAAATTTTCAAATGTTGAATTTGAGGCCTTATTTGATATCGAAACGGTTTGCTAAATGAACAAAATATTTGTGAGGTTTCTGTTTTAGTTTGGTCTCCAAGTTGCATCTGTTTTTAAACCCCCCCCCCCCCCCTCTCCCTCTCTTTTAAACCCGGAGATGAAAGCCACAGAGCACCTCGAATGATTTGAAGCCAGCAGTAAAGCAATCAAGGTGCGAGCGCTAAGCCGGCTCGTGAATGTGAACACGGATAGTTTTCAAATCCGTCTTTTTGGCAAGAAGTCCCAAGAGGAACATAAAACAATACACAGCAAACTGCTCTGCTGTATTTAACAAGTAGTTAGCCCTCGTTTTGGTGTTATCCAATCTTAAATGTAAGCTTAACTTCCATCAAATGGAGTTTGTAAAATCAGCTTATTCTGGGAAAAAATATGAGCACGCTGAAACTAAAGCAGTCTCCAGGATAGTTTGAAAGACAGATGAGTAGCAGGGGAGTGAAAAATGCAAAGCAGATGTTTTTCCCGCCGTTTTTAATGGCAGCGAGACATTACTGATGCCATTACAGAGACCTTTTATGGCTTCTTTTAATCCCCTGGCCTGCCTGAGGAAAGAAACCCCTTGTGGTGCAAAGTAGCCTCTTTACTTCAGAACGACAATTTGAACCCATTTCCAGCTCACTTCCCTAATCTGCCACAGGGTTTTACATGGCTTCCTCTGTAATTATTCTGCTCTGAAATCAAAGGTAAAGAGGCATTAAAATACACCTCTTAGGTAAACATATGCTGCTCATCAGGTGGGGCTCGGCTCAAAGTGTCTTTTGTAACAAATACTTTCAAAATACAAGCGGCTCGTGTGCACTTTTCCTCCTCCCTGCTGCAACTTATTTCTGGGCATTTGGTTCACATTTTCAAACAAAGCAATCATAGCTAATGAGATCAGATAACTACTTTCTAACTCCAGTTCCACGTTGGGAGCGCTCGATTTGCACGCAGTGCCGTGTTCACTGTCTGCTTCCTGCATCAGAGCAAACCTGTAAAGCTCGGGGGGGCACTTACGGCGGTCTGGTTAGGGGCTGAAAATGAGGAGGAGATGAACTATATGGCTCCATCCCACAGTCCGGCTGACAGTATATCAGCGGAATCGCAGCCGCATGGGCGTGTGTGTGAACACTCCACTCATAAATATCCCCCCACCACCACCACCACCGCTACCACCCGCCCTCTCTCACACCACCCTAAAGGGGCCTCTCTGATGGTGATGGCGAAAGGATGTCGCTGTCTGGGTGATTGAGTGCTGCTGGTCCTGGCCCTGGGCACATCCCAGCGCTCTGAGCCCAAGTGAGAGGCCTACCGCTGAGCGCTGGGCCTGGAGGGACTAGCCTGAAGGCGAGCAGCCGCGCAGCAGCAGGATGTGCCTCCCCCGTCTGTCTCCCCGCCACAAGAACACCAACTTAGGAAAACTGCTTCAGTCGCGACTAACAGAGCAGACAATAGAGGCAAGAGGAGGGCGGGGGGGTCGGTTCAGAGCAATTTGGCAACATTATAAAGATACAGAACAATCTGGTATCTTTGTGTTATCCTCAAACTCATTTTTACTGTTGATACAAATGGAATTTTTGAGACGAGAGTAATGAATATACGTTTTTTCAAATCGAGATCAAGAGATTATTTTGGGTGAGGTGAACAGAGAATTTGAAGAGATACGCTATGCTACTGGAAAATTAACGCTAACGGCGGATAAATATTAGGTATAATTAAGAAAATATCTGCACATATTCATGCGTCAGTTACGCACGTTATTTTTTAAAATGTTTTTTTCTACAAGAAATAGATTAAACTTAGTTTGAAAAAGTCCAATACTGTGCATCCGTTGAATTTAGTTCCAACTATGATGATGACCTACTTGACTGCAGGGGCAGCGTTAGAGGTGGGTCCAAGGGTCCCAGGCCCGCCCACCTTTCAACAGGCCCAACCTGAACTTTTCCTTAAAAAAAAAACATTTTTTTTATTCATTTATTTATTTATGTATTTATTATTATGCCCTGTCTCAAGCCTGTTGGAAATAAAACGGTTAAATGGCGTCATGACACATTCAGCCTCATGTTACCAGGCAGTGATTTTTGGAAAGACTGTAGATTTTATGTGTTTTATTTAACCCTGGTTAATGTTGCCGCTCTTACAGCCTATGGCAACTGGAAAGCTGTAGTTGTGCACCTCGCTCTTCGGTCAGTACTATGGAGAGCGATAGTAGGTAGATCCGTTTGAATCACGAAAAACGTAATAAAAATGCAAAATATTAAAGGAGCAAAAAAGCAACCAAAACAGCTTTAAAAACACACACAGTAACAGTAATGCATCTGCTAGTTGATTTTATGGCCAGGCCAAAATTTGTTTGGCCCACCCAAAAAGGAAATCCTGGCGGCTGACTTAAAATTTGGTCACTAAGTTTTAGTTTAACAGATTTAATTTTTTTTTTATACAACCTATAATTCTTCGAGTTGGTGCTGTAAAGAGGAATCAATGGACAGAAAACTGAATTTGACAAATTGTTACTTCGGACTTTGTTACAAAAGGTAGCATACATATGAATGTGTGGAATTTACTTTCTCTCATCTCAAAAGTGAGCTGCATCTTTTTCCAGGGGAGCTTCTCTACTGTGTTACCAACTTCTGTCCAGAAGAGGGCGCTTCAGACGCTAGCGACTGCTTCAGTGCACAAAGCTTACTCTACCTCTATTTATTAAAGACATAAGCAGCACGTCTAAGTGAATAAAGCCTGTAGGGAGCAGGTTGGACTACGTAAGTGGTCCCACTGGCTATTTGAACTAGGGCTGCAACTAACGATTATTTTCAGAATCGATTAATCTTTCGATTTTTCTCTCGATTAGTCGAGTAGTTTGGTCCATAAAATTTCAGAAAATGGTGAAAAATGTCAATGTTTTTTTGGATTCCAAGATGACATCATCAAATGTCTGGTTTGTAAACCAAAGATATTCAGGAGTGCCATAGAGAAGCAAAGAAATAAGAAAATATTCATATTTATGAAGCTGAAATTAGGGAATTTTGACTTTTTTTAAAAAATAATTACCTAAATGACTTAATCGATTATCAAAATAGTTGACGATTAATTTAGTAATCGATTAATAATCGATTATTCGATTAATTGTTGCAGCTCTAATTTGAACTGCGCTATACTCAAGCCGCCACACAGCGCCACTATTAACCAGACTTAAGGCGCATGCATGGACTGCCTACATCATCGTGAAGTTTTTGTTTACAAGTTGCGCGCTCCCATCAGAGTCCACACAGTGGAGAACACGGAGAACATTGCTAAAACTTTAGTGACTTTTTGGCTAATTTGAAGTCGTTTTGATGCGACATCCCTCCAACACCCCTCGATTCTGTGTTCACAGCGATCATACATAATGGATTGTATGTAATGTCCGTGTGCTCGCACATGAAGTGTACTGCGCCAAAGTACACCAAACTGGACTTTATTGTTAAAACGTGCTTGGACACGGTACGGATAGCTAGTGTGACCACGCCTTAGTATGACACTTAGCATAACAAGTCAGCACTGCCTGTTGGGGAAAATACACGGTGTTGGAAAGAGCTACACATCTGCATGAAAGCGGCACATTGCTGAATGCAGGAGCAGTTTTCACGCCATGTGTGAGTTAAATAACAGTTAATTTACAAGTTATCGGTATGTACGTGAAATATAAGTATTGCACAAACATCGTATGTTTACGTGTCGGTATTAAAGTGTTGTTTCTCTGGTTAGCTCGTCCCTAATAGCTCATCACTAGATCATCAGTATATTTTTTATTCTCATGCTTTTCAGATCAAACAGTGTTTCATTTCTATAAGTTTAATTGATGTTAACTCTTTTTATTTGAACTTGAACCTCATCGCTCTCAGTCTTTGTCGTTCTCACTGGTTTAAAAATCGACAACAATCAAGGCGCAGTAATTAGCCTCACTCGCTTCCTTGTAATTGGGGCCAGGAGGAGGTTGCTCATGCTATATTTTCCTCCCCTGTTTGATAATTGCAGACTTTAGCGTGCCCTTTGTTTTAATTTCTCTGATCCTCCTAAGCTCGTTCCCATAGATGCCGCTGTTATTTTTAATGCGGTGGCTCTTGTTGCCTTTCATCAGTCATCCTGTGTTTCAAGAGAGAGAGAGAGAGAGAGAGAGAGAGAGGGGAGAGTTCATTTTGGAAACCCACCGTCTATTCCCTTTTTGGGTTTCAGCGCCGTCAGCCTTCCCCTTCAGCCTCCGCCATGAGAGCCCTGACACTGTCCAGGTCCGTCCTACTTGGCAAGAGGGAGAGCGCTACAGAGAAAGGCAGAGTTTATTTCCTGTTCTTGTGAATCATATATCAGTACAATTCCCTTCTGTGCTGTTTGGCAACGGCGGAATGACGGGTGTCATTTATCATACGGACTGAAAGAGGCTGTGGGAAAAGGGATTTGAATTCTTCTGGAAGTGTGTGGACTCTCCTTAGTGGTGAATCATTAAACGGAGGAGTTTTTCAGCAGGGATATGAGTAACTCCTCGCGCTGGTACTTTGTTCTCCCTCCACTTTCTGCGGCTGGCTCAATCATTAAACGTCTCAAAAAAATAAGATTTACTACTTTTATAATAATTGTGAAGGGACATGGCATTTAACTTGTAATTGGGGATTTTGTCCTGCTGAATCCATTAAGTCGCTCCTTCAGTCTTTGCTTTGCTCGCGAGCTCCCTGGTCATGCTTTGCAAGAATTATACTTAAGCTAATTTGAATTTACAAATTTGATTAGCACTGCATTTGTCAGCCTCTTGTTGTCCTGCTAAGTGATGACATTTTCATCTCCACTATACGCTTATTTTCCGCTCCCGCTTCTGTTGACTGGTATTTAAGATTGTGCTTTATAAACATTTTGTGTTCCTTTCGGATTTCTCTTTTTCACTTGTCAAGGACGGTTACTATTTCCCACACTTTGAGTCTTGTGATCAAAGAAAAAAAAAACCCACTTTTGATAGGCTGTCACCGGCTCCTCAGCTTGCAACTGGCAGAAATAAACGTGTCAAGCTTTAACTTATCCTCACAAAAAACATACTCCTAACCCCCGCTGCTCTAATTGAGTGTAACTCCCAGAAACCTGTGAACACACATGCAAAACTGAGTGGATCATAAATCAGGCTTCTATAGACAGCCGCTGCCCCCTCCCACCGCTCTCAGAGCGTCCCCCCAAAGGAACGACTCGTTTCCATGAGCTGGCTGGAAATCAACCTTTCCTTTATGATATTTTTGTACCCACCATCCGGACTTTTTCTTTTTTTTTTTCTTTTTTGTCATTTTTTTCATCTGAAGTTGGTTGAAGTCCTCATCAAATAGCAGAGTGTCAATAAGGCGTCGTATAGGGAAATGGGGCTCGGTGTGTTTCGGCTGTCAGCAACTGTTAGCTGTCTCTCATGTGCGGATCACAAAGTTAAATGTGCTGTCAGCAAGTCCTCAGCTAGAAATAGACGTGTTGAGGTTAGCCTGAGAAGCAGCCGCCACCCCCTGCTGCCCAGCAGAATGTGGATCCATCAAACAATGTGAACACATTTCAGAGCAAATCAGAGCGGAAAAGGTGTAATGAAGCACATTTTCAGGTTTGGAGGTGTTGGAATCTGCTTCAAAACAAAACCGATCCGCCGCTTCGCTCGTCTTCATCTAACACGTAGGATGCTGCTTGCTAATGTGGAGCTCTACAGCCGCACATCGCACATCGCGCCGCAGAGGTCTGTGCCGCCTCGCCTCTTTGCACAGAGTTTTATCTTGATGTTTTCTGAACCCAAGCTCCGAGTGCGTGACCTCTCCCACAGGCCCAGAGTCCCGGGCCGGTATCTTGACATGTTAGCCTGCCACCGCCTGCTAAAGCAGAGTGTAGATGCCCCTGAGGTAAATGAAAACATTTGGTTCTTGCCAGACCTGTTCACATCTCGGCTGGGCCACATGAGCTGGCAGGTGACGCGTGTACAGAGGAGAATCGGAGACCGCAGCGGTGGCCTACTTCTTTTCTTCCACACAGGCCACAACCCAGAAACGGGGATGAATATGTTCTTGGCTCAGAGAACACTCCGCTGAAACTGACAAAGACTGACCTCCATCCAGGTGAAATTCAGCCTGGATCTTTGAGTTTTGTACCCGGGGATCTGTTTCACTGACTTCCTGTGGGAGAAAATACTGCAAAAGAAAAGGAAACCTGACACTGTGACTGCTTTTTGTAATCATAACAACGTTTGATTGTAACATCTGCTGCAAAATAAGTGGGGAAGGTTTTTCTGGTGTACAACTGTTAACAGTAAATGATTCAGTAATGACACTATAAATAATTCTACAGCAACCTTTCTACAGTGTGTTTGTCTCCTTATAATTCCAGATATGTGATCTTTAAAAAATAGAATGAAATAGATCAAAGGTTTGAGATCCCAAACTTTAAAAGTCAAAATCTGTGCAGGCTGGACGCAGTCAGACGGTTATTTTGAGTTTCTGTAAAGATCCTGTTCAAGTGGTAGACCCAGGATCTGATTGGCTGTCCGTCAAGACCAGTGTTAAAATAACTCATTACTCCTTTACTGTTGTTATTAACCCGCAAATGATTTAACTCAACTCAACTTAAATTATAGAGCACTTTAAAAACAACCACAGCTGAAACAAAGTGCTGTACATAAAGGCTTAAAAAATAAAGATAAAATAAAATAAAACAATAGAACTGAAATAACTGATTCATTGTTTTTAAAACAATAAAACGGGAACTAAAAACTAAAAACTACCCATAAAAACACTAAAACAACAGACAGTGACGGGGCTTGTCTTACGTGGAACGGAAGCTCGTTCCACAGTTTAGGACCAGCAACAGTAAAAGGTTCTGTCCCCTCTGAGCTTCCGTTTGGACCTCCGTACCTCCAGGAGCAGCTGATCAGCTGACCTGAGGCTCCGAGCCGGAGCGTGTCGGTGAAGGAGCTCAGAGAGGTAAGATGGGGCCGGACCATTTAAAGATTTAAAAACAAGAGAGTCTTAAAAACAGATTCTAAAGTGCACAAGCAGCCAGTGGATGGGAGTAATGTGCTCCATCTTACGTAGCGAGCGGCTGCATTTTGCACCAACTGGAGACGCGTGAGGGAGGACTGACTGACTCCCAAATTCAGATACGACAAACCGCGTGTAAGTCAGCCGAGCAGCGAGGTAGCTCGCTTTACGGTTGCCAGGTTTGCGGTTTTCCTGCTGAATTGGGAATCTTTTAAGGTACTGCTGTGGTTAGTTTTTTTTTGTTTGTTTTGTTTTTTTGTTTTCTGGCCTGGCTAGCTTAAAAGATGAAGCCGTACACGTTAAGTATCACTTTAGTTTTGTCTTATCTGAGTCCCAGTTCTGGGTCTCTTTAAGCTTGGATCAACTTAGACTGGATTTCAAAAGCTGTGTCTCTCATCCTCAGTTGAACCAGGTGTTTATTTCAGACAGCCTGTAACTTTGATGCGTTCAGAGGCTGCAGGAAAAAACAGTTACCAATTTTATGGGATGTAAAGAAAAGTAATGTAATCAGTAGTTTATTATTTTACTGTTAACAGGGAGTAATAAGTAAATGAATAATACTACTTTTAAAAAGAGTAAGGAGTAATTAGTTATATATTACTTTTTTTCAGTAACAGGCCAAACACTGGTTAAGACACGGGACGATCTGTGACACAAATTAAAGCCGTTACTGGAGCCGACTGCAGCCTAGTAACCATCAGACGACGAGAACTATGAGAAAAGAAAAAAGCATCTTCAACTCCTCAAAATCGCCCGTTTGGATTGTACAAGAGAGTAAACATGGGACACTGACAGGTGGAGTAAAGTTTTATTCTCCGAGGAGAAAAAAATGCTACCTTGACGGTCCCAACGTTACCGACATGATGAGGAGATCCCACTAGAGATGTTTGGCGCCATCATGATCTGGGCTCCTCCAATGAAACGGCAAAGCTTCAGGTTGTGCAGTGGCGTCAAACATCGGCTGGTTATGCGGGGATTTTTTAAGTTTTAGCTTGTAATCTATCAAAATAAGATTACAGTACAAATGTGTCAGGATAACGTGGCTGAAATTATATTTTCTGTAGAAAAAAAAGACAAAAACATTAAAAGAGAGTTGAGTTGTCGGGTGAATTTCTTACGTTTTTTTTTTTGTTTTGTTTTGTTTTTTTTATTCTCTAATTTTCAGAAATAGACTTGACATGGTGTCACCATCTCATATCAACATCTGCAATTACCAGACAGTCCACATCCAGGTCCCGTGGGAGAGTATGATTGCAATTAAAAGCTGGGGGCAAATGTTAATGAAGTAAACTACTTGAAAATGGAAACAGCGGATGTTTAAAACGTTTTTTACTTCTAACCTTGCTCTTCTCTCTCTCTCTCTCTCTCTTTCTCTCTCTCTTTCCCGTTCATACATTTATATATTTATTACGTGTCCTGTTCATTCTGTAGTTAAGCTTGAGAATATTTACTCTGCTTTCAGCTAATTAAACGATAGCGTGGATGCTGAACGGAGAGAGTAATTTGGGTTTCTCTCACACTCTTGCTTTAGTTAAATGTTGGGATGTTTCTCCACTCCACTTGCAGGCTGCTGGTGGGTAACACTGCAGTTCATGGGGTTATTAAATCAGAGGGAATAACAGGCCAACTTCTGGCCATTGTGGTGATTGATGAGCCCTGCTTTATTTGCTGAGGCGGTGTGTTTGTTCCTGTGTAATTGTCTACCAGATGGCTAAGCTAACTGTTCTTAAATGCCTTTAGACCTGCAGGGGTCCCGGGTCTTAACATTTTCCCTGCTAATGACATTACGCCTGCAAACATCCTGCTTTTTTTTTTTTTTTTTTCTCCTCTCTTTTACTTTTTCTGATCTGGAATCAAAATGGCTTTACGTGGCGTTCCGTTCAAATGGTTTCCTCCGTGCGGTTCTGTTTTTAATTCTCTCAAAGTGGATGTTTTGAAGTCGCTCTGTAGGTAAACTCCTTTGTGGAAAATGAGCCCTCTTGAATTTGATGGGAGATGAGAAAGAGAGAGAGAGAGAGAGAGAGAGAGAGGGGTGTAGGTGGGTGGAAAAAGAGGGGGGGGGAGGTAGGACTGCACTCTACCTGTGAGGAGTCAGATTGGAGGAGAAAATGGATCTAGGTGGCAGTGCGAGTCATCAATCACAGCCCCTCAAGGGGAGCTGCAGCTAAAGCTGCTCTGAAGTGCTATCTGTCAGCTGCTCCGATCCAGCCGGGGGACCAGAGAGGGGCCGTATCGCCACCCATCAGCTCATACCCAGCACACAACTGCCATGTAAACATGTGCAGGTGCTGCTGTCAAAATAACGCCGTCCCAGTTCAGGAGGCCGCGCACATTTCAACTAACGGTCAGCCGGCCTCCTTCTCTTCTCCTCTTTCACGGTGTCTGAGAAAATATCTCCGGATGCTGCTCTTCCTGTAATAGCTTTTTGATTGTTAACAGTGTTGGGTGGTTTATTGTAATTTAAAAGTGAGTGTGCTGTGTTTCCGTCCCTCCCATCCCCATCCTGAATAAAGCCACCAAGTGCTTCTCCGCCGATGTCGAGCCGCGTCTGTCGATACCTCTCAAGATGGATAGTTGTTCTGCATGCTTATTGATTCGGCACAGGCCAGAGATATAAGTATCATTTGTCATTTCTGGAATTATTTGGAGTCCTAGTTAAAACCCAGAGTGGTGGTGGTGGTGTATGGAGGGGGGGGGGGGGGGGGTGGGGGGGGTGTGGCCGTGCCTTGGGGGGGGGCTTGGTAGTTGGTGGGGGAGTAGCGAGTTGTCTGGGCTTTGATGAATGACTGCACGGGTTTTTGGTTTTTACTGCGAGCGCCGGGGCCCTTTAGCTGCTATTTGCTTTCACCATGGTCCAAGAAAAACAATACGATGGGTCCAAGGACTGAGCAGCATCGTCCTGTCATGTAGTGGATCACGGCGAGCAGGGTGGTCCGGGAAGAAGAGTCTGGAAGAGGGTGGGCTTTGGACACTACAAGCTGCTCCTCTTAAAGACCCGGTGGGATGTAAGCTGTCCTGCTGCTCTGTGGTCCCAGCTGACGGCATCCAACACATGCTATGAATTTGAATATTTAGCATTTTGGGATCTAAAGAGTAACGACAAACAGATTCGGTCTTGTTTTTAATTTTAAAAGGAGCGCACAAAGGCAGAAGTGGAGGGACGTTGTTTGGTAACAGAAGCTCCAGAGTCTCCCCTGTGACTTTGATTATGTCCTGTTTCGGGCGTCGGGCCAGCAGCAGCAGCAGCAGCAGCAGCAGAACTGGCTTCATTACAGTATGGATCATCTTTTAAGACCGTTTAGGATCAACGAGAGCGTTGTCCATTAAGAACAGAGACTCCCAGAAGTTCATTACGCTCAAACACTTTGATTCATTCAGCCCGGAGCCGTCACTCCGCCTGTCACCCAGTTTTTATTTTCCTGTTTTTCTCCCTTTTTGAAAATCGTTTCATTTTTATCTAAAAAGTGCGACATGAAAGTCGACTCCCGGCGTTCCGGAGTTTGCCGAGGTAAAAAGTGTTTAACAGAGGAACATGTTTAACGGCAACAAAAGAGGGAGAGAAGAGAAAACCTCAGACACATGAATGACAAGTAATTATTTCCCTTGTCCATCAAACTGTGTTTTGATGCAAGGATGCGATCAAACATGATATTAACAACTTCAAGCCTTCAAATGAAAATGATTCTCGAATCATGCGGCGCCTGAGTGTGAGCTTTCTGAGCTGCGTGAAACATTTATGTACAGGCACACATGAATACACACACACACACACACACACTGGGCAGGGCATCCTTTTTGCCTGACCGATATTATTGCCACCGCTTTTCAACGCTAGATGACCATTGTGCCTTCGTTTCCATTCTAGCCTGCCAAAATGTCTTCTCACAGCAGGAGAGGGATGGAGAGAGAGCGAGAGCGACAGCTTTGTGTGTCCTTTTCAGTCCGATGTTGGTGAATATCCCCGAACGCAGCGGGCTGACCGGCTGCCCCTGAACTCGCTGCGCGGACGTCAAACAGGACGACGCGCCCGGCTCGGCTGTACTTTCAGCGCTCGTCCTCCGTCACGTGGGCAGAGCGATCCGGCCACGAGGCCGCTAAAAATATTGTTTCCCAACGGCTCAGAAACTCTCTGATGAACTTTCTGTAAAGGAAAACATCAGCCAGGGGATTCCGGTCAAGCAATAAAGAAGTCCAGACCAAGAGGGTCCGATCCAGAGCTGCACCATCAGTGTCTGGTTTACTCTGGTTTTACTGATGCTGTCAAAAGCTGAATCACATTTTTAATCCCTGTTTATAATCCCATTTTTTTAACACTAGATTTCAGTACATATTCAGAGAAATTCGCACCACAGTTCAAATTTGGAAATCTTGTTCTGAATGATTTTTTTAACGCTGACTGACCTGCAGTCGCCAGCTTTTGTGATGCAGTTACCCACAGGTGTCGTCATGGTCAGCTGCGCCTGTATGCTTCGTTCGCAGGTGGCACCCAAAGTGCATTCCTGATATTTCTTTATTTCAAGTTGTCACCTTTGTCTGGCAGAATGTGCTGTTCAAAAGTGCAGCGGGTGTGTTTTTTTTTTTTTTTTTTTCTTCAAATCGGGTGTGTCCCAATCAGCGTTTCTGGTCCCACATCCAGATCTGATCTGTTTGAATTGAATATCTGCCGACCACAGATCAATCAAAAAAACGCCCCGATCGACTCTGATCTGATACTACGGATCGGGACATCTCTTGTTTTCTATCATTACGGCAACAGGAAGCAGGAAGATACTGCGACGGCTTAGCTACAGTGTGCAGAAGAGGACAAAATAAGGAAGGATTAAAATAATGTTACATTTTGCGCTTAATAACTTTGCAATCATCAGGTTTATGCTGCAGGGAAACCTTTTCCATAATAGTAACTATTTAAAAAGTTCTTAAATAATAATAACTTAAAGATGTCTTATGCCGAGTTGGTTTGCTGTAAAATTTATCTAAAAATAAGAGATGATCGTCTCAAATTCAGGTCTCTGATCCAGAACTTCAGGTTGAGATTGGGACATCTATATTTCCTATCAGTGCAGCAGCAGGAAGCAGGAAGACACTGCGGCAGTTTGGCTACAGTGTGCCGTAAAGGACAAAATACGACAGGAGAAAAATATGTTTGATTCAGAACTGCAAGCACCACTTTTACAGAAGGAGAATTAGTAGTAACCATCATCTGAATTAAAGCATTTTTTTTACAGTGTTTAAACAATTAAATGAAAGTCCAATAAAAAAAAAAACAGTTAAATTTAAACTGTCAAATAAAACTTAATCAGGGGAAAAGTGTGTGAAAGTGAGCTGCTTCATCTTTATTTGGTGGGCTGTTTTTTTTTTAAATTTCGAATTTTTCCCCTCAGATATTTTATATTTTCTTTTATTTCACTGCTTTTTTGAAAAAAAAAATCACATTTCGTTGAATTTTGAAGTGGTTCAATTTCCATAGACTCAAAAAAAGTTAAAAATGAAAAAAATCAACAAACTCTTAAACTTCGTTTCATCTGATCACAGTGACAACAAATTTCTTAAGACAATTAAATGCTGATTTAAAATGTTCTTTCTGAAATTAAATGTTAAATTTGAATCATTATGAATATTTTTGGAAAATTTTTGTCTTATATTCTAAAAGTTAACTGTTAAAACAACCCAAAGAACCTGCTGCAGTTCTCCAAACCCCCCCTGGGGGCTCTTGTACCCTCATTTCTGAGTCCCTGCTGTTTGCTTCCCTCCTGCAGATAAAAATCACCTTTTACTGACTCCTAAACGTGGGGCTGTGATTCCTACAGAGGCTACATAAACTGGGTTGAAAACCTAAAGATGGAATAAATTAAAAAAAAGTGATCCAGATTCTGTGTTTTAAAGAATTCATGCTTTGTATACCATGAAAGAGAGCATTTGCATTAGTAGGGCAGTCTTCTCCATTTTGTTTGCCCGAGCAGCGAGAGGACAGACAACAGAGGCCCCGCTTAATCCCTTTGGAGAACTAGTGCATGAATTGATACATCCTCCTCCTCCCTCTCTCTCTCTCTCTCTCTCTCTCTCTCTCTCTCTCTCTCTCTCTCTCTCTTTCTCTCCTCCTGCTAATGTCTTTCCTAGAACTTGAACAAACAGGCTGTGCGTGTAGGACACATAAGACAGATGTTTAGGATTACTTTCACCTCATTGCTCTGTTGTGTGCACTTTAAGGGAGCTCAGCTGATGTGGAATGCCACTCATTCAGGCTCCGTGCTCCTACAGGGCTCCTCCTGTTTATCAAAGTGCCATCTGCACTCGAGACGGAACAACACCATTTTTTAAAAAAAAAAAAAGCTCAAGAGAGAAAGAAAGAGAATCAAGAGAATTTAAAAAGCTGATTTTTAAAGGTTAAGACGAACACGCTGACCTCTGCAAGACGATTTGTGTTTAGATTTAGCTAAAAATTTGTTTTTTCTTCCTGTGAAGAAACAAAGCTGGCCTCCCCCCCCCCCCCCCCCCCCCCCCCCCTGCCTCCCGCTCGTCTGGGTTTATGTGCGTGTTTACAGATGTAGAAACAAATGGGCCAGAGCCACATTGATATTGTTGAGGGGTGACATTATCTTCTAGCAGAGCACTTATCTAATCTGGCTGCTGTGGGAAGCTGGAGGAAGTGGCTACGGGACAGGGGCCGGGGATACTGCATCTTTAATTACCATTGATATCGCAATAGAGAAGAGGGGAGGATAGAAAAGGGGGGAGGTGGAGAGGGGGGACTGTGCCTGTAGGGGGAGGAGGAGAGAGAGGGAGAAGACCCGTGTTCACTTTTTAATTAAGGCTCCGTAGTGTAACTCGTCAATGTACATTATTGGAAGAATGAACGTCAATGCCATTGCTTTTTCTCCCCCTCCTTTATCTCTGTCAATGATTCAAAGACATGATTTATGGTTCGTCTCCGTCTTTCAGGATCATCCATCAAGCGCCGGCTCTGCCGCAGCGCCACCCGTTGTAAATCATTCTGAAAGCCTGTCACTCATTTCCATTAACCGTTCCTCTGTCGCTCTGGTCTCCGCCTCCCTCAACCTCCTTTTTTTTCTTTTTTTTTCCTCCTCCTCCCTTCCTCCCTCCCTCCTCCTCCTCCTCGGTGCACAACCTACAGCCACGCAGGGTATCAGTTCCGTTCCGCTGCTCCGTCCGCCTACCTTCTTTTCAATAAATTAACCACTTTCTCCCATGCAATGAATAAAAAAAAAAAAAAAAAAAAAAGAAGAAGAAGAAAAAAGGCTCTGCACTCGTCTTGCAGTCGGCACCTACTCCTCCTCCATTACAGCTGAACACCTTACAAATGTCACGCCGCTGACTCGCGGGCTAAATGAGGATGTAGCGCTGAGAAAATATTTTCGTTGCAGCGGAAATATTTGCCATGCGTTGACGAACGTATACGACACACCAGTGCAGGCTGCCTTTTTTTACGCCTTTAATCGAAGGCGAGTTGCCCCCCAAAAATTGAGCGCGCCGTAAAAAGCCTGAACACTCAGGTTAGCCTGTTAATGCATTCATTCAGAGAAATGACTGCATTCAGGTTTTAACAGTTAATGGAAACAATATTATGTGTGTAATTATTCCTGGTAGTAAAAGCAGCACTAAGTGGGCAGTGCTGCCATTAAAGGCTCTTTCTGTAGATTCTCGCAGTGGTTCAGTTCAGACACTCGAACAATGACTGGAGTCTTTAACCAGTTTTTATAGAAGCAGGTCTTATGAACAGAAATAATTGGCTCAATGGAGTGACTGTCAATCTCCTACAATGGTTGATGTGGCTGCTCCGGGGAGGCCCAATTCACTGCCTCCTTTTTTTTTTTTTTTTTTCCCCCTTTCTCCATTCTAATCAACATCCACATATCAACACAGCAGAATACCCACAAACAGCAGAAAGCCTGTTTTTGAGGGGAAACTTTCAACCACTCGGTGCCAACACATTTCACTATTTGGGCAGCCATTGTTCTCCGAAAAACGGGCTGTCAAAGTGACAACGCTCGCCAGGCAAATCCAGAAGTTTGCACTTTTCAGACAAAAAAAAAAGAAAAAAAAAGCAGCGGGGCCTAATCATTTCATGGAGGACACTTGACAACAAATTTGCCATTAAAATGAATCCGAATCGGAGGGAGCGCGGCTGTCGTTTGAAGCGCTTTCCGCCTCTCGTGCTGCTTGCTCGTCTTGTCCCACAGAGCTGCTGCAGGTTTGGCGGGCCTGCTTCTCCCCCCTTGACGCTTGCCACCGAGCCGCCTTTGGTCCCACTAGAATCTGACAGTAGCACGCTTCAGCTGCAAATTCGCTCTGTAGCCTCATTGTATTTAATGAAGGGAAAAAGTGGCAATCTACTATTAATGAACTTGGAATGTAAAAAAAAAAAAAATGCCTCCCTTTGCTGAAAACTGCGTAAAACTGCTTGTACAAGGAAAGCTCAGGCTGGAGCCCATCCAGCGTCTAATGAAAGATCCATACAGGGACAGAGCGGGGCGGGAGGAGTTAGTGAAATGCAGATTGTTTTAATAGAATACACACAGGCTCCTCCAGCTGCACTATCAGATTCATCACGGCCTGACCTTGATGGAGGGCTGTTGTTGTTTGGGAGGGCTGGTGTTTAGGGTTCATGCAAAGTTTATGATGCGGGGACTGTATGTACTGTATATACGTCTGCCGATCTCCAGGGAAGACTAAATGGAGCACAGTCCACAGAGCAAAGAGTGAAGGAGATGTGCCGCTGGCTGCTTCCACTGATAATATTATATCAAGGAAGAACTCGGGGTGTGCAGCAACACAACACAGCAGAGTATCAGGATGGTTTGCATGGTTGTCCTGCATCAGGACACAGAAGCAAAGTAAGGATTTGATTCCATATATCTGTCGTTAATTCAGTTAAAGGGCGACATTAAGAGATGTGTTTACGTCTTTATTCAGAGGGAGGAAGGTGAGAGTGAGGATGCAGGATGGATTTGAACCCAAAGTGAACTCATGGGAGGGTTTCAGCCTAGACTCTTAAGTAGGGCTCCCAGATTTCTTCCCAAAACACATGATTTATGATTTTCATAGATTTCTTTTTCCTCTCAAAAACAAACAACCAAAAAAAACCCACTCCCAAAAATTACACAAATTAAGTTTTGCCTCTTTGTTTTCAAAATATTTTCCCAAACCGAACAGAATTCCCCTCTTAAAGTTACAGTGTGTGTCATAAAATGTGGATTATGTTGTTCAAGCGTAGGCAGGTTTGATAAAAAAAAACTCAAGGCTGAGTGTTTTCACAGGATAGCAACATGAAACTCTCTGATCAACATTTAAAAAACAAACACAAGCCTTTAAAATCATTGTGCAAAACCTGACAGGGTCTACCATCATGAAAACTGGACATTTTTTCAAACATTGCAACAACTTTCAGTTGGACTAAGGCGAGAAAAAAATCTTGATTTTTTAATTTTTAAAAGCTTCTACAGAAATAATTTGAATTAAATGACATATTGCCCAGCCCGACTGCTGGGCTGTGCCAGTGCCGCTAAGGTTCATCAAAGTGTCAACAATTTGAATTTAAGGCCTTCAAATGTCCAAAATTCTCTTTAGACTTCATAAAATGTCTTTAATTTGATTTTGAAAGGTCTTAAAAATGTATTAACTAGGGGTGTAACGAGTCATCTATTACATCGATGTATTGATTCATATTGATTCAATGCCATTGTATTAATATTAGGAAGCATCACGTTGGATTTAAGCACAGCAGACTTCATATGGAGGTGCTTTTTTGTGCACTTTTAATGAAAAAGACGTTCAGCAAACAGTTTCCCCAAGAAAACTCTGATTCAGGATTTTCCGCTTAAAGTTTTGCTCGGGCAGCACTGTGCCAATACTTGAGTTCTTACTCTGAGCCAGTAACGTAAATACCAAAACTGACACCTCTGAACAAATTTCACAAGTGTTCCCTTTAATATGACACCATAATGATTCAATTAGAGCGTCATTTTTCTAAGCAGTGACCCCAAAAAGAAGCCAGGGCTTAAAGGGTTAAACTTACACTGAATCTAATATGGTCACATGTCTAAATGGCGCTGTCATGGAAGCTGTGTTTTTTGGTACACCAGAGCATTTCAAGGAGATCCCTTTGCACCCACCATCTTTGGTCATTACGCTGCATGACGCCATATTTTTATGCTGTTTGACAGTTTTTAACATCTCAGCATTTGCAAAAAGTTTTTTCTATAAAATGCATGAAATCATCATTTAACTTGTCCCGCTTTGTGAAACATGATCCACTCAGTTTCCAGAGAAGTAACACCATCACTGACTGATTATTGGCATTTGATTACTTCCCCTTGAATGTCAGACGATCCCACTTTAATCAGACGTAGTTTGAGGAAAACAAGCTGCCCTTTATTCTGGTTAATACGGTAATTGACAGGTATGAGAGTTGAAGTCTGTCTGGCTGCTTCAGAATCCCATATTTAATAATAAATAATCTCATAACCTCTTTTTATTCTTAGAGAGAGGAACTTTTTTTTTTTTTTTTTTTTTTTTTTTTACTTCACTGAAAGATTTCGGCAAAAATACCTGAAATGCAAAACTCGGTTTATCCAAATATGATTACAGCTCTACGACATCTGATTGTGAGCAAAGCGTCAGGATCGTTACATGACCCAAAATCTTAAAGTTTTCCTTCAGGGACATTATTCCAGTTGGAAATGCATTTTGAAAAAAAGATATAAAATATTGAAACGTCTGTTCCTGAATGCTCGCCGTCTCCCAAAATGCTTCAGACCCAAAGAAGCACAGTCCTCGTTTCACTGCTCGTAGAATCAGTTCCTGATCCCTACAGCTTTGCCACATTACGAGTTATCCTATCAAAAAAAAAAAGGTATAAGGTTAAAAAAAAAAGGCAACAAAAAAAAGGTTTACGCTCATCTAAGTCCTGAGATATCACCCAGTCCTTGGTGACTTTTGCCACGCTGAAATAACACATCAGATAATAAGGAGATAAAGCTAATGTTAGAGATGAATTCCTGGATGCTGTCCCTCAACATGTCATAAAAGATAAATCAGATGATGGGGCAAATGTTTACAAAGCATCCAGCAGTGATTGAATCGAATAGAAAAGCTCTTTATTTAGCCGGGCTAGTGGGCATGAAAAACAAACAGCACGTCAGGCGGGTGCAGGCCATCATACCTTTCACTCAGTATCTCATAAACGTAGAACAAAGGCCTCATGTGTGCGAGGCAGTGGTCCTTTAAACGATGGCCCACTTTCCTCCCCGCTGCCACGCAAACATTCCTGACTGACATTCAATCAGGGAAATTTGAACCAAAGCAAGATGGTCTTTTATTAGTACCGCCCTGTTTGCTCGACTGGTCAGCTCCAATATGCGGAGCGCTTTGAGTGGCACCCTGCAAGATGATGGGTTCACTCTCTGATAAGGGTGAATGAGGGGTAAACTGCTATTCTGCAGAAAGGAACCATCAGACCTCATCATGTCGCTCCTGGAGAGCCGTGTCACGAGCTCTTCAGAAAGCGAGTGACAGAGCGGCTCAGGCTCCCGCCGTCCCCGCTGCTGCTGTTGCTGCTTCTGCTGCTGCTCATGGAGGAAACAGTGGAGCTGAAGCTGTCCTGCTTCTGCTCCGCCAACTGGAACCGTGCATCAGTCAGGGCAGAAAAGATCGTCCATAATCTGACAAATATACACTGAAGCTTTTAAGCCTCCTCGTGTAACGTTAGCCTGCGTGCTCATCAGATTGTTTGTTTACCTTTCGTTGTTAGCAGAAGAGGACAAATAGGAGCATAATGCTGTGTACAGTATATTTCCATCTGTTTAAAACAGACAGCACCGTAAAGCTTAGTCAGCAGACAGTAATTCAAAGCACTCAAAACACCCCCAAATATTTCTGCACATCTCTGATGATCCATGCAGATGGTTTCTGACAGCGTCTCCCTGCTTTTATTTGCTGGATTCAAAGATTTATTAACACGACTTCTGCATGCAAATACTGAATTTAAAGGGAAACTCCTGATTAATTCTACTTATACAAAAGATACAGTAGAAACAAACTGGGCCCAAAATATCAAAATTGGTTGTGTAAGCCTCTCTGAGGAGATTAAAACTGATTATTAAAAGACACAAATTTACAGTGACGACTTTTTACGACACACTAAAGGAAACATGACCATCAGCAAAACCTTTTTTTTTTTTTTTAAATTTAACTGAAAATATTTAAAATAAATGACACATTTGACATTTGCTCCAGAACCTGCAGGAAGACTTTATTTGTCAAAAAGAAAAACACTATTTTCAGATGGATGATGTGCAAAATCAGCCAGTTCTAACTTTGTCCACAGGGGGCGCCAAAGTCAACTTGATGGGAAAGGAGCTTTATCAAAATTTCATACATTAATCTGATCCTGTGTAATTCAAAACAAGTCTAAGCTAAAGAAATGTATTCAAGAGCCGCCTTTCTGAAAGATGCTGGGAGGAACTTTGTTTGTGTCGATTTTGGCGCCCCCTGTGGCTACAATAAATAACTCATCATGCTAACGCAGTATTTTCTGAATCCTCAAAACAAACCATGTTGTACCTTCTGTGAAAGTTTTCTGCTGAAAATGTAAAGTGAGTTTTTTTTGTGTGATTGTTGCAATTTTTGATTTTATTATTTTTTCTTTTTTAATTCTAAAGAACCAAAAAGTTCATTTGAATTCTTTCCTACCTTTAAGAGATGTTTTCATAAATATATTTTCTTTTATTACTCAGGCCTGGCTTTAATGCTTTACGACTGGTACATGGTGACTGTTGCCCCTCTGAGAGCGGTTTGGCTAACTGCTGATTAAAAACAGAAGAAGAAGAAGAAAGAAAATCTGTCGTGGTTCTGTGAGACTCTGAACCAGAAGAAAACGCAGTGACTGTCAGTTGGTGAAAGTTTCTGTGAAAAAGCCTCAATGACTTCAAAAACAAAACTAACATCAAGTGCTAAAGTCGCTAGGCCAAACTAGCATAGCATATGGCCGCAACGAAATATACTCAGAGAGTGAGGCTTCAGCAGAAGGAGCAGTAACTATCTGATTGGTCATCTAATAGTCCTCAGCTTTAAAAGAAAAATATGGCTATCACATGGTTTTAATTTTTTTAAATATCCATCCCTACTTTGAGGCCAGAAGCTGTCAGTTTACTTGCTAACAGTCTGTTTACCTTTTTTTTGGCCATGAAGTGGCTTCAGTGTCAGTTTTAATCTCTTTAACGACCACTTAAAAACTCACTCACTGGGGCTTTAAAAGTAGTTAAGCTGAAGTGCAGTATGAACCTTAAAAAAAAAAAAAATTAAAAAAAAATAATTAGATAAAATACATTAAAGAAAACCGAAGCCACTAGAATTTACGGTAGATTTAAAATCTGCTGTAGACGAACCACCTTCACAGAAACACCCAGAAAGTATCTGAGCACTTTTACAGCCGACTGTAACCAAACATCACATTTATAATGATGATGATGATGATGATGATGATGAAGATGCAGGCATAAAGTAATTATTTAATAAAAAGAAGTCAGAATTCTCTGATTTCAGCGTCATAAATGTGAATGTTTTTGGTTTCTTTGCTCCTGAGTATCTTTGGTTTGTGGATTAAAAGAGACGTTTGATGATGTCATCTTGGACTCTGAGAAACATCGACATTTTTCACCATTTTTTTGACATTTTATGCACGAAACAACTACTCGATTAATCGAGAGAATAATCGATAGATTAATCGATGATGAAAGAGACGTCGCCTTGGCACACTCATTCTTTTTTTTTAAAAAAAAAAGGTTAAAGATAAAAAAAGGCCGTCCAGACACCTGGATCTAAACTGAGCAGAGTTTATTGCTGGTGTAATGTTTTTTCTTTTTTTTTGCTTTGACAGATTTTGCAGATGTACCTCATAAAATGAGCACTTAGTGTTTGTAGCTTTAAATCCTTGATTTATCCCCCCCCCCTCCCCTCCAGGCTGATTCTGTCCATGCATGTGATTGTAATAGTCGCCCACAAACGACACATTCCCACCTGTCCTCCTGCTCTCTGCTCTCCTCACACTCCCTGACACAGGACGGGGATTGTCGTGCGTTTGTTTCCCTCCGCCCGTGCTGAGCGTGGGGACCCTTCGGTGAGATGCAACACCGGGCGTCTGCTTGTGTGATGCGGCGGCTGTGGCTGCAGCTCGTTCAAAGTGATGACTGAGGTGCTGGAGTGCAGACTGCAATGCTCTCCCACCACTCGCTTCCAATTAGGCGGCGGGCCGAGTGACGCGTCTCGGAGCAGAAGCTTCTAGTAGGCATCAAAAAGAGCAGCATCTCTGGGTGACATCATGGAAGAGGAGGAGGAGGAGGGGGAGGAGGGGGAGGAGGGGGGTGGGTTCCTGGAGCTGGATGCAGGATGTGGCTCACTTAATATCACGATTAGCATCCGAGCAACACGAGAAAACAGACTCTTGGAAATCCTCACAGTCGTACTCGCGGCGCTCAGTTATCCTGATTCTGTTTGTTGATTGTGCATTTTCAAAACTTCTCTGTGTTTTTAGTTAACAGAATGTTGGTTGTGAAAACATTTTTTGATTAATTGCCATAATTATTGTGATCATTTTTGCCCAAATGAACAGCCAGATGGCAGGATATGGTGTCATATTTGCGATCCTATCATATTAATCTGGCTGCGGGTCCATCTGAACACATTGTGCCGCTTTCTGTGTTCACAATCTGTCCTCGAGTTGTCCATGTCTTTTCTTTTTTTTTTCTCTTTCTAGCTGGGAGTTTTTATTTGATTATATTAGGCTATTAAATATTAAAGCTGAGGGTGTATGAAAGCAAGGCATTTATCTGCATGAATGGCTTGTGTTTAGTGAAGTAAGTAATGCGCTTTAAGTAACATCTCCGTCATGCATACAAAAATTAACATGAGTGTTTCCCGTCTCTGGGTTTTGTCGGGGGCCTCGGAAAGATCCGACGAGGCCGCCCTGTAGGGGTTCATGACTGCTTTTAGACCCGGTTTCCACCATCCGACGTTAAAATCGCGCTCTTATCTGCTCTGTTACTCTCTTATTCTAAAATCTACGCCACATACAGAGTGATGTAGAGTCATTTTGTGGTGTTTTTTATTTTTTATTTTTTTTTTTAAAGCGTAGAAATGAAACACAGGGTCAGATGGGAGCTAATGACACATTCCGACTTTTAAAAAGCAAGTGGTAGACTGTTTAATTCTGTGATATCAATTAACCTCCAGACAAATTTCGTCAAAGCGAGCAGCCAGCCTGTGATTGTTCTCTCTTTACTCTGCAGTGTCCTTGGGCTCGGGGAGACTGTTTCCTGTCAGGGAACAATGAAGAGAGAGGTGTTTACAGATCTTTACAGATGGCTCCGGGGCTCAGAATTAGCTCTTCCACCATTTCTCATGTGATTCGGTTCAGGCTTTAACTTCAGATGTGTCATCAAGACTATCATCAGGAAGTCTGACAACGTTTCCCCGTTTGATCTTGACGTGCTCGGCTCACCGAGTTAGTCAGTTATCACTGTCAAATATTAAACCCTGTGACATGTGTGTGTATGTGTGTGTCGCTCTAATGATAGCTTCAGTGAAGAGAATCACTTCATGGTGACTTTTTTTTATAAAACACGCCATCCTGTTCCTAACTTTGCAGGCACAAAGGAGCGTCACAACTTTAAAAAAAAAAACAAAAAAAAAACGCTGTACTTTTTTTGAGTGACATTTCACACCTATTTATAACAACACATGAACACGGTGACTAAGTGTTTTTTAGACACCCATTAATTGGGCTCACATGAGAGCGAAAACAGAAAGTAGAAACAGATAATTCTTCCTGAGACAGCCTGGAGATTGTTCAGTGATCCTGACCTGCGTTGTTAGCGTGTTCTCTGCCTCTCCTATCCTCTCCTCTCCCTCCTTTTTCTTTTTTTTCCTCTCTCTCCTTCCTCTACATGGCATAAATCCGGGAGATGAAAATGTCATGGAGCAGGTTCATTTTGCAAAGAGGTTTTGATTGCCATGCGCGTGTAATTGATTGTTCCAAGGACAGGGGGAAATCTAGAAATGTCATAACAGTCCTGCTTAGGTTGGTCCCACCACTAGGCAATCAATGGGAAGTAAAAAGAGATATTGATTCGCGAGCAGCAAAAACTGTAGCTTGAGACAACCGGAGAGCGCTGGGGGAAAGTGGCACAGACGTGCAGACCTGTCACTGGCACCTATGAATTACCCAATCTCCTCTGAAGATAGTGTTACGGCGGATACTCTCAAAGTCCTGCGCTGGGTATTGCAGCTGTCCATTAGCTAAGCTCCTCAGGCTGCTAACTCTCCCCGGCTTGTCAGATTAATGAAGGAAATGTTGTCGACCTTCCAGGGGATAAATGTTGATGTTCTCAAATTTTCAAAAAGTTTCTGCTGGCACGTTGGCGTCGGAAACGGGACGCTCTTTTACGGCTGACACACACACAGGCTCCTAAATGATTGACACACTTTGAATCACTCACACAAGGGAGGGGGGGGTCTGCTCTCCATGAAGATATTAATTCTTCAAGTAGTAAATATATTGTCATGTAAGCCTTTAGCAGCCATCCAGCTGGACGGCGTGCTGCTACCAAAGTAGCAGTAAATGTAATCTAAAATTTCCCTCGCAGTTAGCTGGTTTCTCTAGATGTAAGAGGGGGGGAAAAAAACAGGCTTTTGGCTCGGAAACAAGCTGCTGCTTCTGTAAATCCAGGCCTCGCTATGCCAAGAGTCTGCTCTAACGGATAAAGGTTATAAACATTTCAGCTGCCTGATTTATGATGGACACCTCAGGTTTTTTGACCTTTGCATATCTCTGTCTGAAGATATAAATTTGTAGTGACACAGATTGGAGGCTTTACAGCAGTTTATGACATGCTAAATCTCAGGCGAGGCATGCCAGCCTCTTGTTTTCTGAGGCTAGTTAGGCAGGGAGTTGCCTGACTTGGACTCTGAAGCAACATTTTGAAGAAGAAGGCAGTGAGAGGGGAAAAAAAAAAAAAAAAAAAAAAAGAGGGGCCTGAAGATAAGAGAGGGCTGTTTTAGTTTGCACTTTTACATCAAACCGTGGCACACCACTTCTCATAGTTTGCACAAGAAAGTTTTTCTTAAGCTTGTTTTTCTTTATGACGTCAAACGTCACATCGTTCTCAGAGGGTTTCGGGAAAACATCACAAACCTCAAAAGCAGAAACATTGTGTTTCGACAGACAGTATCATCTTTCAAAACCATCACAAACAACCAGTTTGATGAAAAGTTTGCATGTAAATGTTTGCACAGGAGTTGCTGAGTGATAAACCAGGGATGAGATAAACATTAATGTGGAGTGAAGTTGAATATACCAACGAGATTTCTTACAATATCAGAGTTTTTAATTTAGATACCTTTAGATCTGCAACAATCAATGAAATAATCAATTATTTATTAATTACTAAATTAATCCAAATTATCTGATTTCAGTGTCATAAATGTGAATATTTTCAAGTTTTGTTCCTCTACAACAGTCCTGATTATCTTTGGTTTGTGGACAAAACGAGACATTTGATGATGTCATCTTGGACTCCGAGATCATCGTTGACATTTTCACCATTAAATGATATTTTATAAACCAAATAACTACTCAGTTAGAGGTGGGAGAAAAAAAGTCGTTTCATTTAAATATCAGGATTTTTTTGTTATATATTTGAAATTTTTTTTTTCTTCAAAATTTAAATCCTTTATTTTAGTCTTTTTGTTATAAGCTGGGTTGAAAAAATGATAACTGCTTTTCTCCAGCAGAGGGCGAAATATTTTTTCTTTGATGATCCAGTAACATGATGTCAGATCCCCTGAATACGTCTTAAAAAACTGACTCACATGTGATGTTCATTTCATTTAACTTTATATGGGCTGGTGTTAAACGAGGGAAGTCGGATCGCCAAAATCGCCAAAATCAACGAATCGTAATTCAAATCGAAGTGGCACCCCAAAAAATCGTAAAACAAACAAATACGGAGAAAAGCATAAAAATAATCATTAGTTGCAGCCCTAGATATTGTACTAAAAAGAAATCAACAAAATCTTGTCGATTATGATTATTCTAAAAAGGGCTATAATCGGCCAGCCGATTATATCGGCCAGCCGATTATATCCGATTATATCGGTTGTGACCTAGTAAAAACAGGTGAAAATGAACAGCAGTCACTAAAAACAGATAAATACAAATGAGACAAAAATAGATCAATAAAAGAAAAATAATTAAAATCAAGATAAAAAAAAATAAAATAAAATCACAAAATAAAAGCTTTCCTGTTGTGAGATCAAACGGGGGACTGAATTTGCAAGTCCGATCTCCTCTGGTAGGCCATTCCAAAGTCTGGGGGCTCTCACCGAGAAACCTCTATCGCCCTCGGACTTCGGAAGAGCCAGAAGAGCACTGCCAAAGGATCTCAGACTGCTTGTGGGTTCATATGGGGGTAAAACCTCAGAAATATGGTGGGGCGCAAATCTGTGTTGGGCCTTGAATGAGAATTTTGATAACCCAGTTTGATTTGTTTTTTTTAAAAAAAAACATGTAAAAATTTTTAGAAAAATGCACTATCTGGGTCGCATCATGGAGTGTATCGTATACTGCACGCACAGCTCATGTGAAGCTGCTCTATTGTCCTTGAATCTGATCCTGGTATGAAGAGTCAAGCCGCTTGGCATGGCAGCACTACGACGGTGGCGCAGCGAGAGAAGTGGCAAAGCCCGGTTACAAATGGTGCAGGAAGCAGAGTGAGACATGCAGGTATCTTGGAGTGATCCCTGCCAGAAGGTTAATTGGTGCCTCTGGATGTCTGCGTCTTAGGGCATCTGATAGAAAGGCAGAGAACAGCAGGAAGGGCAGCTGTTAATCTCTGTCAGTTCTCTCCTTAAAAATAAAAAAAAGCACGATAAGAGAGCAGAAATCACGTCGACTTCACGTGTTCGCAGGTATTTCCTGGAAAAAAACAGCGCGTGCTCTTCTTTGTGTTATCTGCGTTTATCTTATTAATGGGGTGGTGCAACTTTGAAGCTACATAAAATTTTCAGGAAATAGCTTTTTTCATGCAGTGGTGTACACTGGGTCTGTGCCATTTCTACTAAACCATTACCGGACTGGAAAAATACTCATCCCCCCTACTTTGGTGCGTGATCTCCCCAGTCCTGCACTTTTAGTGACGACTTTGAAGGGAGAGGACATCAAGTGTGAGCTTGTCACAGCCATTGGTGTTCTCCTTCACTCTGAATACTATATATAAGACTATAAATAAAACATACCTCTGTGCTCTTGACAACTCTCTCCCTCAGCATCAAGGGTGTTTTGGAGGCCATCACTGATCTCGGTCGGCCAATCAAAACATCCCTCTTGCGGTGAATCAAGGTCACAGCACATCAGGGCTCTTGGGTGCGAGCGTGTGTGTGTGCGAGGCTCTTGTTCGCCAGGCCCCATTCTCCATGTTTGTTTTGAAAGTCCGAGTCCCATCTCCATCTCCGTCCATTAGCTGGCAGGCGATTCACCTCCAGGGTTTCTCTTGAGGCGCTTGTGAAATATTGATACAAAAAAAAAAAAAAAAAAGTCTTATTTTCAGAAGGCGAAGACAGAAAGGCGTTCTATGGGCCGCCCAGTGTGGGACTCCTGAGTGCTCGGCTTCAGCCAAGCCCTCATGGAGTGCCCTCTATTCAGAGAGGAAATATTAACCGGGAGAAAAGCAGAAGTGCCTGGACAGGGCTGTTATGTCCTATTCATATTTAACTCCGAGCACCACGTCTCTCCCAAAATGCACATTTTTCCAGCATGACTACGCGGCAGAAAATATCTCAGATATGTGACAACACTGACAAACTGCATTTATTGCGGGATGCCTTCAAAAGATATTCAAACACGGGTTGTGATATCGTTGCGTGGGTTGCCGCCTGGTTGGATTTTAAACAATCTGAAACAGTTATTGTCAGAGAGGACGCTTCAATCCTCTGAGCAGACGCCCCTGCAGCCATATGAAACTCCGCGTTATGCTGAGTCAGACTTTCCTCTAATTGGATGATGGGAAATATGTCAATTAGAAATACTGTTGTTTAATTATCTGTTAATTGAAGCAATAATGTTTGTGCGCTATGAGTTAAGAGACTGAACAGGTGAATAATGAAAGAAGTAATTGCTGTTTATGAGACTGTCAGGGAAAATATAATGATGTGACAGATTGCTGCTAATTTTTTGATTTTTTTTTTTTTTTTTATAATTGTCACAGTTTTAATGCCGATAATTGAAGCAGCTTTTCCACAAGCGTGATTAACATCTTCATCTGTTTAACAAAGTATTGCTTTCTCATCTTTTCTTCAGTCAGAGTCTTTTTATTTTTATTTATCGATGAAGCAATGCAGGACATGAGAGCGTCTGATCTTTGTGATCAGCCTCTCCTCATGTTTGGCTTCAGGGAAGTGGAGGGTGTGACAGAGAGGCGAGATGTACGGTGGCCCTGAGGGCTCACAGCCCTGCAACTTAAGGGAACACATGCAAATTAAGAAAAGGTCTTCACCAATTTGACGACACCTGCGCAGCATTTAGAAAACATGCTGCAAAGACCGCAACACAATGGAAGAGTTTCCAGAGGACACATGAAAGTGACATACATGTACTTAATTAGCCAATATGCTAATATATGAATCATGCGCTAACAATGTTAAAATCAGTCAAAAACAACTTGGGTGCGTCACTTGTAAGTGTCTTCTGGAAAACACTTCTGTTGTGTTGTGATCTTTGCAGCACATTTTTCTAATGTGTTGTGTTGCAGTTTTCGCAGTGCGTTTTTCTAATGTTTTGTGTTGCGGTCTTTGCAGCGCATTTTTCTAATGTGTTGTGTAACAGTTTTCCCAGCGCGTTTTTCTAATGTTTTGTGTTGCAGTTTTTGCTGCGCATTTTTCTTATGTGTTGTGTTGCAGTTCTCGCAGCACGTTTTTCTACTGTTTTGTGTTTTGGTCTTTGCAGCACGTTTTTCTAATGTGTTGTGTTGCAGTTTTCGCAGCGCGTTTTTCTACTGTTTTGTGTTTTGGTCATTGCAGCGCGTTTTTCTAATGTGTTGTGTTGCAGTTTTTTGCAGCACGTTTTTCTAATGTGTTGTGTTGCAGTTTTCGCAGTGCGTTTTTCTAATATATTGTGTTTGGGTCTATTTGCAGCGCGTTTTTCTACTGTTTTGTGTTTTGGTCTTTGCAGCGCGTTTTTCTAATGTGTTGTGTTGCAGTTTTGCAGCGCGTTTTTCTAATGTGTTGTGTTGCAGTTTTCGCAGTGCGTTTTTCTAATATATTGTGTTGGGGTCTATTTGCAGCGTGTTTTTCTACTGTGTTGTGTTGCGGTCTATCTGCAGCGCGTTTTCTAATGTGTTGTGTTGCGGTCTGTGCAGCGTATTTCCTAAATGCTGCACAGGTGTTGTCAAATTGATGAAGACCTTTTCTTAATTTGCTTGTGTTTTATCTTTTTGCATGTGTTTTCTCAAGCTGCAGTGCTTTGAGCTCTCAGGGCCACCGTAGAGAGGTTTTAATTTTCATTGCAGTTTTGGAGGCGTCCATAATCACCGAGGAATAGGTCATTTACAATAACACTTAACAGGCTCCTGAAGAATCTATTTGTATTTGTCACTCAGTGGCCAATGAACGTTGTAAACACCTCAACTTGAGGCCAGAGAAACCTTGGACACAGCACTAAGTCAATGGCCTGTCGTGAATCACGGAGCGCCGTTACAGCAGCAGCAGTCTGTTAGTAAAGACATTATGTCCTGCTCCACTCCAGTCTCTCAGGGCACAAAGCAGCCACCATTATGTTGCCTTAAAAGGATCCTGAATATATATACTCACTGCCATATCTAGGTTATCTGAAAGTTCAACTTCAGGGATTTAAATTATATATTCATATAACTGCTGTTTTTTCAGTATCATTAACTTCCTTTTTTTCTCCTTCCGTTTTCAGTGTACATGCCTGATGAAGACGCTGCTCTTCAGGATTCTATCCCCGAGGAAGATGCAGAGAACGACACTCAAACCGAAGAGGAATGCTCCGAGAAGACCAGCCCCAAAGTGTCCGAGGACAGAGAGCTCGACAACAAGAGCACCAACACCTACAGCAACCAGAACTCTCCTGTTAGTGTCCTTTCCAATCAGGAGGCAGAGTTAGAGTCCCGCCTTAGCGACAGCAGCGACAGACTCTCAGACTTCAAAACCTCATCGCCACCGGAGAGCCAGAAGGATGAGGAAAGTCGCAGCTCCAAGCATAAAGACGAGACGGGCGGCAGCTTGGAGAAAATGAGAGCGGCCTATGCAAACTTCCTCTCTGATTCCTACTGGACGGGGATAGGAATGGACTTGAAAATTGGCAAAAACACCAGCAAAGCCAACTGTGACAGCACCAACGGGAGCACCAAGAGTGAGTTCGACTGGCACCAGGACGCTCTCTCCAAGACCTTACAGCAGACGCTGTCCCCAAAACCCACATCCAAACCTAACCTCTTCAGCTCCGTGCACCTCTACAGACAAACCACCAAACCCTGCGGCTCCGTCTTCACAGGGGCCAGCCGCTTCCGCTGTAAGGACTGTAGCGCCGCTTACGACACTCTGGTGGAGCTCACGGTGCACATGAACAAGAGCGGGCATTACCAGGACAACAACCACAGCAAGCAGAGCAACTCCGCCGCTTCGTCCTCGAAGTCGAGGAAACGAAACCTGCAAGATCTGGAAGGGAAAGAGGATGCGCAGAAAGTTTTGAAGTGCATGTTCTGTGGCCACTCGTTTGACTCTCTGCAGGATTTGAGTGTCCATATGATTAAAACGAAGCATTACCAAAAAGTGCCTTTAAAAGAGCCAATCCCAGTAATCACGCCCAAACTGTTGCCACCAGCTAAGAAGCGGGCTTTTGAAACGGTGAGACCCTGCTCCCCTGATTCTACCACCGGTTTATCCGCGTACACCGAGGCACAGCGGGCGGCTTCCCTTTCAAACGCAAACAATAATCGCTACGGCTACCAGAACGGAGCGAGTTACACTTGGCAGTTTGAGACATGCAAGTCTCAGATTCTTAAGTGCATGGAGTGCGGGAGCTCCCATGACACCCTTCAGCAGCTCACCACACACATGATGGTCACCGGACATTTCATCAAAGTTACAAACTCAGCCTCTAAAAAGGGCAAACAGTTAGCGCTGGACCCCCTTGCCATAGAGAAGATGCAGGTTTTGGCTGATCCTGCTGCCAGTGACACTGAGGGAGAAAAGGTCTCTCCAAAAACTGCGTCCCCAGGGAGCTGTGAGAAGGATAGCCAGGGGGAAGGCACATCAGACAAAATGGAAGAAGCTGAAACTAAAGATGACAAGCAAGAGAGTGAGGATCAAAAGGCAGCCAATGGGGCCTTTAAGTACCCTTATCTTCGTGAGGAGGATCTTGAACAGGACTCGGGAGGAGGAGGGGACATTCTGAAATCTTTAGCCAACACAGTGGCCTCTGCCATCAATAAAGCTCAAACAGGGACACCGAGCTGGAGCGCCTACCCGAGCATTCACGCCGCCTATCAGCTCTCTGGCATCATCAAAAGCGCCCCTCTTTCCGCGTCTCCCCCCGCTCAGCTAAAGCAGACATTTAACCACAAGCTGAGACCGATTGCCCCTAAGGGGAAGTTTTACCCTGGTGCTGTGGGGGTCGAGGCTCCCCAGGGACAGCATCAAAATGTGGACATCAAAAAAGAAAAGGTTGGCATTAGCGATGGTAAAGAAAGTCAGAATATTAAGTTTGATCTGGTGGAGAATGATGACAGCGATTGTCAGGATGATTCCTCTTCCTCTTCAAAGCTCGATGCAGACTGTGTGAATGAAGGGAGCGAGGCGATCAAAGGGAAGTTGAGCCCAGATTTCTCTGACAGAGGCAAGACGCCGAGTCCCTCTGCCAGCAATGGACGCAGCGCTACTTCAGAGCCTCTCAGTGACACTCCAGCTCTGCTCAGCATAAACCCTCTCAGTGCGCTGCAGTCGGTCCTAAACAATCATCTGGGCAAAGCAAATAAGCCCAATAACTCAAGAATAGATAAACTATCCGCTCACACCAAGTCTATTTACTCTGACATTAACCGCAGCAGCGAGAAACCAGCTTTAATGCTCGGAAAGGCCATAAGAAACCAGCCTGATAACGCCTTCCTGTTCGCCACTGATGACCAACCCATAGATCTAACAAAATCCAAACACAGCAAACCCACCTCCTCGCTCCTGCAGCCTTCCGCCCCAATGCCACATAAATACGCTCTGTCAGACATCGCAGATATGGTCAAAGTCCTCCCAAAAGCCACAACGCCGAAACCCTCCCTACCATCCAGAATCCCGAGCATGAAACTGGAATCTGATGTCAGGCGGTTCGAGGACGTGTCCGCCGAGGTGTACTCCGTCCACAAGCGCAAAGGTCGACAGTCCAACTGGAATCCTCGCCATCTCCTCATCCTGCAGGCTCAGTTCGCCTCCAGCCTCTTCCAGACCTCCGAGGGGAAGTACTTACTCTCAGACCTCGGCCCTCAGGAACGGATGCACATCTCCAAGTTCACCGGACTCTCCATGACCACCATAAGCCATTGGTTAGCAAACGTTAAGTACCAACTGCGGAAAACCGGAGGGACCAAATTCCTCAAGAACATGGACACAGGCCACCCGATCTTTTACTGCAATGACTGCGCTTCTCAGTTTAGGTCCCCGAACATGTTCATTTCACATCTGGAGTCCCATCTCGGGTTTCAAATTAAAGACATGTGCAAAATGCCGGTAGAGCACCAGACGAAGGTAGAGGAGCCAGAACTGTCCAAGGCCCTCGGTGTCAGAGCCACGGAGGGTCTGGTCACGGACGAGGACATTGACTCGAAGTTCAAATGTAAGCTCTGCTGTCGGACATTTGCGAGTAATCACGCGGTCAAACTCCATTTGAGTAAAACTCACAGCAAATCTCCTGACAACCATTCACAATACGTGGAAATGGACAAGGACTAGTTTTCATATTCACCTTTTTTCCCTTTTTTTTAATTTTAATACACGGGTCAGATATTTCAGCCATTTTTTTCAATTTAGCATTGTGTAGTGTGCATCATTTCAGATATTTCATGGAGTACAGCAAAGACACACTGGTTAGATAAATTGTATAAGGAAACACTAAGAGATACTTTTGCACCCTGCTCAATTGCATCACCAGTAATGAAATGTATTACTGCTTGAAGAAACATAAATGCTGATGTTTGCATGCAATAGCCCTGGCTATGACTACTATTTATTTGTATGATATGTCAAGTTTCAATTGTATTTCAAAGACAAAATAATAAACTAATTGTACTTTACAACCTCTGTGATACAGTCCACCTGCAGAGACGTGCAGCTCTTAACACAGGTAGACCAACACACCATTACACACACACGCAGACCTGTACAGTGTAATGCTATGTAAAGATGTTTTGTGTTGCAATGATAGAAGAAAGAGAGAAAAAAAAAGAAGAAGAAGAAGAAGCACTTTAATAAATGTTTAATCACCAGTTTAGAGTTGGATTCTGTACATGACTCAAAAAGATTTAGGTTATTTCACATGTAAATATATTTTAGAAGAAAAAAAAAAAAAAAACACCTGAGCATTTCATGCAGCAAGGACAACAGCAAGACAGACGATACCTGTGATACCTGCACCTTTTTTTACTTATTCAAATAAAGAGTTAACATTTGATAACAGCTTGTATATATCTTTTTTTTTTCTCTTTTTTTTGGGGATCAACTGAAAAATTTTTGCTGACAAAGTAGCAGCAATGAAACAAAGTGAAACTAATAGATATTTTTAAAGACGTACCAAAGCAAATCAAACCGACAAGTTTCAAAGTGACTGTTTTGATGGTGTCAGTTTAAATACCTGCAACCATCTCCAAATGGTCCACTAGGGGGCAGACAAGAGGACACAGGAAAAAAAAACTAGCAAATACTTACATAGCAATAACAGATTGCTTTGTGGTCCCCTGGTTGCAGGATTGATTCCTGATCCAAACCTAACTTGATGCATCCTCCCCTCTCCGTCCCCATTGTTTACTGCCTCGCTTAAGCTGCCAAGAAAATTAAAAGAAACCCAGAAACGAATCTTGAAAGATCAGCAAAGATCAGCAAGGAGGAAAAACAGAAATTGCAGTTTGTCCACAGGGGGCGCCAAAGTCAATGCATAAGTGTTTTGTGAAAAATGTCCATCAGTAATATGGAAAATTTGTCCTCCAAGGTTCACAGATGACCCTTTAAAAAGCAGCGAAGAATTGAGTAAATATTTATAGCTCATTTGATAAAATCGGCCCATTTTTTAAATTTTATTATAGAGCAGTTTTCAAAGAAAGCTGCTCCAAAATAACCTCAGAAAGACAAGTTTAAATAGCAAAGACTGAAGAATAGTAGCTTTATCGTTTCAGAAAGTACCTAGGTGGTTTAATCGCACGTCTAGTCTAAAAAAATAAAAAAAAATAAAAAAAAATAATAATAGTAATAAAATAACTAAATAACTTAAAATACTCCAACCTCTTAAAAGAAATAAACAGTAAAAAAAAAGTCCAACAAAAACTATCAAATCAAGGTGAACTAATTCACGTTTGCGGCTCTTGTTTATAAAAATCTAAAAGAAAATATTATTAATGCATTCCTTTCAATATTAGTTCATTTTAGCATTTTATAATGACATTATTAATTAATTATATAATTGCATAAATGGTGATAAGTTTGTAATTCATCACAAAAAAAGAGATTTAAAAAATTTGCAATAAATTTATTTCAGCCAGTGAAGAAGTCAAGAAGTCAGCTAAACACTCAAACATGTTTCCATGATGAAAAAAAAAACAAAACAAACATCAGCATGCAACGACATAAAGCTAAATCTGGGATAAGAAAATTACTGTTTTCCAATAATCATTAACCAGTTAAAACCAGCTAACGGCAGAATTGTGAACCCTAAACCCCTCTTCATGTTTTTCCCTCCATCGATAACCTCGAGTCTGCATCCTCACGCCGTGCAGTGTGCTGCATCCTCTCTCTTCACCGTGTGACTCTTAGATACACCTCTCAGATACATCTTCTTGTCAGACTTTATTGCTTTCCTGTGAGCGCCGCTGCTGTTGCTGCAAGATGGTATCATAACAATTAAACATATTTCCTCCAGCTCTATTATTTCAAGGCTATTAAAAATAATTGCCTCCTAAATTCATAAACATTTTATGCAATTCATCTCTTTTCAAGCAATCAAGTCCTCAATTACCTCCACCCATCAAATCCCTTTTTTATAACGGCCGACTGACATTTGATGGCAAATGGGAAAAAGCACATGGGCACTGTGGTGATTTGAATGCTGTGACACCAACTTGCCCCCTATTGTTGGAAATGAGCAGGCAATCACGTTGTTCATCAGATGACTCCTAATGCAGTTAAAGTATTCAGCTATAATTTCTCCCTGCATTTATAATTACTGTCAAAGACCACACACCTCAGTGAGCAGATTAAAGCTATAAATTATTTAGTGCCTTTCTTCGCCGATGGATCTCTGATTTGTCTGTAGGGCCATTATGCTTTAGAGGAGCAACTTATTCTAAATGGAGGCAGCCATTGTCCTTAAGATGGTGCAGAGTGCTTTGAGAAAAGAGCATTATCAGATGTGCCACTAAGTGCAAATATAAGTGAGACTCATTGCTTTTAATTTATAAAAAAAAAAAAGAGACTTAACGCACATGTATGTTCAGGAAGAATTTATATTAATTAACCTCATTTCTGCCATTGAAAATCACATCGATTCAAGTCAGCGAGTGTGTTTATAAGGACGTGAGTATCCTGGTTTTTTTTTTTTTTCAGGAAACCAGAGTAACAAAACCTCACCGTGGTTTTAGAAACAGGATTTTGATATCTGCAGCCTCAGAGCGGCTGCTAACAGCTACCGTCTGAGGCGCTAACTCAGTTCAGCGACGTACTCGCTTATAAAGTGAAAAAGAAACCAATTTTAATCATTTTGGTGTTAAAGAATTTGATATAATTGGAAGTTTAGAAAGCTTTAAAGTGACTGATACCAGACATATTTAAAGAGAGGGTACTGTGTGTATTTTGAAAGGCTTTATTTTGTCCCTTTTGGTGCTCCCGTAGTACGATTCACCGCTCAAAATAATCCCCTCTTTTTTTTTCTCACACTGGTGTTTTAGAAAACCCTTATTTCAGCCTCTGTCTGAGCTGTTTTATTTTAAGTACTGCCTCTTTAAGGCTCCCTACTCTTCAAACCCCCTTCCTTCTGATTGGCCAGCCAGAGCTTAGTGTTTGAGGCCCACCCCTTCAACATTTCATTATCAAGATAGGAGATTCCTTATGTGATGACATCATCGTTTCAGCAAATCTTGTGAAGATCTTGTGCTATTTTTAGAACAGACTTGCACACATTTAGTTTGAACATCCAGCATGATTGAAATATGGAAAAAGCAGACTACCCCCTCTTTAATATTTCTCCTTTTTCTCAGAATTCAAAGTAAACTTGACGGCACCTGTGCAAAGACGACGCAGTGATCAGAAACCAGGATGCTAATATTTATCGTGCATACAGAGATTTGTATAAACAGGTTCTCCGTGTGCGTGTAAACACATCCTGACTGTGATCAAAACCTGGATACATCTCGTAACCGGGACGCTCAAGTCCATGTGAACACAGCTCTCATGAGCTTCAGGCGCATTTTGAGGATTCAGCAGAATCTGGTGGTGCTTCATTCAGAGCTAACAAAAGAAAAATGCCCTCATCAGTGCAATCACGGAAGGAAATTAGATGTCTTTGACCATAATTTGCTCGGATAAATCAAAGTCGATGTGAGATTTATTGTTAGTAAACAAGAATTTCCTGCAAACTTTGCACGGCTAGTGCGAGTATGATCGAGCAATCAGGGAATGATTTAAAGAAGTCAAAATACAAGCTAGTTTCTCATATAAACATGACACTTCAAAGGAATACCAGAGTTATTAAATACTGATACACTTCAGGTAACACATCACAGGTAATTAAGTAAAATAAACCCGTAATTCTCCTAAAGCTCTGTATTAATTCATTTTAGATGTGTGCATATTAACACAGTTAATCACTGCAAATATCCAACCTGTCACGGCTAATTATAGAACACAGATTTCTGCACACAGACTCACAATCTAGATTTGAAACAGAGGAACACGCTCTTACATAAACGCTGCACAGGAAGCACTTTCGTCTACACCTACATCTCAAAGACGAAAATCCCAGAAATAAGATCAGAGATGATGTGATTAATTATGGACAGAGTCACGTCTCAGACCTCTTCTGTCAAAGTAAACGCTGCATTAAGAGTCAAATTACAGCCCACGCATTCATAATTTATTGTTTTCTCTCTCCGTATCACGGATTTGACCGAAGTCTGGCTACGAAATCCGTTCGGAAAATGTCTAGAAGCTTTGCTTAACGTCTCTGTCTGACTCGAAAACATCACAAGTGCTCGCGTTTTCCCCCAGCTTTGAGTTGCTCCCTAAAACAGATCTAATAGCTTAGATGAAAAAATCAAATTATGCACATAAGTACACATGCAGTGAAACCCGACCTTAGCGGAATTGACGCCAGCTCGCGTTTGCAAATCCTTTGTCAATCTGTCATTAAACATGCTATCAAATAATGATAAGTGTACGCCGCTTGCTTGCACTCGCGTGCGTCTGGCTGACGCTGATGTGCTGTAATAGGGCAAATGTGCATCAGAATTTGCCTGCTTGGATACACACAAAACATTTACACTGGGCCTGACTTTGCTTCACCCAGCGCCAGACGAGATTCTCTGCATCATCTGGCCCGTAAACCCGAGGAAGAGGAGGAGGAGGGGAAGCAGGGTTCAAAATGTTCATCACAAAGCAGCGGCGTAATGACTAGCTCATGTGTTTAATGAAGGGCTTTAGAACTTAGAGCTATAATGACCCACATCCTAACTCCCTTTTCTCCCATTCATCCTCCCCAAAGTCCTCAGGTTATTACATCCCTGTGAGAAATCTCCCAGAAAAGAGCTTCACGTCTCCACATCCTCACTGAGACATCAGGACGAGCGGCGGCGCACCTGTATTCTTCTGTCGCAGACACTCTGACGTGGTTAAAAACGTTGAAAAAGCAAATACTTTGAGGTTGGAAGAGATGAAAAATGACGCACCTAAACGCAGCCGTAAAATATTCTTTGTAATGAATTCTGCCCCCCCCTGAGGATTTGAGCTCTACAAGACAAAGAGGGATGCATGTATGTCTGCTCCCCTACATACATCAAATCTTCCAAATAGCCTTTAGTCCTCCACTGTTAATGGTGTTGCTTCAAATATGCTAATTAAGCAAAAATAAGTGATGAATGGAATACATTTGATCAATCAAGTAGGCCTAAGCCCCTGGTGCTGCATATTCATTGTACATCATGAATATGAAACCAAAGTCATTTATCAAATATCAGTTGCACATTTGTATCTTATTAATCATACATGCTGAAACTTCTGTCTTGTCAAAAAAGCTGAAGGTTGATGAAGCACTTGCAGAAAGGATTAAACTCGGGGAACTCGGGGTAGTGCTTCACTTATAATGCATGAGGCGTTTTCAAAACTTCCAGAATTCTCAAACAGTCCGCGGATCCTCGCGATCCAAACCCTGACAGATTTGTCTTTTTAATCATTTCGTAGCCTTTTTTTTTTTTTTTGGATATTCAAAACGCTCATTAATTACAGATATTCACAACAGCCTCGCTTTAAAAACAGGTTATTGATCAATTTTGTACCTATCCAGAGAGAAAAGCCTTGACTTAACATGAAAACTAATGCACTGAGGTACCAATAAAAGAGTAATGTTATCCTACTTTTACACTTTAGTTAATTAATGGATATTAGCCCGAAACCTGTGTGTTAATTTAAGATTCTTTAAAGGGTTTTGTCACAAGGTTTAGATAGAAAATACACTCTGGATGCTTCAGCCATAGACTCTATATAGAATGGACAGCGTGGCTCCGCCTTTAACCATTGTATGGTTTTGAAGCCAAAATCCCGCCATTGTGCAGCCAAAGTCTGCGCAGTAGAGACTTACGAGGAACTCTGGGAGAATTTGAGTGGAAGCAGGTGACAAAAAAAAAAAAATCTTTCAACAGTCTAATCTCTTCTTAACTGAACAGCAGCTGTCAGTCATCGTTAAACGAGATGTAAAACCCCGTTTTTAACATCTAATAACTAATGACAAAGAAACATTTCAGAAAAAAGAGGACTTGAACACAATGCAGCCCAATAATATCTAAATATCACCACAGCATGCGGATGAGACAAACATTTGTATGAGGTGTATTAATTTTTTAAAGTTTGACCACAGCCCATCTGGAATGAATGGAGAGGCGGAGTTTTTGACTTGTACTGCAGCCAGCCACCAGGGGGAGCAGTTTTTGTGGCGACCTCAGTTTGAGCCAAGTGAAATGACACCCTTTTTTTTTAGTCAATGGCTTTGACCAATCAGAGCGTGCGAGTTGCATTAAAACGCACAAAACAAACCTGAAAAGATTTTTCTGCACATTTTCACAACTTGCCTCCATGTAGATGACACTGCCCCCTTGTGCTTCGGAGGAGTGCTGCAGAATGTCAGTACAAACTGTGCTTTAGACCAGTGTTTCTCAAATTGTTCATACCAAGGACCACGTATACCCCCCCCCCCCCCCCCCCCCCCAGAAAACCTCACAGACCACCCAAGCTAAATAGCCCCCAAACAACAACCTGGATAGCCAACTGATGTAGCATTATTAGCATCATACAGGTACTGGCGCTAAAGTTAGCTTGCATAGAGTCTCACTGCAGCTGAATCATCTCGCTGTTGCACCTTCTCCTGGCCAGTGTCAGAGGTTTTTCTCTTCCTTGTTTGATTTTCTTTTTTCTGTCCCCGTCTTAAGCCAAAAATACCGAATGATTTTGCCTGTAGGCTCGTTAATGAAGTAACGTTAGCTTGACCATTTTCTCCGAGGGGAGTCTCGACAAACTTATTTTTTTATTATTATTTTTCTTTTTACTTTAACATTCCATTAAGAAAAAAAAATAAAAATTACTCACTGTCATGGTGGACCACTAGGAGGTGCTTGCGGACCATTAGTGGTCCACAGACCACAATTTGAGAAACACTGCTTTAGACGACATGATCGACTGTATGATAAAGAAACAGCTTGTTTTACGTTTTTTTTTGCCAAAATAAAAACACAGCTGGTTGAGATTTTTACCTCCACAAGATAAGACAAGCAATGAAAAAAAGAAGTAAAGCTTTGTCCACAGGGGGCGCCAAAAGCAACAAGAACCAAAAGTTCCTCACGGGAGCTTAAAATTTGTGTTTACATTTGTTTTATTCACATTTTATTCATAGAGATCAATCATTCATGTACAGTATCTTTGTTTCCGTTTGATTGAAGCGTCATTTTATGAATAACAGATTTATAATAATTGAACACAGACTAAATAAATAAATTAACCTCTTTTTTTATGGCTGATTTATGATTTATGATGAAAAGTGATACCAATATCTGTGTCCAAGCCTCTGTGTAACAATGTGTGCAGCTTTTCATTGCCATCATATAGAGGATGGGAGAACTAACACTTGATTGCCAGCAGTTCATCAGTGCATCCTTCATATTTGTCACCCAGGCTGCCTCAGGGCAGCGTGCTAGCTCAAATTGAAGCTGACAACTTCCAAATATGAAAGCAACAAATCACACATTTTTATTGGGCTTAATCTCCAGCAGAGCCCCCCCTGCAGACGTCAGCACATTCAGGGACGCCGCAGACTGGATGCTCCTGCCTCCGAAGCCTCTGTGGACTCCGAGAGAAAAATGCAAACAGCGAAAACGGGCAGAGACAGGGGCGACACCTGAGTTTATTAGGAGGCTTTGACGCGGGGGCAAGAACATGTGCAAGTCGTTTAACGAGGCTGTGCTGTGAGTAATCCATGGATGAGCTGTAAATCGAGATGTTAGCTGCAAAACATTGAGCAGATGAAAAGCAGATGTCTGTTAGACTCACTGGATGAATCACGTAACAGTCAGTCATTCAGATTCTATGGTTACAAATGGGCCTTGAAAATTTAACAGGTGCTTTAGTTTGAGAGATGTTTGATAAGGAAAGAAACGGAGAACAGAAAGTAGAATCAAAAATCCACAAATATTGAGAAAATAACATCAGTCCAATAAAATTCAAAGGCTTTAAATTAAAATATTATTAATCAATTTTATTTTATTTATTTATTTATTTATTTATTTATTTACTTACTTACTTACTTATGTACTTACTTACTTATTTACTTATTTAAATTAATTAATTAATTAATTTATTTACTTACTTACTTACTTATGTACTTACTTATTTTATTTATTTATTTATTTTTTATTTATTTATTTATTTAATTTTACTTCTTTTTTTTTTTTTGAAGGGAAGTTCCAAAACCTCTTCACTTGGTAATAATTCATGTTTGGATAAAGAAAGTGTCAAGTATCTAAACTCTCAATTGCTTTATTCTATTTCTACTTTAATAATAATCAAATCATTTGTTTGTCTGAGGCACCAAAATCAAAATCCAGAAGAGGTTTATTTGTTTGTTTGTTTGTTTGTTTTTCAAGCTCAGCCAAGAGATGCAAGAATTTATTGAACGGGCAACTTAATTGGCTGAATTCAGATTAAAAGCATGAGAAATACTGCATGAAAGCATCTTCAGAATGCTTTTCAAAGTAAAAGTCTGTTCCATTTTTTTTCCAATTTAAAAACTCACCTTAATGCTTTATTTTGAAATTGTATGACAAAAAAACGAACCATGCCAGTGCTCAAAACGTTCAACAAAAAATATATATTTAATTGCGTTTAAAACAAGACAAAGTGTCCCTAAAAATCCCAGTAAAGTACTGCAAAATGAGGGGAAAAAAGTAACAAAACAAGTTCAAAGCAACGCCAGAAAAAAAACAGGCAAGGAAAGGAGCAAAAAAAAAAAAAAAATTAAAATACTAAAAGAAGTCTGAATATATAACTTTGATTCAAGACTGACCTCTGGAAACAGGCTAAAGGGAGACAGAGACATTTTATACTGGAGGTAAAGGAGCACAGGTGAAAACAATGAGGGTGGGGATCACAATCACAAAGGTGGGAAACACATCAAGGCAGGAAGTGACGTTTTCTAAAACAAGAGGGGAGACATTACTACAAAATAAAACAGGAAAGATTTAAAAAAAAAAAAAAAAAAAAGAAGAGACAAGACTGAAATAAAAATCGTTAGCGATCTTTGTTATTTTTAACATCAGGTTAAAGGAAACGTTTTGTAAAATCTTCTCCCTTTGAATCTATCTCTGTGCCCTTCTCTCTGCTCAGCTTACCATTTTTTTCCCTGACAAATCAAACTCTAACAGCAGTATTTCAGAATAAAAGCATTCCCTGATATGAATTAAAATCTCTTCCTTCTCGTTTAAGCTCCATGTTTGGTTCCATTCCTAACCTTTAATGGAGGAAACGCCAATGACTGCATATTGTAACATACCAAGCTGGACCCCCTTGGTGGAAACACAGCTCTACTAACTCACAGCGCTGATTGTGAGAGATGTCAAAGCCGGTTTTGACAATGTGAGGAACAAAATAGACAATTTCTGCCTCTCCTGCTCTGAGTTTCATCCCCTCTTCACAGTAACTGCCAGACTGAGAAATCACATACATCAGGAGAGAAACTGCAGAACGGTGGAGATGCAGGTGGTCCACAAGTGTGTAAGTGATCTTCACAGCTACATAAGATGTGTAGAGAAGAGAGAGACTCGCAGCATTTATAAAGAAAACAAACCCGAGCAGAGACCATAAAGACTGACTGCAGGGAGCGAACAGAACCCCAGTCACTTTGTGTCAGATTCCAGCCAACAGAGACCCTTTCTTGATACCACAGAGTGCCAGTGTGTGTGTGTGTGTGTGTGTGTGTGTGTGTGTGACAAGAGGGCTTTAAATGTTCTTCAAAGATAAACTGGACTCTGCAGCCAGAGCCAAAAGAAACAAGATAGGGATTGACGGCAGTTTTTCCCGCTTCTCTTTAGCCTCAGTGTTAACTGCTTTGACTGATATTTGGAGAAGATGATGCTCAAGTTGGTTTGATGATGACTCCTTCAGTTATAAGTCTTATAGTAAACACTGATATGTGAAAACAAAGCACAATTTAAGACATCTGTGTAATTAACTCAGAGCCACAGACTAAAAATAGATTTTCTGTTTTCTTTTGTTTAGGAAGGGTTTTGGGTAGAAAACACTTTTTATAAAAGCCTAGAGTTTCCCCAAGCGGCGACCTCTGAGTGCTAAAATCTGCAGGTCATCAAGTGTCCACTTGAGGCTGGCTCCGGAAGTACCGGAAGTCACAAACACACCAAGTTAAAAAAAAAAAACGCTGTTTTCACAGCCGAAATAAACATGTTTACAGCCTGGTACAAAAAATGTCTTCCATCTGAATCGCTAATTTTGCTAACGGTAAGCACTGTGCGGGGGCTGAATTTTTTTCTAACTCTGCAGTTCAGACAATATTAAGATCACTGGTTCGTCCAATCAGAGGCACAGCTCAGGTCATGTGACTTCCAGGCGCCCTATAACTGTTACTATGGAGACTCAAAGCCCGCATCATTTCCAGTATGGCTGCTTGCCGTTTTGCTTCAAAATCCATTTCAGAAAACAGACGGGTGACGTCGCGGAGGCTACGTCCATCAATTATGGTAAATGGACCAGTACTTATATAGCGCTTTTCTAGTCTTACTGACAACTCAAAGTGCTTTACACTGCTAGCCTCATTCACCCAATCACACCACATGCACACACTGATGGCCGGTTTTAGCTAATCAAACCATCAGCTATATCTAACACACAACATTCATACACCACTGAACAACAGGGGGAGCAGCGTGGGGTTCAGTGTCTTGCTCAAGGACACTTCGGCATGTGACTGCAGGAACTGGAATCGAACCCACAATCTTCTGACAACTCAACCTACTGAGCCACAGCCGCCCCAATTATACAATCTATGGGTTTCCCAACACCCTAAAAAGAGGTGCCAGGAACCAGCGACCCTGCCATGGGACTACACTACAGGCCAAAAAAAAAAAAAACAAAAAAAACCAGATGAAAATTAACAAAATAACAAAAACCTCAAGAGAAATATTTTAGCTGATCTGTATAAAATGAGACTACCTGTGTTGTTTCCACTGTAGATCACTGTTACGACCAAAATACACCAGATACGACTCAGGTCTGGCTCCGCTCCGCTCCAGGATCCTGTTTTTGGCAGACTGTATTTATCTTGACTTTAATGACAAGCTGACATAATGAGCAGAACCAGACCAGGAGTCAACAGGTTTGAGGTTTTACAGCCCAACATGAACCAGGAGAGGGTCATGATGAGGGTGGGAATCCAAGGAACTCATGGATCTCACGGCCTCCACTGTCCGGTGGAGTACGCAGACATCATGCAACAGAACGGAGCCGGACCAGAGACGCATCTGGTGAGCTTAAAGATGCTCTGCAGAGGAGAGTTGGATGATCGTCCTCTGAAGTCCAGTCACTCACTAAGGAGCCCCTTTTAAATGATGCCCAATCAGTGCATCAAGTCTTGATGTTAAATTACGGATAACAGGGGCTTTAATGTGGATCCTTGTGGTCATCTTTGTCGCTGATGATGGAGCGCCTTTCTGTAATAAAAGCGATTCCGTTATCAGAGGAAAGTCTTCACCGACTTGTTGGATTCTGTAGGAATTTGTGAAAATGATTAAAGTCACAGCTGCGTTTTTCAGATTTCCAGAACCACACAGACGAGCCAAAAGAGGAGCTGCGCAACATCTGTTTGCTCATTTATGTGTCAAACACGAAACATCAGACATGACTGATTCCACTTTGACAAAACTTGGAAAATGATGCATCTCCCCACTGCTGTCTGGCATTCAGAATTACACTGATTGGTCCGAGGGGAAATTACATTTCAAAATAAACTGACACATTTGTTGCTGATTGGCCCAGATGGGGACATTTTGGGGACAAGATGATTACTATCACTTTGTTTCTCCAATATAAATTTTCACAGGGTGCATTTTTCTTGCACATAATGGAGGTTTTAAATGATTAAATTTCACAGACTTTCAGCTGCAAACATTTTAATACTCCTCTTTAACATTGTGGACCAGTGAGGTACAGGAATTATAAAACTGACGGAAAGAGCCTGGAAAGAATTTGACTGTCAGCAACTGCGCAAGGTCGTCCTCGCTGTAAACTAACAACCGGAATTGGATGGGATTGGATTTGGACCCCTCGGATACCGTCAGGAGAATTCAGGGTTTGTTGGCTCCGCTGCAGCCAGCAGTCAACAAGGGCACATGAGCGCTTTTCTTTTTACCACTGTATAAATTTGTAGGCCTGCTGAAGCGTTTTTTTTTCTTCTTCTTCTTTCCTCTGTACTCCTCACACCTCCCTATTATTAGATCACTTCCTGACTCGCAGGCGTGTCGGCCCTTAAGCCAAAATTCACTTATTCCTCACTTGTACTGCGCGGGAATGTAATTACAGCTGCTGCTATCGCATAACAAGCTGTGACCTTTTTGATTGACAAGTATTTTTACAATCTGCTGCTTTGTTCAAATACTGCAGCAAATAAAACTTGACCTAATTTGGGCCCTAACACGAACCAGATGCAGCTACAGTAGCTGTAAAACACAGAGAGTGTAACATGACATAATACCTGACAGGGCCGTATTATTTTAACAACTGAATGTTCTCATTTTCCCGCGTCTATCAGTCAGCGTGAGTGGATGGTGGCCAGGAGGGGGATGGGTTGATGGATGGATGGAAAGACGTGGTGGTGGTGGGGGGGTGAGTACTGAGCTCTCCACCTCTTGCCCTCCTCTTGCTGTCATCTGTTGCCCCACAGCAGGCCAGAGGTTGTTGGCGTTTTGCTCACTTGTAATCCGTCTCTCTGTCTGGCTGCCGGCTCTCGGGTCACCTGTCACTCACTTTGACGTGAATCAGCATTGACGCCAGCAGATTTAAGCTATTTCTCTGAGCCTGTAAACACAGCCCGTGTCCACGGGCCTAAAGCAAAATAAAACAACAACCCAAAAAATTCCCACTTAAGAAAAAAAAAAATCCTCCTGAGTGTTGTCTAATGACCCAGAAGGGCTTGAATCTGGTTAGACGTGTTTTGGTTTTTTTTTTGTTTGTTTTTTTAAATAACTCAATTAAATGTGGAATCAGGTTGTGTTAATGTGACATGACATGCTGCAGCAACTCACTTTTCCAGCCTCACATCAGGACGCAGAATGAGAGAGCACAGAGGGTTGGTTTTAGTACAACATATCGCAAGGCTTCAGGAGTGATTTTAAAATAGTCTCACTTTTATGTAATTTTTTTTTTAAATCCATGATTTAAACTGAGATAATTAGACATCAAAAATGAATCCATTCACGGCACGTAGAAGTCCTTCGGATGACACTTCGCCAGCAGACAAAGTTTGATTTATTTATTTAACTTTTATTTAACCAGCTTATTGAGATATAAAATCTCTTTTGCAAAAGCGACCTGGCCCAGAGGCAGCAGAATTTTACAATAAACAACACCATCAAAACATTTGTACTATAATAAAAATAAGGAGCAAAGAATATCCATCGACTGTTTAAAATATGGACGTCACTCCACAATTCCACCCGTCTGTTCCTGATTCCTTGTTTTGTTTTTAACCAGGTTTTTCTGTGAATTTTTTTGTTCCCTTATTCCTCAAGTTTTTCCAGCTTTACTGAGTTTTTACTTGTGATTTTTTTTTCCAGAGTTCCTGTGATTTTTTTTTTTTTACCTTTTTTTCCACCAAGACCACTTTTTTGTTGCAGCGCTGAGTAAACACTTGGTTTTTTTGGAGGTTCTTGTCACATATGGCCATAAAAAAAAAAAAAAAAAAAAAAAAATTAAAAAAAAAAAAAAAACAACATGTTGGACTTAAAATGTCACAGTATTTTTTATTGTGTAAGATTACTTTTATGCCACGTTTCTACGACAACGTTTCACTCAAAAACACAGAGAAAAAATCTGCGTTTACACAGAAACGCTGAAGGACCGAAAATGCTGTCGTGTGCATGTCAGGCCTGTAGGTGGTGCTATAACTTTAGAGTCTTTTGGTAGCCCTCCGCCAAAGAAAAGGTGGGCCGATCATCTGGTGTTTATACTAAACGTGTCCTATCTGAGTGCAGAAGTAGAGCAACAGATGCACATTTTGTTGAAAGGCAATTAGCAGATTTAGCAGCACACTTACAACACGGTAGCCCACCATTGAACTGTTGTTGTTGTTGTCCAGTTCGCGCATAGCAATTAAAAGTTACCACAATTTTCCACTGAAAACTCTTACTTGCTTTGTATACAGCAACGGTTGATGAAACGCAACAATATTTTTGCGTTTCATCCAAAAACTGTTGTTGTGTAAACGGCCCCTTAGTTAACCCTTCCCAGTAGAACAGAAACCAGTTCAATCGGCTCTTTTGCCACCTGAGCCGGCAAAAGAGCGAAATGTTACTGACAAGCTCATGAAAAATAACCAAGCTACTTCCACAACACAGACAGGTCTGTGTGTCCTTCCTGTAAATGTCCATAGTGTCAAATTTTGTTATCATTTCATTTCAAACTGAATGACATCAAACACTGAAGCCCGTAGTCTTAATTTTACTACTACTAAAAAAATGGAAGGATCCGTTTTAAGTCAATGAATGTATGAAAATGTGAATTATCCCAGGGCGAATGGAAACAGTTCTGTGATCAAACAAAAAAAAACCATGAAACTTTGCATGTCAAAAAAAAAAAAAAAAAAAAAGTTGTGTAAAATGATCGGATATCTTGCAACACTGCAGAGGTTTTTAATGCAGAACATGCATTGACTTTCAGAGACTGATCTAATGATGCAAATCTAAGCAACAGTGGTCGGTGTGAGCAGCAGAGACAGTTGTCACTGTGGTCGAGAGTCAGACGTGGACATGTGCAGTCTTAAAAAGCCAGCCAGTGTGCAGACAGCGGAATCAATACAGCATTTTGTTATCTATCTCTATCTTACAACTTAAAAGAGAAGGATTATATGTCATAGAGTGAGCTCAGGCGGACTTAGGCGTAGATCCATCATTGTAGAGAGTCACGGGCCTTTTCCTGTGTAAATCATGTGTCACATGGGCTGCAGGTTCATTCTCCGGCCATGGAATACATTTAGGCCTCGGACACACTCTTCCATTTTTCACTTTTGATGGAGTGCTTCCCTGCAGTGCTGGACCTGTAAGTAGATTATTTTCTAGCATGACGCCTTCATTGTTCGTTTTGTTATTGCCGTGCGTATCAGATCAAACACTGGGGGAAGAAAAACACTTTCATGTACTCAAAAAAAAAAAAAAGTGATTGATATATTTTAATTACTCCACTTCTCTTAGGAGTGTGAGTGTCAAAGCTGCTGAGGTTTTAATGTGACAGACGCTCGACAGCAGAACAAGAGAGGCAAATGACACACCTGTGGCAAAGTTGTGAAGGTGCGCTGAATTCCTCCCACCTGAGCAGTCAGTCCCTCACACGTCAGAGGCTTCATTCTCAAGCGCGAGGACGGGAGACAGTGAATGATCCGGCTTCAGGACCCTCATCCTTGTGTTTGTTTCCGAACCATCTCTCATGTGGAACGCACTGCTGACCGAGCGAGGTGGATGAAGTGGAAAGTAGCCACAGGAAATATGAACTGTCATGCCCTGTGATACATCCTCTGAAGAAAAGATGGAGGGCTCTGCAGGAGATGCTGTGTGCTGCTTCAAACAAAAGGAAATCCAGATATTAAAATGTAAGATCCGAGAAATGATTGATTTCCCATTAATGGCTGCTATACCGCCAACCATAAAGACATAAAGAAATTGATCCCCAGCGTCAGTCTCACCTCTTTAACCCTCCTGTGGTTGGCATAAGAAGGCAATCTTGTGGTGTATCTACTGCGGTGGGAGCTTTATTCTACAGGTACTGTATATTCTAAGTTATGAGTACAAAGGCAGGCCAGCAGGTAGTCACTCATTCAAGACATCTATATTACATCTGTGAGATGGGGTCTTCAGGAGACAATCATTCCTACGATTCACTTTCAGCACACAAGAATCATCTTATGCCATGAAAGTATGTGAGCGCTGAAATTGTCAGACAGCTCCCACTTCTAGCTTTCATCATCTCTTCCCAAAGCATTTCGATTTAATTTAAGTGTGCCGGGAAGTGCTTTCATTCTGTTTTAATGAAGTTTTAAAAGTTGGCTGATCTGTAATGCAAGACGCCGCCGAGGTCCAACTTTCACTTACCTATCATCCGTTCTCATCCGAGTGATTGCCACAGAATACAATATGATGACCTGTCAACCATTATACTACGAGTCTGTGTGTGTGTAAGTGTGTAAGTGTGTGTTTCTGAGTGTGTGTGTGGGATATTCTTGAGTTCACTCAAAAGTTAATCACCAGTGCAGAGAGATAAGTCCGTCCTGCAGTTTCACTGTGGTGATAAAAAGATGTAGGAATCTATCTATCTATCTATCTATCTATCTATCTATCTATCTATCTATCTATCTATCTATCTATCTATCTATCTATCTATCTATCTATCTATCTATCTTGGTGTCATTTTATCTTGCTTTGCAGCTACAGTATCTTGCTATCACTCTAAATCTACATTGTCTCTTTCTGACAATACTGCTATATAGCATTCTTGCTATCTGTATATATATCCTGAATATCTGTATATATTGCCAAATATCTTGTTTCATCTTGTTTCAAACTATCTTTTTAAATATCAGTTCTTTCTTATTGTATCTGTTTTACCAAATATCTTATCTTGTTGTATTGACTTTTGTACATCTTGCTCATTTTTGTATCTCGTTTTAATGACTTTTGTATATCTTGCTAATTTTTGTATCTTGTTTTATTGCTGTTTTTCTGTCTTTTTTATATATTTTTTATCTTGTTTTATGCCATCTGTCTATCTTGCTAGGTACAATATCTTGTTTTATTGCTTTTTGTATATTTTGCTAAATTTTCCATCTTGTTTTATGCCATCTGTCTATCTTTCTAAGTATGGTATTTTGTTTTATTGCTTTTTGCATATCTTGCTAAATTTTCTATCTAGTTTTGTGCTATCCGTCTATCTTGCTAAGTATTGTATCTTGTTTTATTACTTTTTGAATATCTTGCTAAATTTCCTATCTTGTTTTATGCTAAATGTCTGTCTTGCTAAGTATGGTATCCTGTTCTATTGCTTTTTGTATGTCTTGGTTCATTTCTTATCTTGTTCTCCTGCTAGACTGTCTATCTTCCTTAATACCTACCTTGTTTCAATGCTACATATTGATATATCATTCTATCCATTTATGTATCTTGATACCCAACTTTGTATTAATACATACTGCTATTTGGCTGAAAATGTATGTTGCAATTTTATTGATTGTTGTGATTTATCTTGCAAGATTTCAAGCTTGTTATCTTGCCATCTCATTTCTCCTTTATCTTGTTATCCACCTGTCTCGGGAATGATCCAGATCCTTAGCCAGCTATCATTTTATCCTTAGCTAGTCTTATAATCTTCCAATATATTTTGCTGTATTGCAATCTTGTTGTTTATAAATTGTCTATGAACTGTCTTGCCATCTTGTTTGCTAGTAATCAGTTTATCCTGACATCATCTTGACTTTTAGTTTGACATCTCTCTCACAATCAATCTTTTTTGCTAGCTAGCTAGCAAACTATCCAACTATCTATCTTGCAATCTAGCCATAGATCTATCTTGCTAGCAATCTTGTGTACAATTTATCCTGCTATCTATCCTGCAAGCTATATTGTTATTTGCTATCTAACTTTTTTACAGTATAGTAAACAAGTTTTCCTTACTGTCTTTCTTGGAATCAAGCCATTAATCTATCTTGCTCTGTATCTTGTGGTCAGTTTATCCTATGCTATCTTGCTATTCATCTATTTTGCTTTCTGTTATCTTTCTTTAAATCTAGCTTTTTATTTGTTTTGCTAAGTATCTCATTGTATATTAATCCCACAATCTTTGTTGCAGTCAAGATTTATTGCTATCTTGCTAATGATTACTTTTTGCTGCCACGCTAGCATTTTTTTTCTGCTGTCTTTTTGCAGTCAAGCTATGTCGTTCTGCTAAATATTGAATGAATCTTTATTCATACAATGCCAATTCAAATCAATGTTTTTATATATTTAACAGGTGAGCTATTTATCTTCCTACATCTTTATTTTTCTATCCTTACAGAAAAAAATGTAATTTTTTCAAATAAATTATGCATCAACTTTCCGCACAATCCTGCGATTTAACTCAAAGGCCACCCTGAATATTTGGGATGTGTGGAGCACTCAGTGTGGGAATCCAGCTCTTCAAATCTCCCCGTCGGTGAAAGTGACCCAAGATTACGTGAAACAAAGACGCAGCAAATGCCGTCATCTCCACAAAGACAATGAGATGTTACGTCCAATGTCACGGCATTATGTTGGAGAATTTAAACAAAGAATCCAACCACAGACAATATCTGCTTGGAAATGGAGAAGGGTCTTAGCTGCCACATCAAAACACAGAGAAAAAAGGCCTCGCATTTGAAAGCCTAAAGGCTTAAACTAATACAAAAAGTCTAATCAGACTAGCAATCCCTGATGTTAATGAAGGTGTCACACATTGCACAAAGAAAGTTGTGCCTGGCAATCTTCCATTTTTCGGCTGCCTACACCAGTGACATTTCATCTCACATTCAAAGAGCGCTGAGGCCCCTTAATGAAATGCATAATTAACATATTCTAATTGTGCTGAGCACAGTGATGGTTTTGACAGAGCTCACTTTCCATGTCTAATTCAATGCTAATTTAATCTGTTCTTTTCCCGCCGACATGACCTTTCTTGATTGAGTTTCACCGCAAAGAATTTTTTGATGGATTGATTTATCAACCTCTCCGAATGCAACAAAAGTCCCAGTTTTAGACAGACGGGGGAGCGAGAGAAAGAGAGAGAGAGAGAGAGAGAGAAACGACAGAGACGACAGCAACAGACAAAATCAGGTGACTGTGGAGGAAAAAACAAATTGATATTTTAAAATTAAATGAAGCCGGGCGAGCTGTATGGAATTATGCACGATGATACACCGTGGTGTTAAAATGCTCGTGCACAAAAAAATAAATAAATAAATAAACAGAGCATTTTTGAATCCTGCAGGTCTAATGGCATCATTTCTCAGTCACAAGCAGAACATTGCTTAAGCCATTCGGCTGGCGTACCTTTAACACGGGGATTAAGAGGAATCTTAAAGGCGTCTTTATGACAGAAAGAGCAAAAGATACCCGCGCTATTCATGGATCTTCTTAATCTGAGTATTTACCAAAGGTTGATGCTGAGTAGGCAGCTAAGAGTATCTCGGCCCACTCAGCTGTTGAAATTCCCATTCTTTGATAATGGCACAGAGAGAATTATACAGAACAGAGGAGAAGATGCATCCTATAGGAGACTTTGTTTAGCTTTGAGCTTTGGGTCATAAATTGTAAGCAATAATTTACTTTCTGAATACACACGCCTTTCTCTTACAGTCCTTCAGATGTCAGATAATCCTTTTTTTTTTGCGCGTTATTCTAAATGGAAATGACAGAAACTCCCTCCAATGTCTGATATCCTGTCCCAGTGTGAGGCGCAAGCTAGGTGGTGAAATTAGGGGAGAAAGCTGCGGATGAGGAGGAATGTGGAGCTGTCAGTCAGTCAGTCAGTGGGAAGGGGGATTATGCAGAGCTCAGAGCGGTAATTGAACACCGTCGGGCCCGCCCTCATTTACATCTCTCCCTTCTGCCGGCTTTGATTGGCAGCTGTACATGAAATGCCACATCAGTTGAAAGTATGTTGTGAGCTGGCACTAACAATCCTGTGGCTCCGGGGAGACCTGCCATATTGTAATTTGGTTATCAGGCATGAAGGAAATAATTCTAAGTGCCAGGAAATGTGAGGCAGAATAAATGCTTCATTGCTGCGAGTTGCCCAGGGTGACAGTTCTTATTTAATGTACAAGAGCGTCCCGTTGCCTGTAGATTTGGGGGAGCAGAGGAGGGTGAGCGGGGTGAGAGCTGGGAGGTGGAGGATTCTTTTATTTCACAAAGGAGATGGAAACCTGCAGAGGAATAAGATGCAGATAATCAATAAGTGAATCATTTTTGGAGTGAAGTGTGCGATCAAAACAACAAATCCATGATGGCATCGCATTTGTTTTCAGACCTGCTTATTTTTTTTAAGGCTCATTTTGCAGAGAAATCCAGACAAAAAAGCATAAGCGGAGAAGTGATGCGGATTTTGTGCGTGCCGTTGCATCATTTGCTTGACATGTAGTGAAAATGGGTCCCGAACGCAGCCACTTCTCTTAAGTGGCTCAGGCCTTATTTGTTTTGATGCACTGTTTTTGCATGGGGAGTCTTCTCTCTGGAGATGGAGCTGTCACATTGTAAAAAGAAGCCCCTGATGCTGGCAGCAGCCCCCGGGCAAAATGAAAACAAGTAAGTGGCATAGATAAATCATGCCAGCCAACGTCTTGTTGATGAATCAGATAAGACCAGAGCATCTCAGGAACACTGGGCTTAATGGAGGTCCCAGTGGCAGCTGTGGGTGGGTTTATAATGACTGTGGAGAGTTTCTTTTGTTTACCCGCAATTATAACACACAGCCGGGATAGATAGATAGATAGATAGATAGATAGATAGATAGATAGATAGATAGATAGATGGATAGATGGATAGATAGATAGATAGATAGATAGATAGATAGATAGATAGATAGATAGATAGATAGATGGATAGATGGATAGATGGAATGTGTACAAAACCAAATGAAATGTGATGCTGATGAATGTTTAATGTGTAAATTTGAACAAAAGATTAGTAAAGATTAGTAAATACAACTTCCGTCCTAAATTCTTTGCACCATCGTCCATCATTTTCAGACGTGTTTTTTTTTTATCGTAACCCCCCCCCCAAAAAAAAACGTCACGCAGAGACGTAATTAATTGCGGGAATTCGCAGTACAATAAAAATGGAATCATTCATTCATCTTCTATACGCGTGTCTGGAGCCTATCCCAGCTGTCTTAGCGCAAGAGGTGGGGTACAACCTGGACTGGTCGCCAGTCAATCACAAACAAAAAAATCACAAAAAAAGCCGTTTTCACAGCAGAAAAACACATGTAAAAAAAAAAAAGTCACCTGGTAATTTGGCTAATGGCACACACTAAACGTTGGGTGAATTTTTTTCTAACTCAGCAGCTTAGAAGATATTATGACGGCAAGTTTGTCCAATCAGAGGCACGGCTCAGCTCACGTGACTGACCGGCGCCCTATCCACCTTTTTCCTGACTACCCATAGTTCATCTCAATTGCCGGTTTTGCTCTTCCTATAGAACATTTTGTTCATGTTGCCATGGAAACCACAAAGCTGACGACGTTAGCCTAGCTGTCGTACTCGCTCTAATAACCGGCTTTTAAAAGCAAGAAAGTGACAAATAGAACAAAAATCAGAGGTGGAGTCATAGTGCGGATGTTTTAAAAAGTTTACACTGAGCCCTGTGTAGCATTTATGATTTCACGCGAGTTGTTTTGAGCTAGCTTGCCGGTGGCAGGAACAATGAAGTCTACACCCATAGGCTTCTGAAGAAAAAAGTGGATAGCTGTTACTGACCACGGCTGGAAGAGAAGACTAACCGAGTGGAGCTGAATCAGATTTGTGTCAACCGTATTAAAACATTGTTAACTTTGTTAGCACCAAACTGGAAAAGAAAAGACTTCTCGAAAATAAAATCTGAAGCTTAAAGACAGAATTTGTCATTTTACGCAGTAAAATACTGACATTTTTGGTTTCACAAGCACACTCACTTAAACACCTGAAAACAAAATGTCAAAATATTTTTGTTTTTGCTTTTATATGTTAATTAAAGGGCCACTGTATACCTTTGTTTCAGTTAAAGCAGTACAGATGTTGTGGTTCATGGTTGGTCTATTTACCCCCAAGATGGATTATCCTGTTATTGATAAATAAATAAATAAGTAAAGTAAAATAAGTAAATAAATGGTAAGCAGATTAAATAAAGATTAAAAACAAGCTGTGCTGCCTAATTTAACATGATTTGAATTGGAATAGTTAAATAGATTGACTAAAATGACCATTAACAGCCTTTTGGGGCCCAGTTTAAACGCCTTTATATCAAGTTAAAGATTCAAATATAATTTTGTGAATGGCTAAATTTTAGTCCAATGTATTATCAAAAAAAAAAAAAAAAAAAAAAAAAAAGGATGGTCTTTCACTCTCACTCTGTTTTCTTAAAACTTGAAGCAGATGACTGACTTTAGATTCATATTATCACAGATGGATGGATGGATTGGTAGATAGGCAGATAAAAATACACAGAAAAATAAAAATAGACAGACAGACAGTGCGATGACGCTCTGATTTGACAGCATTAAAAAAAGTGTTCCTACTTGTTGTCACTGAGCTAATTATTCACAAACTGATGGGGTTAAGGAACAGCGGCCTCTGCCATCATCTCTCATGTGAACAGACTGACTGAGAGACGTGATGGCTGACATCCCCTGGCAGCATGGGGATCATTTGTCCGCAGGAACGGGGGCAGCTCAGCTCCAAATGCCATGGTGTGGGGTGCCCAGACAATGGGCTCAATGCTGGGCTATTATCCCCTGTGTCAGCAGGGATTGGCCTCCCATTTGAAGAGGTCCACTCGTCTGCATCCATGCCACTTTGAGGAGCATCATTAGGTGGGCCTGTCAATTTCCAAACCTAGTGTTATCTGGATGCTATAAATACTGTGCATCATTTCTACTTGTATTTGCCTACATAGGGTGCCATCCATCCAGCTGTCTGCGGCTGAGGAGATGGTCTTCTCTTCACCAAACATTTGTTTTAATCAAAATGGACAAAACCGCCACGGAAAACCTTGCAAACGTAGACTTTCATGATATGCTCTTTATTAATAATTCAGCACGTCAGCATGCGTCATTCCTTATGGACACGTTCCCTGCTCTTTCTGACCTCCCTTCGCTCCCTTAATTTTAGCCCAGCACACATAGATTGACAGTTGACAGGTGCCTCATTGTAAAGCTGATATCCGTCAGTGTAAATAACGCATACGTTGATCCTGTGCCAAACCCTGGACGGGATTTAAGCAGGTAAATACTCCTGAATGTATAGAGAACTTCATGTCACACTGGATTTCACTGTTCCTGATCAAACGAACCTGTGAGGGGCCACGACAGGCTTAGACCATCATTAGTCCATAGTGAGGTTGCAGACTATACTAGTAGCTATCTCAGCTCAGGGCCAAATTGGCTGGATGTCAGTCTGTCTGTGTCTTGTGAGCTGTTAAGAAGCCTAATGATGTCTGGTCTTGGCTGCTCCATTGTTTGGGTGTTGATGTTCCTCTGCAGGTGATGTAGGCAGCTGTGGGGACCTGAAGTGTAATACAGCACAGGGCGAGTATCAGTGATGAGAGCTTTTATTTTAAATCTATGTCTGATGGCTGTGATTTACAGTATGGACCCCCCCACCCCCACCCCGTGTGTTTACAGCCATCGGAAACCCAAATCCACAGTTTGCCAAATTCAGAGCAGCCATTTTCCCTTGACCTAATGCTCAGGATACGAGCCTCTAACACCATTATTATGTTTTACGACTGTTTCGCATTAAATAAATGTTAAGAGGCTGACTGTTGTTGACATTTAACAGCCATTAACCCAATCTGCCTCAGAAAAAAAAAATAATTTAAAAAAAGTCCAGTATTTCCACAATAAAAGGCATATTTACAGTCTGGTACTTTTTTTAATAACTCTTTTATTTTAGAAGATGTTAAAGCTTCAATACGGAACTTTTTGTTAGTGTCGATTTTGGCGCCCTCTTTTGGTGAAGATGTAATTTTACGACTTGACTGATCTTATCAAGCTAAATTTTAGCTTGAAAAAAGGGGGAAAAAGGGGGAAAGGGGAAAAAAAGAAAAAAAAGGAGAAAAAAAAAAGGGGGGGGGGGGGGGGGGTTTTACCATCCTACCTCATAGTTTGTGGGTATTTGCTGTGTAAACACAAAAACAAAAAAGGTAGAGACTGTTTCATCAGTGTGCTGTCAATCATATTTCTGCCACCTAACCCCTCTCTGCCATTTCAGACATAAAAAAATTACAATGTGGAAAAAGTTCAGAATTGTTACCTTGGGCTAATGTGCCTCTGTAGGCCAGGAAAAGGCGTCAGTATCAGTTTAAGTCTGTTTCAGTGTCAGTTAAAAATCTTCACAGGAGCTTTAAGATTATAACTTTAGCATAATCAAAAGTTCACTAACCTGACATACAGGCCGGCACACTGTAGCTGTTAGCAAAGAGGCTCCAAGCCTGCCTTAACTCCACATCATTACCTCGAGCCAGTTCGACTGAAGTGACCACATTTGGGCCTACAGTATCAAAAATAGAGATAAATTTTATAAACCATAGTTTTTTTGTTTGTTTTTTTGTTTTCAAGCAGTTGTTTTTGGCTGCTGGTGTGAAGCTTGGTTTTTTTTTATGATACATTTTTTTTTGTTTTGTTTTGTTTTGGAAGGGAGAGTTTGATCCATGATGATACAGCACCACTCTTACCAAGCTATATTTAGGCATTCATAACTTCAAGAACAATGTTAGCATCTTAGCTAATGCTGCATTTGTAAGAGAACTGTTAGCTATCTTAAAATTGGATTGCAAAGCATTTTGTAGCTCTCAATTCTGAGACTATGTAAAAAAAAAATTCACTCACAAGGCCTCGCTTCGAAAGCCTGGCTTATGTCAAATCAGCGCTGTATGTTGAAGTGTATGCTGTAGCGTATGCCTTAACCCACTGAGCAAATTGGCTGGAGCAGCCATATTGGATATGAGGCAGGCTTGAGTCTTGAGTCAGTCACATTAGCTGAGCTGTGCCACGACTGGGCGAACTTGCAATCTTAAGATCTTTTAAATGAATGAGTTTATAAAATTCACCCCAAATACAGCGTGTGCTGTTAGCGAAATTAGCGATTCAGAACGACGGGAGAAATTTTGCATGGTGTGTATTTGACTTATGGTACTTACAGAGCCAGCCTCAAGCGGACACTCAACGAACTGCGGATTTTAGCACGTCAGCATTGTCTCATATTTTCAGACCAGAAGTTGCTGCTTGATCACACACCAACCATTATATTCCATCTTGCATGTCTCCTCGAGTCTTGCTTGTAATAGTTGCTTTGTGATTAACGCCAACATTAACTGGCACTGTGAAAAAGCACATAGAAAATGTGGCGCCCCCTGTGGACAAAAGTAAATGTCTTGGTCTTGTGACTAGCATTGCAGAAGTATAAACCAGGCTCAACTCGTACGAAGACGACTCAAGTCTGGATGTTAACGTCTGCACAATGCTACTTGCTAATGCAGCTGACTTGCCCTTTTAGTCAATTAAAAAAAAAAAAAGCTGTTTTTTGTCCCACATTTTCCACAATTTAAAATGTTACTTCCTTTCAGGGTCTTTTAAACGCCTTAGAGAATCTGAACTTTGATATCATATCTGTATTTTTACAGTTTCAAGCCAAATTTCCAGAGGCTTTAAATTTACCATCTTAGAGAAACGAGCCAGAGCAGGAGGGAGGGAGGAGGTGAAAGAGGATTAGATTTTTTTTTTTTTTTTTTTTCCGTAACGTTTTGTTTGCACAGATTTATATATGGTGCCGTTTCCTGACACATCTCTTACTCACGCTGCTGGCTTGTCTCTTAAACCTGCCTTTGGCATTGCCAGACTAAGTTATGAGGATTGCCTGTGAAGACGTGATATCTTGGAAGCACTCAGACTGCCCCCAGAGAATTGGCCTGTAAACCATCATTAGCGAGCGGAGAAGTGTAAGTCTTTAAAATGTTAGATCCAGCTGACGTGCCATATAACCCCCCTTTTATTCCCCGTGACAAACCAAACCATCTAAAATCATGTATAATTATGGCGAGGCGAATCCAATTTACCCTGTTTGAATGTAAGGTTTTCTAAATAAATGAAATTATAGATAGTGGAACATAAAGAGACTGCAGTGTTTCACATAGCACATCCCCTATCCAGCGCAAATAAAACACATTTACGTGATAACCTGATTTGTTTGCATGATTTTAGATATAATGGATTCACTCGTGGCAGCATGTTGTGATTTTTAAACTCCTCTCTGCTCTCACGGATCCCCCCAAAAAAACGTCCTCACTTTTGATGCTTTCACGGCAAAGAAAGGAGTTTCATATTTAGCCTTGACATTTTGACAATCAGGGACAGCGAGAAAGGCAACCTTCACAACTTTTCAAGCACATAAAACTTGGATCAGGCGCTTTTTTTTTTTTTCTTTTTTTTTTTTTTTAAAGGTGCAAGGGGAAGTCACCACACTCAGCCGAATCAACATTTCAAAGTCTTCATGGAGCCCTTGACTTTTGTGGCAGATCAGAGAGAAGTGGATTGGCAAGACTCATTTACATTGTTCAGAAACTGTTGGCTGGTCGCACTTGAAAAGGAGGGTACCCTTTTAGACGGCTTTAGTTTAACCCTTCGGAAGACCTTAGGGAAGAAAAGACAGGACAGGATGTTTATGTTCCGCAGTTTTACTCATATTTATGTTGGTTAAAAAAACGTCTGAGGGCTTTAAATGAAAGAGAGGAAAAAAAAGAAGTTTGAGTGACTCCTCCAGCGAGCAGATCTGCGGACCTGTCAGTTGATTAGTCCTCTTGATTACCATTTATAAGAGGCCCCGGCGCTCTATTATTTGCATTCCTATTTAGCCATGATTTTGCAGAGGGCACACCGTGATTAAACTTGTCAAGAGGCCTGATTGACAGGGTCAAATCTTCACACTCCGTCCCACTGAAACGAGAAAGGAAAAAAAAAATAGAGAGAAAGTAAAGTAGACACTGGATGTGTCAGCTCCTCTTCCCTTTCCTCTTCCTCTCTCACCATAAAACTCCCCCTCTTTCTCCCTTTCACCCCTCCTCCTCCTCCTCCTCCTCCTCCTCCTCCTCCCTCTTACAATCTCAGTCAGGAATGTTTTAATTTTAGGGATAGATTCTGCCTGTCAAGCGCGGCTGGACGGCCTGTACTTCAGACGATGAGATGTGATGGGTGTAAAACAATAAAAAAAAAAAAGAAGAGAAGGAGATGAGAGGGAACAAAGAGGAAAAGAGCTCACTTTATTGGACAGATTTAATTACACTGAATAGAGATTAAGGCAGGCAATCCACTGAGGTGTGAAATTAACCCTTGATTACTGATGAAGCTCCGAACAGAAGCTGAAAACAACAGTTAAAAAAGATTGACCACTTGGAAGTGGTAATTATTTCACATATCACTCTTTTTTTTTCCCTCCAGTCTGGAGAGGTAATGTTAGCGTGCATAAATGAAGCAGGATAGGTAACTACATTATTAAGCAGGCTGAAAACGCTAACAGAGGAAGACCTGACATGATGTGAAATCTAGCAGCTTGCTTGCATCAGAGATTTCGAACCTTTCAGTTAGACCGGGCTGTTTCCCTGGAGGAGGACAGGAGGAGGAGGTGGGGGTGGGGGGTGACTGTGAAGAAGAGGGAGAAAACAATTAAAAATGCAGAAATTAGTTGATGCAATCGGCTGGATGTAAATGATGTTGTGGAGTCATGAAATGAGACTGTTTACAGGAACTACAGAGCTGCAGGAAAAAAAAAAGTATTTTCCCAAAGTTTTATTTATTTGGAATCTTAAAGCGACACAAACACTGACAATCATCCAGGGAAATCCACCTTTTAGCTTTTCACAGTGGGTTTTTAAACTTAAAATAATGCTTTTTTTTTGTTTGTTTGTTTGTTTGTTTTTTCACACGCTAAATAAAAGTAGAGCTTTGAAACAGTTCCGCTCTTCACTTCTTCACAACTTCTAGGTTTTGAAAAACAGCATTCACTGCAGTTATAACCAATATTCCAAATATTAACTTTCCTTTCAGTAACCTTTTTTAAAAAGTTGTTTTTGCAGGACTTTCAGACTATTACTTCAAACGGTTTTCTTATAGTGTGACTTAACCACAATACAAAAACCAGCATCTTTCATCTCAATATTTAAAAATAAAAGATTAAAATAAACAAGAAACATGACAAAAACACAAAAGTAATTGTGACCTTTTTCTTTTAAAAACTGTTTACATTTGGACTTAAAGCTTCAGTGAGCGATTTTTTTCTGTCGTATGAAATTTGGCGCCCCCTCTGGACAAACTGGTAACTCTCACATCTTTGCTGATTCTTTACTTGAAATCAGAACAATCTCCCCCCTGGTTTTTTTAACACTTGTGGCATTCACAACTCACTGTGAATATTTTTTGTGGGACAAGTGAAAAAAGTTAGCATGATTTGAACTGCCTGGTTTAACACCAACCCCCCTCGCAGCTGTTATGGTTAGAAGAAGTAATTCGTCCTCTACAAACTTGTCTGTAGAAAAAACAAACAAACATGTAATTATTTTCTGCTAATTAATACAAAGAAGGGCACAACAACGGTGCCACCGTGCAGCTCTTCTACCTCACAGCGAAAAGGTCCCGAATTTGAATACCAGTTCACCCAGTGGCAAAGCTTTCTGTGTGGAGTCTGCATGTTCTCCCCGTGCATGTGTAGGCTCTCTCCAGGTACTCCAGCTTCCTCCTACAGGCCAAAAACATGCTTATCAGGTTAACTGGAGATTCTAAATTGCCCGTAGGTGTGAGTGTGAGCGTGAAAGATTGTCTGTCTCTGTGTGTGTCCGTCCTGTGACTGACTGGAGACCAGTCCAGGGTGTACCCTGCCTATCGCCCTGAGACAGCGGGGATTGGCTCCAGCCACCCACAATCCTCAATCAATCAATCAATCAATCTTTATTTGTATAGCGCCAATTCATAACAAGTGTTATCTCAAGACACTTTACAATAGAGCACAAAGCTCTTTATTTTGAGGATACACATATATGCATAGACACATATATACATATAAAGATACACATATACATATATATACCATCCAACACCCAACATGAATCCATATAGCCAATCATGAATCCCTCCATCATGGCGGCAAGAAAAAACCTTCTGTTAAGCAGCAGGAAATCTCGAATGTGGACCCCGGTCTCATGATGAACAGCAAATCCACGCCATGCTGTGTTGGGTGTGTGGGCGAAGGAAGGGAGGGAAGAGGAGACAAGTGGACTAAAGTAAGAACTAAAGTTAGTGACAGATCCATGAACCATAGACCTGTCGTCTGATTTATTAGAGGTTAGCCTCTTGAGATGCTACATCTCGTTTTCAGGAGGGACCTCATGTCTGAATAGTAATAATCAATGGCATAATTAATGATGTACAGAACAGAATAAGCGGTAAAGAAGATGGACGAATAATACAAAGTGGTGCTTTTCAACCAGAAGGTCCAGGAACCTTTAATACCTATGACTATTTGGTTCCTGCGTCTGCATTTCCAGGGTAGATTAGGGGAACCAGGCCAGTGACAAATGGAGTGGGGAAATAAAGGTAACTGCACAACACCACCAGACCAGTAGAGGGCAGTAAAACAACAATGATGAAGGCCATTCATTAAAAAGTGACACCATAAACAGCAGCGCAGCAGTTAGCCTGTTAGCATTGGCTTCAGCGGTGCTTTATTGCACTGCAGATGGATTTGTTGACATTGAATGAAGACAAGCGCTAACGAGAAAGCTGTCGCCCAGCAGCTACAATCGATTCATGAAACACCAGACGGCTCTGCTGACTAAAACATGAAGACTTCACAGATCCACCGGTGTTTCTGCTTCAAAAACGAGCCATACTGGTGTTAATACACATGTATATTTTTATAAAGGTAAACTAGGCTGCATTTGTAGTTTCTAGAGCTCTGGAGAGTGGACCATTTCAAGGGGTAGCCCAGTTACCCAAGAACTAAATTTAGACCCTGGTTCCTGCAGTTGAAAAGCATCGAGTTCCTCCCAAAGTCCCTAGTTCTTGGGGTCCAAAAACACTTTTATATTATCAATAAAAGACAGGACAAAGAAGAGTCAAGGATTGTGGGATGGTCAACCAGATTTCAAGAGGAGGCCCATTGAGCATGTCTGCACAATAAGTGTCCCAATGGGGGGGCGCCAAAGCTGAAGGTTCCTCACGGGAGCTTTGATGAAGAATTACAAACAACACAAAGAAACCCTCAGGTAGAAGGAGAACAGATGAATTCAAAACAGACATAAAAAGCCTGAAAGCCTCATCAGGTGAAGTGCGATGAGTTCATCACTGTGATGGTTTTTACCATCCAGGAGGGAAATGGGACGTCCTGATGATCACAGACAGCCGAATGCAGCCGCCCCGACGAAGCTAGCTGTTCGTATAATTAGCGGTAATTAATGAAGAGAAAGCGAAGTCTCGTTTGTATTTTAAATGATCTTAAATGAACCCATTAGCACTTGTCATAGTCCTTTACACCAAACAGCGTGAGTTCAATTAGATTTTTGTCATATTTAAGTGGTTTTCAGGATGCCACTTCTGAATCCTCCAAAGATGGCTCCGACAGAGCTTCCCTCGTGTCGTGAGGTTTCAGGCCTGTGCACTGACATCACAAATAACCCTGAATATCTTTATTTTGTGAGCGCACTCTCCTATAGAAAGTGTTTAGTGAAGTGTATTACAGGCTAGCCCTCCACTGCCTACCTCTTATCCCTAACTGTGCGTGCATGACAGCATGCATACAATAAAATATGTCCCCTGTCTTGTACGTTTCATTCCCCGGTGCTGAACGGACAAGGGAGGAGGACAGAGAGGAGAAATAAAGTGCCATAATGAATCTAAAAGGCATAATTCACTCCGATCAAACGCACTCGGGGATGAGTCATGCTCCGGTGAACCCTTCTGACCACTGATGGCTCCAACAGCAGAGCGGAGGATGAGGCGGGATTGACGAGCGCACATAAATTCTAATTATTCCCAATGTATGCGATCCTGCAAATGGCTGTCCTCACAGTGGTGGCTCTAAGATGAGTTTTCTCCAACAACCCCCCCCCCCCTTTCCCCCCTCTTCCTTTCTTTTCTTCTTCTTTAAAAATGTCCCCTCAGACTTTTTTATGGCTGCAAACGAGGGACAGAGGAAGAAATGAAAGCAGCGGGTCGTGGAGTTGGTAGAGGAAGGAGAAAAACACAGCAGCTCCAGCACTGGGGAAAGAAAAGGTACCATGATCAATTAATCCAGGCAGTAATTGGATGAGTGTGTATGTAAAGCGGTAATGCTGTAATGAAAGTCATCCATTGTGCACGTTCTCTCCCTGGCCGGTGAACCATCCCCCTCATCATCCTCTGGATCTCAGGTGCTTAGCCATGCAAATCTGTCTGACAGCCCAGTACATCTCTGTCTGCCTAATTGGACAGTATAGAGTTGTTTATGGATATCGCAGACATTTAGGACTCAGTTGGGGGCTGCTCAAAAATCATTAGCAAACGGCCCCTGTTACCGGACTGTCGGCTCCACTTCACCGACGTCAAAGCCGAGCGATAAAAAAATGTTTATCTCTGTCAACAACAGCTAGAGGCTCCTCTTAAATGGAGCGGGAGACTTGCTGAACATTCAAACATGTTATGAAATGAGAGTTTGAGGATTCGAGCAGCTTGTTATATTCGGCCTGACGCCGGTTTTTTGATGTGTAAGCGAGAGGCTGTTTTTGTTAATTAGAAAGGAGCTCCAGCTGTAGAATTTGCGGTGGAGGATATTTGCACATACCTGAGATGAAAGGTGGGGAAAATAATTTGTAAACCATCCTCCAAATGTTGAACTTTATTTGCTTTATTAGCTTGTTTTTGGAGGCCTGAAGGTGCTGTAACAGAGTAGATATCATCAGTGGAGTACATGTTGAAGTATATGTGATTTTGATTTCACTTTAGCTTCTTTCAGCTCATTGTTTTGGTTTTTAGTATCATAAACTGGGTATTTAATCTGTGAAGCCCAAAAACTGATACTGAAGAATTAATATTAAAGTTGTGTAATGCACAAGAGCTGATCACAGCCGCTAAAAGCAGGGTACACACAACGATTATCGGGCTGTTTTTGTCCCAATTTTCCTCCTTCCCGACCCAGGACGGCAAACACCTGATTATCTTTTGTTTCTCTTAAGATTATCCTATCAGATTATACTGTCAGATTATCCTATCAGATTATCCTGTGTTCTGAGGTGTTTTAAGATTGAATTTGCCTCGATGATTAGCAGCGAAATGGGTCGAGCCAACAATCGTAACTATTGTTCAATGTTTACGACCAAAAATCTTCATGTGTGTGGGGAAAGCTGACGACTCCCGAGTCATGACTGTAGCCAATGAATGTAGCCAATCAGGAGGCGAGCTGACTGAGGAACAAGGAAGCAGACGTAAACAAAAACAAGTATGGCTGACCTGATATGGAAAGTTCATGAGTAAAGTCAGTGTTCCTGCTGTTTCCACTGTCTTTTTTTTTTTTCGGTTTGGGAATTTTCCTTTGAGTGAAAATAATTCACTTCCATTATGCAACTCAACCAGACAAACCACTGCTGGTTAATGCAGAAGTGCTCAAAATTGCAATTCCCTGATTGTCCACTAGAGGCTGGCTCAAAAGCCAGAGAATCCCCATAAACACCCCAATTAGAATGTAGCTTTCAACAGCTCTGATTAACTTGTTCACAGCCTGTTTAGGAAAAAAATGATTATAGGGGTTATTAAGCCATTTTTATATTTATACAAGCGGCTTTTTTTTTTTTTTTTTTTAATATTATGGGTTTTTTTTTTGACGATTGTAGCTGCAACTCCAGCTTTAGGTTGAGTAAACATCAAGTTTATTCAGCATTTTTAGTATAATCACTGCTATTGTCTGTCTTTTGAACTCTTCTTCAGAAAGCAAATTTCTAACCTAGCAGCCATTAACAGGAAGTTGTGTGGTTGTATTCACAGGCTCAGCTAAAGCCTCTTTGAGAATTGTAACGAATCGGTTGTGTCAGCCATTTATCAAGTTAAAACCTCAAGATTATCATCACTCCACCTTATTCCGTATGAATATTTCTTGAACTTTTCATTTTGTATGATTGGAAATGAAATATCAGAATTTTGGACTGTTTTTTTCAGAGCAATTTTCATTTGTCGTCTCGCAGTTTTGATCCATGTTTTTCTATTTGTGACATTTCATAGGCTGTAAAGGCAATTGTTCAAAAACTAATTGACACTTTAATAAAACATGATAATCATTCGTTCCAGCCCTAATTGGCTGTGCATAATTTCCCACTCTATCAAAGAACAAAGGAAAAACAGACTCCTGAAAGAGTTCAGTAAAACACATATTCAAATGCATAATGCTCCACATCAGTTTCACAGCTCACTAAAACCCTCTTTTCAGTTTCATTTAAATCTTTCACCAAAATCTAAAACGTGTCCTCGCCCACATCCGGCTGCACCGTGGCCCTCCCTGAGCTCCCAGTGGCTCCTAACACATGCTGCAGGTTGGGGCTCATGAATGTTCAAAATGAAGGCACTCTGATTTGCATGGCTGAACATGTTGAGGCAGGGGAGCAGGTCAGAGGGACTCCAGACACGGGCTTTTAGAGGGATGAGACCGTGCCAGGCTGCAGCGACGTGATGTGCTCATTGCACTGATGTGACCTCGCACACGGCGCGAACAAAAGAGGAGCTGGAGGGCTCTGCTGAGGTCACAGCTCCAACAGTTCAGCCGTGGTGCATGGGAATTACAAACACACAACTAATGTGCAACATGAAGTCATGTTTAATATTTACATAATACAAAAACTGTTTGTTTTATTTAAAAAATCCACATTAAGTGACAAGCACATCTTCAACTTTAGTAACAGCTTTGTTTTATACTACAGTGACTTACATCAGTCATGCTAACAGGTGTAAAAGTGTAAAAGTGTCCTCTTCCCTTTTTGTTCTCTTTCCCGTTTGTCTTGTCTCGTCCTGTCTGTCACTTATTCCCCCTTTTTCACATTGTGGTGTAGCACGGCCTTCCCCTTCAGCTCACAGCAGGGAATAAATAAAGTTTGATTTGATGGAGTAGCCTACAGGGAGGCCTGGTGATGGTCACTGACAGCAACATATCTTAACTATTTATGTTACGCTGCAATAAAAAAAAATGCACCAGCCTTTCAACGTTGACATTGGACACAGTGCTCAACTGGAAGGACAAATGCAGACAAGGGGAAAAGAAATGTGACAATACATCAAATAGACAGTAAAACATACAACATATAAACACAAAGACATCTGTACTGCAATACAATAAAAAACAAACATACACACCATACCTACATGCAAAAAAAAAAAGCACTCCATAAATGAATCTGCTTACTGAATTTTTCTGACAGTGACTTTGATGGCCTTAGAAAAGTTAATGAATGCCCCTTCTTTAGATAGTACTCTTTAAGGTTCCGTTTAAAAGTTGTGATATTATTTGGAGGTGAATTCTACTCTTTTATTCCTCTATACATCACCTTTGTCCTTTGTCCAGCAGTCTTAAATTTCTGTAAGATGAAATAGCTGAAATAGCTGAGATGAAATAGATGGTTCAAAAGTTAATTAAAAAAAAAAAAAAAAAGTTAAAGTATATCTTATATATATATATATATATATATATATATATATATATATATATATATATATATATATATATATATGTATATATATATATATATATATATATATACATATATACATATAATATATATATATATATATATATATATATATATATATATATATATATATATATATATATATATATATATAGTTACATGTAAAATAATGACCGTAATCATAATTTCAGTTTGTTGTCTTGCACTTCCAGTTTTAGCCAGTAGGGGACTGTGTTGCTTGGATCTACACGTTATGTTGTTAAAGGAAAGTTACCAATGTGTCCTTTAAAAAAAGATCAGTTTAAAGTATATATAAAGTATATATTCAGAATTGAGTACAAGGTTTCCCATCAGTGCATTCATATTCGCACCTTTCCTCTGCAGCTCCACAGCTGGGGAACCCCCTCCCTGACCACCTGAGGGCCCCACAGACTGCAGGTGCTTTTAAACCTAAAAACACATCTCTTTACTAAGAGATGCACTGCATCGTCCCCTCAGTGCGGACTGAGGCTGGCCCTTGATCATGGAACGGCCTCCAAACTAGACTCAAGCTGGCCTCTCCAGTCTGTTTGACCTGCTTTAAGCACAATATTGCTGAACTTTTAACCTGTTTTCTCCTGCCATGGTTCTAATCAAACGCTGCAGTCTTTTACTTCATTGTTTATGTTCTATGTGATCATTCTTTGTGCTCAGCTTGTTCTGTATTTGTATGTTTGTTTACTTCGTTGATCATTGATGTGTAACACTGCCTCTTGGCCAAGTCACCGTTGGAAAAGAGATTTAATCTCAATCAGTTTTACCAGGTTAAATAACGATTAAATAAAAAAATAAATAATCTCTTTACTTTATTGCTAACAGTCTTTTATAGTTCTTCCTTTTTACTTAGATCTTTGATGTTTTTATCATATTATCTTTTTGCTCTGTTGCACTTTGACAAATAAAATGTATTATTATAATAATATAATTTTACACATAATAATTTTACATATAATCTTTCTTATTGTTTTAATTCAGTCAAGTGTTTATTTAGTGTTTTTTATATATAGGAGTAACTGGTGTTTTTAGTTCACTAACACATCAGTAGTTTGCAGTTGCTAGCTTGATTTATGCAGTCAGAGTGTGGTTTAGCTGACATGTAGCGCCCACTAGTGACAGTTTTTTCATATGCACAAGATGCAGTGTATCAGTAACTAGTTATTTATATATAAATTATTTGTAATTGTATATTTGTTCCTGTTGTAAATTGAACCTGTTTACTTTTGCACTGAAACTCATTACACTGCAGAGTGAAAGGCAGCAACAAAGTGTCATTCTTCTTCCGTTCATATTTTTCCCCAAACAGCTTAAGTAATTTCGTGTTTTGTTTTGTTTTTCTCGTTTATATGAGCCATGTTTCTACTGCTTTTATTAGAAGTCTTTCTCACGGGTTATTTCTGTTGCTTGGCAGCTGTTTGTGTCCATATTTTTCTCTCTATCGCTCTCTCTATCCCACTTTTTCAGTCCAGTTGTTCAGTGCAGACGGTGAAGTTAAATGAGTCTGATTCTGCTCATATTTTTTTTTTTTGCCTTTAAAAAAATATGAGTATTTGGTAGCTACTGCTGCTCATTCATTATGGTTTTCTTTCTTTTAATCCACTAAAAAGATTCACTTTTAGACCTCTGGCTGTATAAAACCATGAACAGCACAACAGCTCCCCAAAAATGAAGCCAAAACCCTTAGAGTGCCCCCTGCTAATTAATGTGCTAGTTTTTAGTTTGTTTTGTTTTGTTTTGTTTTTTTAGAGATGTTTGTTTACATTTTAGTTTTTTGATGTTAAAAACAGAGGCTGTGATGCCATGAGTGTCGGCTCTGTTGAGAGCAATAAGAGTAATTACAGAAAATACCAACATAAACATAACTTCACTTCCATGACCGTAAATGTTTGCCTCAAATTAACAGATGGGATCTTTGATGTTAGAATAGAATAGAATAGAATGGAATGGGGGGGGGACGGAACGGAACGGAACGGAACGGAACAGAAAAGAACAGAAAAGAAAAGAAAAGAAAAGAAAAGAAAAGAAAAGAAAAGAAAAGAAAAGAAAAGAAAAGAAAAGAATAGAATAGAAAAAAACTTTATTGATCCCCGTAGGGATATTCAGGATCATATTCAGGATTATATCAATAAATTAAAAGCATGGTTTAAAATCAAGCAAAGGACGTCTGTATGAACCCAGTTGGCCTCATGGTACTTTAATCCAGCATTTGCTCCCATCAAAATAAATCAATAAATGCAAATAAATAAATGATAATAATAATAAAAAACTTAGATATCAGTCATTTCCTGTCTCCTAGCAGAAAGGCTTGGACAGACAGCCTCGTGTACCGCACTGTAAACATTACAGAACATGCAGCGACGACTGCGACAAATCATCAGAGTTATTTATTAGCGTTCATTAACACAAAGCCATTCCAGAGGCAAAGCTCCAGCCAGCGGTAATGGCCGTGTCATCAAGCCCTCTTCCATTTTTACAGAAGAACTGTTTCATCATTGCACTTATCTCCGTCAGGATGCAAATGTACCCCACGATTGATCGGCGTGACCACAAGCAGAAGACTTTACGCAACGCACGAAAAAACTGGTGACAGGACAAGGGTACGCTCAGGAGGTAGTGCTCCCTCTCTTCCTCTCTTCCTCTCCTCGGCTCTTTAAAGCACTCCATCTTTATAGCTGAGCCAATCAATGGCAAACCAGTGTCTATTGTCTGTTCTGTGCTCAGGCCACTGCCCTCCTCCAGCACCCCCCATTACAGAAATGTTTCTTCCCATCAGTGCCTTTACTTATCACTTCCCGGGTGACATTGAACTTCCTATGCCCCGGCCGCCGAGACACATCTCTGAACTCACACAATTACTCTTCATCCCCACTAACAATTTAGTAATGAAGTATTGATTTCCAGATTCCTCTCTTATGGATGATATTAGATTTTGTTTGATAAACTGTGCCTGGGCCTCTAATCTGCACTGTCCCTTTTCTCCACTGTCTGTAAAACAAAGTGCCACTGGAGAGATAATGACCAGGGAACATCGATGAACTCATTTCATCAATTTGTAACACTTGACAATGAAAAAGGGCAGGCATTTTTCAAGCTGCAATGTCAAAGTTTATTGCTCTGGGTACGCTCTTATTGGAAGCCAGACATCTTGAGCAGCGTTCGGCTCTAATTTATGGGCCCCAATGTGCCAGTTACTTTTAAAGGAAATGTTTGGATACTGGGAGGATATTAGTGTTGCACCTGGGCTGTCTGATTTCCAGGGCCACCGGGGATTCATGTCATGTTAGAAAATACAAAAACAGCAGAGGAGAGATGCAGACTGTGGCTGTTTGCAGTGCAGGAAAACACAGTGAAGGACATAAATCAGGCTGAACTGTTACATGTAAGTCACATATGCGCTGACGTAAGAGCCACTGAAATGCTTGAATTATAATGTTTTATGGCTTAAATGTGTTTCCAGGGCACTGAAAGCACCATGAAGAAAACCCAAAGAGTACAGGATTAGATTTAAATCGCATGCACTCACAAAACACACTAAATATTCAGAGGTCATTTTCCAAATTTAGGCCTGAATCTGCTCCTCCAAAAGTAGGTTAGACAAGTCCGCGGTTATTGTATTACAACACAGCAACCTGGTGTTTGTCAGCTCTGTTTATTGGCTTCTCTTCACCTCAGGCCTGACCAGTTCTTCATCAATCTTACTGACACCAGCTCATTTCTTCACAGAGAGCTTCTCTGCTGGTTGCGTCAGGAACATGCATCATGTGGGTAAATTTCACATTTGAAACATTTTCCCTCTGCTCTATTTCAAATCTTACGTATCTGCAAAAAGATCCAAGTATCTGTACTTTTAAATAAAAAAGCAACAAAAAGAAACTCCACTGCACGTTGGCCTCTGTACATGGGGCGCCTGTTTTAACTCAGCTAATCTGACGCCAAGTTATTACAGCAAAGAGTCCTCATGAGGGACGACTTTGCAAAGCATGATGAGATAAATTTTCTGCACAATGAAGAGATTACAAGTGTAGTTTCCTCCAAAGGGGGGCGCCAAAATGGACACAAACCTGAACTTCCTCACCCAAGCTTTGATACATTTTAACAAAGTTGTCCATAAATTGATCCAAGATGCAAAGAAATACATTTCATCTGGCTAGTAGCTTAAAAACTAACATGTCAGCAAAAAATAAAGACAGTTTTTTTTTTTTTTAAATAGACTTAGTGATTCAACAGCAGTTAGAATTTCATGTTGATGGATTTTTATCTGCCTGCTGTGGTCGAGTTAACATTAAAACTGTCAAATGTATTATATTGAATACATGGGTTTCAAAGACCTCTATCTCATCAACATGATAAAAAAGATTCATAAAAAAAAAAACTTTAAAAAAGTTTTTCAAAAATGTAATCTAACCCCTTAGGATTATCGTTCCACTACAGTCAGCTGAAGTTGTATTTAGGCTCTTTTCAAAATAGCTGCTCTCGGGAAATTTTTTTTGTTTTGTTTTGTTTTTCTTTGAAGTTGCGGTGAGAATGACATCTTCATTATGACTTTTTTTTTTTTTTTTTTTAAGCATTTTCTGCATTGAATGAATGCATATCCACTTATATTTTTATATGTTTAACAGCTCTTCCTCTTTGGGCTATGAGGTTGACTCACCTTAAATATTTTCATAATGTTACAAATTTGAGCCTGCTGAATCAACATGCTAACAAATGCTAATGTTTTATCCACTTTGTTTACCAATAACCAAATAAGCAAAGTACCACATTAGCATGCTAACCAAACTAACGTTTTAACTACATTGTTTACCAATGTGATGCTAACAGAAGCTAACGGTTTTACCTCACCCTACAATGAAGCTAAACTGTCTGAACTCTTTCCCGTGGATTAATTCAAGATCAAAAGAGTGATTAGTCCGCCTCAAGGCTTTTTTGACCAATGAAAATCAAGCATCTTGTACATCTGGAAGAGAAAGAAAGGCCGGTGATTAGGGTATTCAACCAGAGATTGTTGGTTGAATTTTTCTTTTTTTCCTAACTTTGTTTCAGCCACACAAGCTTCAAACGTTTAGTTTCTGGATCTGTGAGTGCAACCATTCAGACTTTGGGACTAAACTAACAGGTAATCATTTCGTCACGCAAGCTAGCTGGACGGTTTTCCTGACATGTGGTATAAGTTCTAATGATCTCCTCAGAATTGAAACAAGAAACAGTTATCTCCTAATTTTCATGTAGTATACTTTTCATATTAAAGTCCAGCCAACAAAGTGTCACAAAAGAGACTTTCAGTCTTTGTAAATGGAGTCATGTTTGTTGGGGAAAGTCCAATTCCACCACAGATACTGAGAAATAGCGTTTAGGAATAACACATTTTAAGCACTGATGATTTCAAATTGGGGATTATGATCAAGCAAATATATAAAAGTACAAAATTATGGAATGTTTTCTGCTCTAGGACAAAATCTAAGGTTGCAAAAATGGTCACCACTTCATACTTTAATCAGTTCCGTCTCCCTGCTCTGCGTCCTGGACCAGTCTCATGAAAACAGATTAATCCTGGACCCGTTTGTCATTCAGGACAGGCTTTTCACTCCTCTGACTCACCTTTATGAAACGCCTCTCTGATGCTTCATGATGCCTGATTAGTCTTTGTTGTTCAATAAAGGTCCAAACACTTAGAGTTTATTACATTCCCTCAGTCGATGCTCCGCTGCTGGCTTTGCAAAACAAAAAGTTACAAATTGAGAAGTCTCGTCTGAGATTGGGAGATGAGTGAAGAAACTCGGTTAAATTTTTCGCCTCTGCGCTTGTTTATCTTCCTAAATATCACAGAGACAACTTTACATGAATCTCCAAACTGAAGTGTAGATTTTTACGCTCGTATTTCAAACAAAATGCGTCTTTATGGTCCACCTGTGTGTGTGTCTGGGTGTGTGTGTGTGTGTGTGTTTAATAACCCCGGCACAGGTTTCCATCTGTGTGCTCCTGTGCACACAATTTACCCAGTGCAAAGTCAAATCATTTATTTCCCCTCATTCATCCTGATAGAATGAGAGACCCGAGGAACAACAGCCAATTTAGACAGAAAGTCCCAGTTCAGCTTGGGGTAATCTGATTTCTCTGCTCCCCAGAAATCTACATGTATAGTGCTTATCAACTGGATTACTGGCAGGTAGGAGGAATAACCCAATTTGAGGTTACTTGTTTCTCTGTGTGTAGTATTCAGTGTCACATTGCATTAGAAGAGGACGGCTATTGCTCTGTGGAACAGACGCGTAACTTCCTCGCTCCTCCCCTCCCAGATCTACAGTAACTGCTCATTCATTGGCATGTTGTTGTTTTTGCATTAAAGCGCCGCGCAGAGTAACAAAGTGATCAGATGTAAATGTACTGCAATCACATAATGGTTCTGAGGGATGCGTTTAAACGGGAAATAAAGGCCTGAGCAAGCCAGCGTCTGATTTCCTTCATATCTTCTCTTTGAGGGGAGCACGGCTTGATGCTTGTCTTCTTACAGGTCATACAAGTAGGAAGTGACAGATCGGCATTTGGCATTTTTATCCTAGATCCTTACCAAAGTATATTTCGGATATAAATTCCTGAAAAGTCCAAAAGAAATTGAAATTCTGTTGGTTGTTTCAGGCTGTAATGTTTCTTTTTACGCAGCAGTGGGTGCAAATGTTCCCCAGAACTAAAACAGTTAGAGCTCCCCCTGGTGGCTGGCTGCAGGATACATCTTAAATCTCACCTCCTCCATTCAAACAGATGGAACATGGGTCAAACCAGAAAACCAAAATAAAAGTTAAATAAATGTTTCTCAAACAGGGTTTCTGTCATGATGGTTAATTCTCACCATGCTAAATTAAGGACAGGTGCTCATTACGTTTTTATTGGATGCTAACAATTGTCAATTTGATGTCATGACCGAGAGCTCTGTTGACTGATGCTCCAACAGCTTTAATTCCAATAAGCAGGGTATCAGATGACTCCAACTCACTCAAAACTTAGCAGCCAGAGTCCACACACAAGAAAATCTGATCACATCAAGCACGGTCCTAGAAACACGCCAATGGCTCCTCGTACAGCACGGAGTCACCTTCAGAATCCTCTAATTGGTCCATAAAGCTCTCAATGATTCTGCTTCCAAAGTATTTTTCTGACCTGCTCAAACAACAACCCAACCAGGGATCTCAGGTCATCAGGTGACGGTCTGCTAACCATCCCTACAAAAAAATCAAGTTCCAGAAAGGGGGGCATTCAGGTACTCTGGTCCTTCTCTGGAACAAACCACCTGCTGACCTGAGGTCCACCACAACTGTCTCTACTTTCAAAGCCAAACTCAGAACATATCTATTCTCTTAAGCATGCAAATAATAACTCTTTGTGTATTTGTGGATATGTCTAAGTTTTGTTTTTTTTTCTTTAATGTGATTTTTGTATCATAATCCATGTGTTTCCATTAAATCCTCAATGTGAAGCACATTAAGCTTACCAATAATGAAACGATTTCTAAAAATAAACTTTATAACTCTATTCTATTCCATTTGTATTCTATTCTATTCTATTCTGTACTATTCTGTTCTGTTCTGTTCAATTCTACTCTATTCTATTCCATTTCATTCGTACTCTATTCTATTCTGTTCTGTTCTATTCTATTCAATTCTATTCTATGCTATTCGTATTCTATTCATATTCTATTCTGTTCTGTTCTGTTCTATTCTGTTCTGTTCAATTCTATACTATTCCATTCCATTCCATTCGTATTCTATTCTATTCTATTCTATTCTATTCTATTCTATTCTTATTCTATTCTATTCTGTTCTGTTCTATTCTGTTCTGTTCTGTTCAATTCTATACTATTCCATTCCATTCCATTCGTATTCTATTCTATTCTATTCTATTCTATTCTATTCTATTCTATTCTATTCTATTCTGTTCCATTCTGTTCTATTCTATTCCATTCCATTCATATTCTATTCTATTCTATTCTGTTCTATTCTAACTATACAAATATTTCACTCATTAACAAAACTCTCGTTAACAATCTGAACCTGTCAGTAACGAAAGCAAACTTTTTTTTAAAAAAATGTGAAACATTTTGACAACAAAATATGTAAAAAAAATTAGATTCTGCTTCTTTTTTAAAATTTTTTTTTTAATATATATATGTATTTGCAGGGTATCTTGAATGGTTCTGCTTAGATTTCCAATTTGCACACTTTACTCTAGGTTAAGCCCGGGTTGTGTTAACGGACCACCGTTCATGTACCTCATCACCACAGAGGTCAATCTCCCCTGAGAGAGAGAGCAGCCCTCCCTCCACGGTGATTATTGATAAAGGATGACACGCCAGTGTAGACACAGGAGAAATTATACTCAGGGGCCAATCAGCACTCCTCTCCTGTTTCTGAAGAGGGACACCTTGCTTAATATATAAATACTGAGGTGGGACAGTATTCCCAAACCTATCGAGTGACTATAAAAGAAACGGAGTGGAAACCATCAGGGATGCAGGGAGCCATGTCAGTTTCCTTTAGACACAGTCCTCCTAATGTCTTTTAAAGGAAACAATCATCTTTCCTGATGAACCAAAATGTCCTATCACAACCAAGGTCAAGTACACCAAGTCCACACACACATACAAAGAGAGAGAGAGAGAGAGGGAGGGAGAGCTCCAGTAAATGCATCATGTGTTCAACTGTGCATTATGTCCTCAGCACACTTCAGGGTGAGTTTCGATCTCAAGGTGCTGAAGGCTGATGCTTCAAATGCATTTCACACCAAAGAAGAGTCTCATAATATCACATTAACAACACTTAATAAAGGCTGCAGGCGCTTCAGTTAAAACCTGGAAACAGACTGTTTGTCTTTGTAATCACATCTTCAGACCGGAGAGTAAATTAACTGGCCTTGTTTGAGATTTACTGGCAGTAAATACACAATTAATGGATCGCAGAACACTGGGATGTAGTTGTAAACACGTAGAAGTACATATCTAAAGGGTTTATTCATGGATTTATTCTGAGCGACCATTTAGTTCAATTTAATCATTAACTGTTTGATAAACTGCCAACATGAGACTGACAACATAGTATTATAAAGCTTGTAGTTATGTATAGATGTGTCAAAAAAATAACAAAAAAATAAACTATTAACATTTTTAAACTTGCCTTTCAGGTATTTTTAACAAATGAAACCTTAATCCTGTCTGTTACTCATAAAACACATCATATCAGTGCTGTTTATTATTTGTCCAAGGATAAGAAACTTATTTACCAGTTATTCAATGGGAACTTTGAATAAGGAAAATAAAGGTTAAAACCACACGCAGAAAAAAATAAAAAAATAAATAAAATTGCACAAAATTGTTTGAACCTGGTCCAGTGTCGCAGTAACACAAAATTTTAACAACAAAACAATCAGAAACACACAGAAATCAACTAAAACATGTACAAACAGCAACCAGTCGTCATTCTCTGTGAATGTAAAGACTCAACTATGAGAACATATTTTGGGAAAGTTAAATAAATGTTATATACAATGAGACAAAAATGTCCAAGGAGCTCAGATACAAAACTTTAATTTTTTCTAATCAGAGCTAAAATTCACAATTGCAGAAGGACTCCTGTCTCCTCCTCTTGTCTGGCTCCGTGATGTCAGCACCGGATCAGACAGGTTTCCTTTCAATTTACCATAGGGTAGATTGAGGGAGACAGGAAGTTTTGCACGGAAACTACCTAAAAACCCACAGTGACTTTCAAAATAAAACAAATTGAGCCAAAACCTGATAGTGTTTAGCTTGACGACAACAAAATAGACTGACATAATGAGTGGAGTGGAGCAGGAGCAGAGACGCATCTGGTGTGTTTGAGCCGTTAGGCTGCTGTCTTTAATCACACACTCACACACACTCACACACACACTGTCTATAATGACCGTTTTAAATAATCAACACTTCTCTGTGTCTAACTAACATATTAATCTTTTAAGGACATTTATTGTGATGATTTGTTTATCATTAAGTAACACAGGCTATTCTCTCATGACATCCTGATGCCGTTAACATTTTTTGCTGAGATAACATTGTGTGAGACATTAGCGAGAGATCGCCAAACAGCAAGACATAATGTCCCTGTCCAAAGCAACGAAAAAGAAAGTCAACAGGCAAATTTTGGCCGCCAGTTGCCCACCACTACGTGAAAGTCTGTCAATAAATTTAAGAGTGAGGTTACGTTAGCTCTGCTTGGTGAGGTTGGAGTTGGTAGATGAGCTCTGGTGGGACATAACCGGGATTCAATAATGTTGCATGTTATGGACACGTCTCAGAGCACCGGGCTCTGAGGTACACTAAACAGTCTTGTTCACCCTCTGGACACTAAACTACCAATTGAGTTTACAAAGTTTAAATTACCCTGTTGCTTTGCATCCTGGGAAAACATTGTCTTAAAAAAGAAAAGTAGTGTTGTAAAGAAGATGTGCTCTCCAGCACAAATGCATACTTTGAAAAGAGTCATGTCTTTGTGACAGAAGGTGCTAGTACTCATGGGAAATGGAGTCTTTACTAAAGAAAAACACTAGCTTTTTTTTTTTTTTTTTTTTACAAATACTTTTGGTGGCTAGTAAGAAAACAATTACAAGACGTTGGTTAAGTCCAGTACAGCCTACCCTAGATGACTGGTTTGGAATTGTTTTGGAGATATACAGGATGGAAAAAACTAACCTATCAAATAAATGATTCAAAAGGATACATTCTACCACATTTGGAATAAATGGATTTCATTCATAACCCCCATGAGAGTAGACTTTATTTGAGCTCACTGGTATTTTTACTTTGTATACTCAATTAACTAATGTACAATTAATGGTTCCTGTTCAAAGTTTGGTGTGAACTGTTTTATCTTTAACTAGTATATGTTAATGTTTCTTAAAGGGGAAACGTTAAGCATCATTAGCTCTGCTATGCAGGACAACTTAATAGTTTGGTCCTTAAGATGAGAATGGTGTCTTCACAGTCTCCACTCCTAGACAAATTTGTGCTGTTTAAAGTTTGTAATTAACATTGGACTCTGAAAGGACGAAGGAAGTTCAACCCAAGCATTGGTATGCATGATCAATGGACTTATACACCGTTTGGCTTTGATGCTGCTCATACTTGGACTAAAACAAAAATTGGCATGTCAACTGCTCTTGGTTCTCATACAGTTGCGATCATGATGTGTTATGTCTATGCATTCCAAATAAAATTTCAATTTAAAAAAGACCCTTTTTTTGTATGAAAGATATAAAATTCAACATGCCACACAATGTAAACAAAGAAAAACTTTTTGAATCGAAAAAAAAGCACCATTAAAGCAACAATGAACAATTGAGGCAAATATGGCTTAAACATTTGTTTCAGTGTGTTATTAACCATTTATTAAGTGTTTATAACACGCTTATAGATGTGTAATAAATACAGTCGATAAGATATGATCATAAACTGAAATCAGTGCGATCGTACAGACAATCTTTAATGCATATTCTGAACTGGAATAAGATCTGAGCTGTGAAATAACGTACTCATATGGTCTTCAGTGACACTGTCAGTATATTTACTGCTCTGTGTCTTGTTGGAAACTGTAAGAAGGGAAAGTCAGGGGAAAAAAACAGTTGCTTAGGAGGTGCTGTGTCCTACCAATCACTCTCCTCTTCTAAAGGGGCTCCAATGGCACCTGAGGGGGAATCTCATGGCTGTCATCCCAGAAAGCCTGCCGCACTGATGCCTGCTTACCATCTGCTCCCCATATGAGCAAAAACAGCCGATTGTCTCAGAGAAGGCACCTCAATCACACTGTCATCCAACTAATATACTTTAACGTGTTTTTTGGGCTGGCTTTGGACAACACGGAGGTGGAACCCGCTGTACTGGGAGGCTCTCATGTGAGATAGCAGTAAATGATTCCGTGTGCATGCGGCATGCATGGGGTGGAGTGTGCCTGAAATGTATATCACAGCCCTGCCCCGTCTCAGCGTGGACTTGGCATCTGACAGTGAAAAAAGCAGAACAGTGGGACCCTGTCAGCGTTACACTTCCTGTAAATAACCCCGCCATGCCTTTGGTTTTATCATTCCCTGCAAATGATTCCAGGCCCCTCCAGAGTTGACAAGAAATAGCATTATTTTATGGCATGGAAAAAAGAGGAGATAAAAAGAGGAGCCGGGGAGAGAAAAAGGGAGATGGGGCTAAAAAAGGTCCTTCAGGGAACATGGTGTAAATGAAGTTCCAGGAATGACACAGGCGAGCAATGAGGCGTGGATGGAAAATATACGCTGCACATCATCGGATAGAGATGCCAGTGAAAATGGCTTCATTGAAGTGTCAGCCCTCATCCATCAATCAATCATCCGCAAGAAACAATAACGCTGCAGCGATGGGGCAGCTTTTATGGGGCTTACTCATGGGTATCGGAAACAGCACTTAAGTGTAGTTCTGACACTGGAGAAAAACAGAGGTGAGCTGCTCGGCTTATTCCACATGCAGGTAGAGCAGATAGGAGGAGAGGGCTGGGGGGTTGTGGGGAGGGGGCTAAGTATACAGTATGCCCCTCTGGCTTCAGAGATCTGGAAAGAGGAGGAGGGTTTTTTTTTTTTATCTTCACAACAGCTCTGCGAGATCCACTTCCACACATGAGTGCCTGAAATATTCTGTACTTTTAGATTTACTTTATATTTCTGCTCTATTTCAGTGTGATTTTCATACTACTTGAAGCAACATTCAGACCCTGCTCTCATAAGTACTAGTATTTTTTAAAAAGTCTCTGTTTTGTCTGTATAAGAATGCGCAAGTGCAGTTAGCATGATTAGCTTATATTTCTACAAAGGCAGCATTAATGCAAGACAACTGCAGAGGTTTTGGAACAACATATGCTGCCTATCTTCATGGAAGACCTTAAATATTTCAGGTGAAAAATGCGAAACCAGATTCTGCATGTATTGCAACAGTGTGGCTCTGTAGTAGAAGAGTCCTGTCACTAAACTGCCCTATCTGCAGTTTTGATTTGTCAGCTTTTAAAAATGCTGGTTGCATTATGACGACATAGGAGAAGGAGTAAGACAACATTTTACTCAGATGTTTAGCAGAGCACCAGAGGACAAGCTTTCCAAACATATAGAAGACATGGTCGACGTTAAGACGTGGTAACGGTTTGGTTTGGTTGAGTTTAGGCAACAAAAATACTTTAAGGTTTAATGAGAGATAATGGTTTGTTCCAGAGAAGTATGCACATCCAGTCATTACACAAACAGAACCATTCATAACATACCGTTACTGACCGGCCTATTTGGCCGTAGCGTTAGCTGCATGCACGACTGCAAATAATTGGCCAATTAACTATTTGCACCATGAAAGCGAGGCAGGTGCAAGACGTCATATGTCCGGGGAACTTCCTGGAAAACTTTTATCCAACAGATTAAAATTGCTCATGCATGCACCACGTAAACGGCGATTAACATGAAAAATATTGTCTCCTGAATCTAAATTTGCCATATATCTCAACATCGTCATAGTTTTTCAAAGAATTCATTCAAATATCCAAACTGTTGGACATTTCTTCTTAAATGGTAACACACGAGGACTACATCTTTGCCTAAATGGTGTGCTAATCCTGCTGTTAGCGCCTGTATCGGTTAGGTTCTACCACCATTAAATTGAATGCTCTATTGGGGCATTAATCTGGATTAGACATAGCGCTAATCAATTTTTTTTTTCACGATTAGCACAAATGGTCTGTTTTCATCATTAACGGCTGGACGTGCAAACGGGCTCTGGTTTATATTTCTGCGTTGTCATGAGTACTACATACTTCTGCCCCGTTTGTGTCTGCTTTGCTTGTGTTGCTCTGTAGTACCACTCCGAAACACATGAGGGCAGTGTGGTTTTGAAGTTTTTACTGAATTACAGTGAGACTTTTTTCACTGGGGTGGCCAAACTGGGACACTGACTCTTGTCTGGATGGCCAAGTGTGGTAAACAAAAAAAGCTTAACCTGAAAACATTTCTTTACCTTACGATATCCACCTTTTCTTCAGAAGCCTATGGGTATTGACTTCAGTCAGCAGTTATCGATTTCTAGCTGCTGCCACCGACAAGCTAGCTCAAAACAACTCATGAAATGAAATCATTAATGCTAGACAGGGCTCAGTGTAAACTTTTTAAAACATCCGCACTATGACTCCACCTTCGATTTTTTTTCATTTTGTCACTTTCTTGCTGTTAAAAGCCGGTTAGTAGAACGAGTAAGACAGCTAGGCTAACATCGTCAACAAAATGTTCAACCGGAGGAGCAAAACTGACAACCGCTTTGAACCATGGGTAGTCAGGAATAAGGTGGATAAAGTAATCAAAACAAAAAAATATGTTCTTTTATCCTCCTGAGACCCAACCTATTCATTTTTGTCCTCTGTAGTGGACATTTGTTTTTGGTGTGTATAATCTGACTCATTTAAGCTAACCTACCTAAGTCCTAGTGTGCTGTAAAGAGGACATCCGGGCCTTTCCATTGGTATCTTATGTATTTGGGCGGGATGAGGGGAACTTTGGTTTCATGCAATTGGTTGACATTCTTGTTTTGATGTCATCCTATTTTGATGTCATCCTTCTGTTTTTTTCAGTTATATCATTCTGTTGTCCTCTACTGTGGACATGTTATAAAATCTAAAAAAAAATATTTATCAAAATCTAAATTATAAGTTGTTGTTTTAGCTCCAACGAGCCGGGAAATAAAATAATGATAATTTGAAGGTTTTTCCTTGGTTCTCAGGAGGATATATAACTTTTTTAACTTAACAAAAAAAACCCACTCAATTGAGTGGCAACAATTAAATCTGCTGAACATAATTCTTTAAAGACTAAAACTGAAAATATTTGTCAAAGTCATTATTTAAATTGCCAACAAAAGACAGTATTCCACTCTGAAATGCAAAGAAATTACAAGCACAACTGTTGTGGTGGTGGTGGTGGTGGTGGGCCCCCCAGGGCCACCCTCTGGCTCTGCCCTGATTACTGTTTCATGCATACATTATATATGCCCAGTTTGCATGACACTATGAATTTCTGCAGCTTAGGATTGGAGCGTATATTGAGCCTGTTTACTGACAGAGAACAGAAGCAGAAAACTTAAGAATTGAACAAACACAAAAGAAACTTCAAACAAAACATTTGAGTTCCAACAAGTTTGATGAAAAAAATAAACATTTTGTCACAATTAGAAACCCTTAGAAACATTTATTAGAGAGTCGTTTTATTGTGTTTCCATGACTGCGTCATATTCTAGTCCAACCAGAATCATGACTGTGTTTACTCACAAACACTCAGCTGACCACAGGGCCTGAAAACAGAGCAGCACTTTCTTTAAGGCTATACGTTCGGCACTTTCACAACACAGAAATAAACAAAAAACCGCTAAATGGTCCAACAGTCGCTTTTGCTGTACGTGAGCCTTTTGATTTCCCCAAACCGAGTCTCTTGATGGCTCCTCGGCAACATGAAACATGACACGTCATCCATTATTCTGTACATGTGCCTTGCTATCTCAGCCCGCTCCATATGGCCTCTGTTGTCTCCAGACACCCAAATCCCTTTCCTCAGGCCAGGGGCTGTTTTTGTGGGAACCATTACATGGCTCCTCTTCCTCAGAGGAATGGGGTGACGATGATGAGCAATCACAGCCAGAGCAGGCTATCTGCCTCAGATTCTGACAGGATATTCAACAATTGACCGTGTCCGCTTTGTTGGCCCAATTGCTAATTCATGCAAAGTTGACAATCTGGAGGCAACAATTATGAGTGATGAAAGGCCTGAAAATAAGAGAGTAGAGAGTAGAGAGAGGGAGAGCACTTAAGGGGGAAGCAGAAAACATGAAGTTTACTTTATGAGAAGGAGGGGAGGAGAAAGCGTCCTCAGACAAAGAGGAATCTGCTAAACAGAGTCCTCTTCTGAAACCAAACACTGAACAGATGAGTGGATGACAATGCATGCAGAAAATGCCATTTGTGTACTGGATTGTGCACTCTAAATGATCTCTACCCTACAAAATTGGCACACAAAAAAAGGACTCAGGTGTTTTATTGTGAAGCATTTTGAAAGAAAACCTGCACAAAATGTTGAATAACCTGAATTTGTAGTGAGATCAAACTGTAAGATTTTATTGGATAAAACTGTCATTTCATTCTCTTTGGCATTCCACATGAGCTCACGGAAGGGCAGGGAGCTCTCAGAACAGAGCCATACTACTAAAAATGAATTATTGAATGCAAATCATCACTGTTTAAGACAAGAAAACAAACATTCAGTCTCTTGTAGAGGAAGAAAATCATGTTGGGATGATATTATTTGTTGTACTAAATTTGGACGTTAATTTATTGCTGTGTCTGCGAGTTTAGAAACAGTAATTGGATTGAAAACTGTATTACTGACTTCTTCTTCTTCTTCTGTTCTCTGTCATGTAGCTAAAAACTAACACTGATTTCCTCACGGGGTTCATTAAGTACATCAGATTCTGTAAATATACAGTATTTTATATCGTTTCTGCTTAGATTCTTTGGTTTTATTATTGTTGTCGGGCTTTGTTTTTTTTTTTTTTTTTTTTTCAGGACTTGTGCTTTCATGCTTTTTCACTTTTGTGGATACTTCCTGTAAAATGTTTGAGTTTTAGGGCCAGGATAAGGGGGGAGAAAAAGGAGAGAAGAAAGATTTTGTCATGGAAAAAAGGCCAGAATGCTTGAGAATGCTTCGCTGTTGCGTTAAAACAAGAGAAAAAAAAAGTCTTCCTCCTCGTATTTTCTAACATATTTAAATGGCTTTATTACTTTTCTGACTCTATACTAGCAATTAGCATCCTTAGCATTTATAGGTGTCTTTATAATGTGTTTTACTGACACTACTGATAAACATGTAGGTAGAGTTCAGGTCAAATTTCCAGCAGAACTGCGCTAACTTTAACATTTCTTAAGGCCTCAAACAGCAGGAGGAAAGCATCCAATGCAGAGAGTAAACAGAGAATTCAAAGAGCATCTTTGCCCATCAAATGGACTCCTGACATGAAAGCCTCGCAGCACTCTGGACACGGGGATTGAGAGTAACGGGATGCATGTCATAATCTGTTGTCGACTTGCATTCTCTGCCACGCGTTTGCACTAAGTTTGCCACAGTGTGGGGGGATATGAGGGTGATGCTAAGTGAAATGCTCATTTTGCGTTTGTGATTACCAGGGCCCATGGGCGATATGCACTAATGTGAGCTAATGCAATAGATTACACAGTGCTGGCCCAGGGGAACAGACAGCAAACAGATGTGGTCTACTCAAAAAGGGAGGAGGGGCTGGGAAAAAAAAAAAAAAATCAAAGTTTAAAGTGTTCAATGTGCTGAAGATTGTCCCCTGCAATTTGTTGTTTACAGAATGCACTGCCATGATGGGTTTTGTCAGCCGTCTCTGTGTAGAGAAACAATAGTGTGCTCGTGTTTCGCAGATGTACAAGCTGTGAGAGAAGTTCTCTCAGGAAGCGTTTTAAGGACTCAATCGTCACGAAACACAAAGAGAGGAAGAAGGCACGGCTGTAAACCTCTGTCTGCACCTCTCACTGCTACCAGGGATGTCACGCCAGGTGTGTTCGACAGCTGACTCACCTGCGTTCCATCACAAGAACAACATACTCTGGAACTTAAACCTGCAAGCAATCTTATCAAGCTTATTTCCTGTTACTCTTATGATTAAATACTTTTAAAAATTATAAGACTCACGTGTTTCTTTGAGTTTATTCAGCAAAAAGACGCAGAAACACACCTTAAAGTCTCACCGTCATTCTCAACTATGTGATATTTCCTGCCACTGGGTACAGTTTGATCACAACTAAGCACATAAGGCTGAAGATACAAGGCTTTGAGCACAGAATCCAGAGAGGCTATTATCTAGAGTTTGTAAATACTGCCCTCTGGTGGTCAATCTGAGACACTGACAGGGAAAAAATGCACCTACTAATATTTACTTGAGCCAAATGTAAATAAATCCATTTTTTCCCATTAACTTAGAATATTCAAAACTGATTTTCAAGTATCAAAACATATTTTTTCATCTGTTTTAAAGCTACTACCTATAAAGAGCAAATTTTCTATTGTTATATGTTTTGTTAAAGTTTTCTTGTTGGTAAGAAGGCGATTTTATTAAATGAAATTTTACTTCTGATCAATCGCAGCTGTAAAATCATGCAAGCAACAAATTTTCACTGTTCAAATTTTAAAATGTTAAGCATGTTCAGGAGAGTCGTGCATGTATGTTTCACATTTCTAACTTTTGTACTTTTCAAAATATTCAGCATTTTCCCCCAAATTTTGACCCATTAAAATGAATGGCAATGATCCGTCACCATGGAAATCACGCAGCTGATGATGTCACAGGGCAACACAGCTGATGATGTTATAAGGGAAAGAGGGAAACTTGCTTGTTGATGTTTGAATTCCATCACCGTGGAAACAACACAGCTGATGATGTCATAAGGGGGTTCAGAGGTTATTGATAGGACTGGTGGGTTAAGGTTAGGGTTCAGCATTTCAAGCTCCAGCATCCCCCCCCCCCCCCCCCCTCCTCTGGTTTTAATATAGAAACAATATATTAAATGTGAGAAATATGGTTAAGGAAGCATTCTGCACTCATTTATTCAAATCCACATCTGTGTGTGTGCGATCCAGAGCCACTGTCTTCACTTTTATACCTGCAATTAAAATGGTTACAGTGCTGTGTTCCCTTAGACCGAGTTAAAGAAGCTTCTGGGTCTCACTCTGAACCTCTCTCTCTCTCTCTCTTGGTCTCAGCACTTTATAATATATGCACATAATATTGTTTTTATAATGAGGAGCATCAGCACAAGTGTTCCCCCTGCATCCCTCCAGATGTTATGAAAACAGTTAAATCACTGATTTTAATACCACTCACGTTAACCTTAAGTTTCAACAAAGCGTCCTCACACTTGAAGCCATTTTCTTAGACAAATTAGTTTTAATTGTAACCTGAAAGTGGGAGAGTTTCATGTGTTACTTCCTGTCTGTAGTTACGTTTGTTCACGTCTCTATTTCCTGATTATGTGTTTTTTTAAAACCACCGTTTGGTGTAAGACTGACTCAGCAAAAGTTTAACACGGATCATTTTTTAACACATAAAATGACAATTTTTGTTAAAAGTGTGTGTTGACTGTATTCCAAACATTAAAATCAACGTCACATGGATTCATTAACAACAGCATAATCCAGTTTCTGCGTATGGTGGACTGTAATCAACGTTTTATTGGTGACACCAGGAAACCTTTCAGTGTTTGTGTCTTATGTTTAGTAAAAACCATCATTAGACTTAATATGAGCCACATTCACCTGACAAGTCCAGAAGAAGTCTTATTTCAAGATATTAAGAGACAAAAATGACGCCTGTAAAAAGACAAAAAATAGGGTAGGAGTTTTTTGTTTTAAGAAATTATTCTTTTTAGAAACTTGACATCATTTCCTGGTGAATCCACCGTCCTGTCCTAGGGAGAAATGGCTCTGAAAAAATACATCCATGAATGTGAGTTGATGATATAAATATTGTGAATAACTGCACGAAGCTGAAGGCCTCTCACTTTATTATTGAAATGTGTCATACAAATCTCAAACAATATCTTATTTTACATAAGTACACATGTGATGTGAATACCAAACAACAACAACAAAAAAATAATTTAACCCAAGGCTTTCAAAATGGAAAATACAAATATACTAAACTGCAAAACAGCTTGAAGGTTTGACTTCACCTGAGACTCTGTTCACAGTGTAGGTTAAACAAGCCGTCAATGAACAAGGTTGCTTTCGTTTTTCTTTCTCTTTTGAAACAGGATGAAAACACTCGCAGGACTCAAACATCCTGAAAAGTGACGAATCACGCAGCCGAAATAACTCAACCCAAACAGAACACAGCGGATTTTAGGCACCACTAAAGCTGTTTTTTTTTATAAAGACGAGTAATAACCACGAGATCTGCTCCGTGCTCCTTAACACCAAGCATATCAAATAATTACCACCAGCAGAAATGTGTTACAGTAAAACAATACGCCACAGGTTGATAACGCCTCGGCAGCAGCCGTTCTGCCGCCAGATGTGCGTGCGTGTGTGTGTTTCACGCGCTGCCTGACGAACACGCGTCCGTCTGCGTCTCCAGTCTGACATGATCGCTACAGCAGCTTTATGAAAATCACAGTGTCGAGAGCACAGCGTGAGGTAGACAACTTCAACGTGCACAGGACTCCGTTCTGTTTCTGTGGCCGAAGCCGTCAAGTTAATCCAAAGAAAATCCCACAAACGCACGTACATACACACCCTTCAGTGCCTTGGAGAGGGAATAAGACTGGTTCTAAACGGTTTCCTTTAACATAAATCATATTTCATACATTTTTATTTAATAGAATTTTATGTACTGAGAGCTTACAGATACATTTCTGTTATTTATCATACAAACTCTGCAGAAATTCACAGATATCTTGAGCAGAACTTGGTCACTCATGGATTCAGAAGTATCACAGTGCACACCAGTGAAATAATAATATCTTTAAAGAGAGTTCGTCTGCACCTTTCATTTAGAAAAAAAACAACAACAAAAAGCCTCCGCCCTGAAATGTTTTTACAGCCCAACATGAACGAAAAAAAAAAAAAAACAATCTTTCAGCACAGACCAACTCTCTAAAAACTAAGTTTCAAAGAAGTTCTCCAAAATAAGGTAGCAGCACAGTTTAAATCTAAAGAGAAGAAAGGAATACTTAGTATTTTTCAAATATAATACATTAAGAGAAGCTTCTGGAAAAAAAAAACATAAGCAAGCCCCGATTGTTGCACTTCGAATCTTCAACAGTTTACCTTGGCGTCACTTTAGGAACTTTTGTCTGTGGTCCCATAGCGCTGGTTAGGGAAGGGGCCTGAGGTGTCTCTCCTCTGCAGGTTGGGCAGAGTGGGTAAGTGTTGGTACAGCACAGTTCTGCCTCCTGAGGAAGAATCTGGAATGTTAGCTCTAAAAACTTCCAGGATGTGAAATAATACAACAGGACTTCTGTGTGTGCCTCTCTTGGCCTAATAAGTACCTGCTCTCGGGTTGCTCAGGCCTCCGTGGCTGCTGTTAGCTGCTGTGCCGTGGTAAAGAGAAGCCAGCTCGTTGGGTGTGTAAGGTCGCAGGAGGTTCATCATGCTCCAGTCAGGGTCCAAACCTCCTCCGATGGCTGAGGACGTGGTTTTTAAAGAGGTGTCAGACCCCGCCGGCGCTGCTTTCACACTCCTCCCTGAGATAAGCAGCCTGTTGGATCCGTCCCCTGCAGCTCCTCTGAAGACGGGCTTCTCGCCGCTCTCGGCTGCTCTACCTGTCGGCACCACAAACTTTAACCTCTTGCCGGAAGGTTCTCCGAAATCCATCTGCGGGAGGCTCCCGAAGCGGCTGGACAGGCAGAGCCTGGCGGCGTCTGAGTGCCAAATGACGCCGCTTCTCGCCGGGTAGCTCCTCTCACCGATTCCCACTCTGTCCGGGGGGGTGAAGTGGTCCACAGCGTGTTTGGTTCCTGGATTTGATTTCCTCATGAGCTCTGTGAACCTGGAGGACTCCTGGCTGGGGTGTGGATCCGGTCTGTGACGCTGGCTTTCTTGGGCGGCGTCATGTGAGGGTGCATGGATAGTCGACCTCTTGGGAGCATTAGAAGGGTTAGTTGGAGTCTTCTCTTGTGATTTCGCAGGTTGGGGAGGCGGGGACCTGGTTCGACGAGGGTGGCGGCGATCAATCATTGGAAGCGGGGTTACATCTTTACCCTCCAGCGCAGGAGGGCAACCTGTGTACCGCTTTTGTTTCACATTACCTCCGAATCCGGTCTTCTTTGTACCGTTGGACTTGTCTTTGTGTGTTAGCTTTTTGTGCATGATCAGAACCTCGGGGTACATCGTTTTATACGCACAAAACGAACAGGCGATTGGAATTAATGCGTTTCTCGGCTCTGCGCCGGCAGAGATGGAGAGAGAGACTTTCAGAGACAGATTTAACGGCGCCTCAGAGTTCTCCTCTTTTATCTCCTCCTTTTCCATCTTCAGGTTAACAGGTACGGGGCACTTTACGACCACATCATCCATCGGCGAGTAAGCAGACTTAGCAATTAATTTCTCATACTCAGCATTCATCTGGATGAGCGGTTTGCTCAGCTCGCCGTCAAATCCGTCCTCCGGTGTCGAGACGGGGCTCGGCCTGGCTGCAGGAAGCCAGAGTTTGGATCCGTTTGAAGCTGCGTTTGTAGTTTCTGCTGCATATTTTTCATCATTAGGAGAGGGTAACAGACGTAGAGGCCTGCTGGAAATTTCCACGTAGGGTTTGTCCTTGTGGCGCCGATCCAGGTGATATTTAAGGGAAGTCTTCTGGGCTGCTGCATAGTCGCAATAAGCACATTTGAAAGGTTTTTCACCTAAAAGAAACAAGAAATGTACGCACGAGGTTATCAAAATTCAAAGATAATGTGGGTTGGAGTTTAGAGTCATATTTGCAAAGTAATCCTGTTGGTTCAGTGTGCTTGGTTTACCTGTATGAGTCCTCAGGTGAACTGTGAGGTAGTAGCTTGATCGGAATGATTTGCCGCAGTAACTGCACGCTTTTGATCGCACTTTGGATCGATCGAAACCATCTTCACCTGCAAAAAGGAAGACAAATTCATACATCAGTAAATAAACATGCAAAAAAACAATTCTTATCATACTTGTGTCAGATCATGGTCATGTAGACCTTAAAACATGTAAAACAAACAGCTTTAAGTGCAGAATCAAGCTGAGCTTCAGGGACACGTCTGACTTCTTTCCAAAAGCTTGATGCCAAAATCTGTAGGAGTTTGTTTTAACGGTCTAAATGTCTTCATGGCATTATATTTGTTATAAAGAGAGTGCCTCTGAGTTTTGTATTGTTCGTTTTTTCACCAGCAGAGGGAGCACTTTGTATCCCCTGCAAACAATTTCTCCCTAAACTCACCTGGACTCAGAGTTTCTGTGAGTGCAGCCTCCTCACACCCCTCCTCGGAGCCCTCGTCCGCATTCTCCAGCGAGCCGACCCTCGAAAGCTTCCCCTCCATGGATGACGTCGGACTCTCCCCACCCCCTCTCTCACGTTTGTGCACCCTCGAGTGGAGGACTAACTGGTGGTAGGTCCTGAAGGTCCTCTGACATTCCTCGCACGTCGTCGGCCTCACTTTGGCTTTATCATTCTGCATCAGAGACCTCCTGTGTGGTTGGAGGTTTGTGGCGTGCGTCTGAGACCGGAGCTCTCTCCCGAGTACCTCTTTTGTAGCTTTGTCTCCTTGACCTTCTGCCCAAATATTATTCAGTTCCTCCTTATCGGAGCCGCATTCTTCGTTGTCTGTGCTGGCTTCCTGGCTGAGGTCCTTCACCGTGTTGGGACCCACGGCTATCTTGCCTTTTGTTGCGAGTTGCCAGGCCTGGTATGTGTTGAAGGGATCCAGCTGAGGGATCCATTTTGATGATCTCACGTGTTGCAAACCGTTTCCTCCAGAGCGAGGCTTCAGTCCTAGACTGTTGAGAAATGTTTCCTGTTTTTGAGGGGCTTCAGTAGTGTCGTCCTTTTCTTTATCTTTGCCTGGCTCCGTCTCTCGATTGTGCACTTTACTGTGTTCAACCAAACTCTCATGATCCGGGAAGAAAAACCCACAAACCATGCACATTTTGTAAACAGTGACGACAGGCTCTGGTGCAGCTTCCTGAAGGACACCGTTGATTGAAAAGGGGCTCTCCAAGTCCAGCTGGGCCTTGCTTTTCACTCCTGGTCTCACATGCATCTTCATGTGGTTCTTTAAGAACCACGGCTCTCTGAACCTGCGTCCACACACATTGCAGCAGTACGTAAAGTAATCCTTGTGCTTCCTCATGTGGGTCTCCAGCTCACTGGCATCTTGTGAAACCAGCCCACACACGATACAGCTGTGAATCACCTCCTTTTCATCAGGGAGGCTGCTCGCTTTGGCTCGGGGTTTCTCTCCGGGGATCCTGAACTCGGCTTCAACTCGCAGCACGGCCGGTTCAAAGAAAGTGGTGGGGTGTTGCGTTAATACGTGAGGTCCCAGCTCATCCTGATGGGTAAAAGTCTGGTCACAGAACATACAGGATGCGGCTGCACTTCCTTCTGGTTGCGACACGGTTTTTTCAGAGTAGGTGGTGTGTGGCGTCATGCTGGAGACGGGTCCAGGGATGCTGGCGTTGTTACTAATAAGGAGATCTTGGGCAAGGCCATCTGGGCTCTCGACGAATGGCAGCAGAGAGTGAGTCGGCATGGCCTTGTGAGGGTTGGGACGACTCTGTACACGCCGTCCAGAACGTACAGAACCTGGAAACAAAGGATAAAAAGAGACATTAGATAAATCTTTCTAAATATAGCCACACAGAGAAAACTTACCTCACTTATACTGAAACAGGAAACGTTTCTTATTGGTAATCAACTGCACTGAGGTTTTATTTCCTCTGTCCAATGATAAGGTGTATGAAAACAGTACAAGCATTATGTTTAGTCATTCCAAGTGCTCATATCTGATGTTTTAAATATGAAACTCGGGGTGCGCCGATCACAATTTTCTGGCTGATCACAGATCTTTAAAAAGCCCGACCTTTATTTTTATACCCAACAGCACACACCTTTAATAACCCAGTCTTATTTTACTGAAAAACACTGAACAATACCTGTGAAACAATACAAACTTGATGTTTTAACTGCACATGTGGTAGTCCACTCAAATATAAATGAAAAGTTTAGAACATTGCCGTCCAAACTGTTAAATCATATCACTTCCTTTAGTCTTTAATTTTCCATATTTAAAAAATAAACAATATTTGCGCAACAGGTTACACTGCAGGCCTGTTTTGAACCAGAAATAGAATCGTGCACTGCGGTATTTTGCTTTTATAAACAAAGGAAATCACAAGGTTTGGGTTTGGTTTGATAAGATCTAATTTGATTTTTAGTCACATCTGTTATTAAGTTTTAAGAGCGTCTTACTTTAAGTGGCATCAAACAAACACAGATACAACCAAGAGTTCTCCTCTTCTGTGTTGACTCACACATTGTACATTCATAAGTTCCTCTCTACCTGTACGCATGTTTCATTCTTCTGTTTTGTGAACAAAAGGAAGACCCCCCCCCCCCTTCTTGAGGTTTTCTCACATTAGCTCCCTCAGTTTGTTATAAAAGAGAAAGTTACTTTCTCTAGCACGTGACTGGAGTGACTGGACCGACGAGTTCACAAGCTCAAGGCTTTAAGGAGTTAACGCAGGTGAGGAAACGTACAGACGAGCTCATTGTTTGGATTTTTACGTTGATTTTAAAGCACTGGGTTTAATTCTTTTGTCTATCTGGGCAGAAAGTGGAACAGAAATTCCTCCCCTGACTTGCGAGTCATCTTCCAGTGAATCATCTCTCCACTTTTACACCTTCATGTTTTTTTTTCAGTTTCTATTTATCGCTATAATGGGAATAGAAGTGAACGCTGTGACATTCAACACAATCTACACGGTTCTACAGCTGGGAGAGATAATTTGAACAGGGAAATCCCAATTGTATGTTCCAAGTTATTTCCCAGTAAATCACCTCTGCCTCTTCAAAATTACAGCTAAATATTAAGAATCTGGCGCAGAACTGTTTGCTTTTGTTAGTTTGACACCATATCTAACTAATTCCATTCAGCTATACAGAAATATTTTAAACATGGCACCAAACAAGCTACTATATCCAGCATTTAAAGTGCTATAATGCAAATGTAAAGTGTATATTGTGACTCCAGTTTTATCTGCTCCATTATAAAACATGACAAGGTCAAGAGTTTGAGTTAAGCTTTACGCCATTATCTAAGAGCAAGGCAGTAATATTAAGTACGGTTGGATATTGAATTATTTCCCTTCAAATTTGACTCACTACATCAAGATTCCCTGCAGTGATACTGAAGATAGTATCCTACATTTTACATTTTTGGGGGCTTTCCCAAGTTAATCAGCTCTCATGATGCATCAATAGAGTAGCGGTTTCATAATTTCCACAGAATCTTTGTATTGTGATATTATAATGATGGGAAATGTAACAGAGTTTCCTCTTCTATAGCAAACATAAGTGACACCCATTAACTGCCACATTATAAAACATTAAATCATCTTTTGTTTAAGTTTGTCTCGATTTTTTAAAGTCATTATTGTATAACAGTTTATTTTCATAGTTGTACAAATAGGCAAACAGCTGTTAAAGGGGAAACGCCAACATGTATATCCTTGTTATTTAGCCTAGTATTCTTCAATAGTATAAGTTAGAGATTCAAACAATGCGCCTGATTTTTACTTCTTGTTTGATTTGACATAATAACTTTGTCTTGAAGTACTTCCAACTCAGTTCAGGTGAGCCGATGTGTTTTTCCTCTAAAGCACATGCATGCTTTGTGTGAGGTAGCCTTAACGTTAGCCACCTTGTTATTCAAGTAACCACAGCCCTCATTAAAAGCATCAACGTTAGCGAGCGTAAGGCTGCCAGTTAGGACTTTAAAACGTGAAATGAACAACTTACACGCCCTAAAAAAGTCGATGGCTTTTCAAAAAGGATGTTGCTATTACATTTCTATGTGTGCATAATAAGCAGAGCACGAGGAGTTGGTTTCGATACAAATCAATATCAATCATGTTAACCGTGCTGCAGTCGTTAACTCTGATTAGGTCCCTTTAAATCATAAGAATTCAGCTAACGTTAGACGAACACAATAGTTATCCGTGTAACAACAGATTGGTGTAATTCGGCATTCATCATACTTGTATAGGCTGCTTACTTTGCTGCTTACATATGAGTTTAACGCCACTTTCGAGTTAGCTTCCCAGAATCTTACTTCCACGCAAACTTAAAGCCTACACATGAACTCCAACTACCGACAGTAACGTTTAAAGAACTACACCTTCAGTCGTTTAAACTCACCAAACAATACCTACCAAAGTGAGATATTTCCGGATTAATAATGACACTGACAGTGCGAGCGACTGAATTCAGTGTGCGAGGTTGTTTGTGTGAGCTGCTTCTTCATTTCACGTCGCTGGAGGACAGCTCACCTATTCAATTGTTTGAATGTGAGTCGAAATTGTTCGACTTGGCGAGTCCTCACTGTGTGCAGCTGTTGAATCTGAGGCGCGCGCACTCCCGGCGACTCACACACACACAGGGGAAGGGAAGATGGAGCGCGTGCACGGCAACCCCTCTGCCACCCCCAAAAACGGGTAGGGTGGTCACGTGGTCACAAATAACAGCAGGAGAGTGCTACATTAAAGTAATGCACGGCGTCAACACGTAAAATAACTTCTGATATAATAAACAAAACAAAATAAAAAAAAATAAAGCATAATTTAAAATGCTGCGATTGGTTTCTATATTGAATATATCCGCAAAAAAACATTTTTTTTATTTTTATTTTTTTTTATTTTTTTTTACCGAAAATCTTGATAAAAACACATTTTCATGTTAACACTCATTTTCAATAGTGTATTAAAATAAATTAAATTTTTGCGAGTGTTGACACCTTATTGCACCTACTGAACTCCTGTAAAAAAGTGCCTCCTCGTGTGCAGCTGAATCTATAATATTTTATTATTTTTATTTTTATTTTTATTATTATTATTATTATTATTATTATTATTATTATTATTATTATTATTATTATATACTACAGCTGTGTTTTGCATCGGACCGGGCTGCTCTAATTTCGTATATCAGTTTCTCTGTATCAGTTTATCTGTGCACGTACGATGCGTGACTCTACTTGTCAACTGTTGTGTTGCCAGCAGCTGGAACAGGTAAAACAATCTTGGGCAATCCTTCATATATGAAAGCTTGGTGTGTGTATTTTTTAAGGTACAAATTTAAACAGTTAGATCTCACATGCTGGGTCTTTTTTTTTTTTTTTTTTTTTGGTGTTTTTGCCTACTTGTTTGCGAGATGATAACACCCCTTAAACTGCACTAATTTATGCAAACTGTCACAGATTGTGTCAATGTGCTGATTAGAGCCACAGGCAATGTAACAATACCGTTTGTCAAGCAATGCTGCCTTATTGAACCTACTTTGAAGGTGTCGCCTTTCCTCTTCTTCTACTACCTCTTCTTTTCTTCTTCTTCTTCTTCTTTCACGCTCCAACGGCATGCATCAGCTACCATGTGGAGGTGGGGGAGGGGTGCTACAAACTTTTTTTTTTTTTTTTTTTTTCACACAGCAGCATGAGGAGATTTTGCAGAAGCAGGTTGGTTGAGTCATGAAACGTTCTTCTTCCTATTCCACTAAACGTGGTTTGGTTTTATACACTGTTATATGCTATTCTGCACTATTTTTAAACTGAAACCTCCCATTCCTCACACATTTAGCTTCTGTCTCATGTTTGATCTTGAAGTGAGGGGAGGGGGAGGTTTTCCATAGCTTATTATTATCATATGACACGTCAAAACTAAACCTTTAAAACTGCTATAATAGTGTTTCAGATGAGGAAAAGTAATAGCATGGAGTTTGTATAGTGAGTTTCTGTAGCACAAAGACTGTCACCTACAGTAGCACCCTGATGTGAACGCAAACAGCCCCTCCTCCACACCCCCACCTTCCAAACAGACACCATTGATAGCTGCTTTATGCCATACACTGTTCAATCAATGACGATATTCAGTAGGATGCAGAGTATTGAGACATAAACACACTCCTCTGCTTGAATCTCTCCCTGAATGGTAGCAATGTCTGAAAAAAAGCTTCATCAGCAACCACTCCCAGCTAAGAAACAGTGAACAAAGACTTGTACACTCAGTTTGCTGCCCCCCTCACCCCCCTCATTCCGCACACATTAGGCTGGGTTCTTCCTGTTATATATGCTATTTGCTTGTTGTGTCTATGAAATGTTGTTATTCTTAATAGATGTTACCAAACAGTTTGGACCAAGCAGTAGCATTTTATCTATTTGATTTACAAAAGTAGATCTGCAGGTTTAGCGAGCACACTTTACTTAATAGTTGTTGTGCACACATTAGGTGCAACGCAGATTATACACAAATCAAATATTAGCCGTACTGTGCGTATAAAAGAAATTTTATTCAATCAAAGTGCAGCTTAAGAAAGGCAGACGTTCCATGATTACATACAGCGCCATGTAAACATCTTAATCCCTAACATGTGCTGACTCTAAATTAAAATATATACTTTTTTTTTTGTGCTCCCCTGCAGTAAAGTATGAATCTGATTTTGCTATTCTTCCCTCAACCCCCGAGATCCTGTTACACAAACAGGTCGAGTATGTTAATCAAAGGCACCACATGTGACACATCGAGGCCTCCCGCTCATTTCCTTTTGTTCTGCGGCCACAAAGGCTCTGTGAAAAGGCGATCAATCTGCAGGAGCGGTGTGATGCCTCAGGATGATGAGATTATACACAGAGATGTCGTTGTCCGTCATGGCAAAGAAAACGCTCGGCGAGTACTCATAAGTGGCTGAATATCTCTGAAGTGGCTCTAAAAACAATCTGCAGCATGATGGCATGTTTCAAAGCAGAAAGTCAGGTTGGTGGAGAAAAAACTTTAGAAATTGGAAACATGTTAACTTTATACTCTAGTTTAAATTAAATCAAGTCAAATGTTTTGTTTACAAAATTATGATCTGTAAAGTAACAGAAAAATCTTGCACTGGGTATTTTCTGACTATTTTTCCAGACACTGTAAAACATCAGTAAAATAAAGCCACTTTATATGCATATTTGAAATTAATCATAGTTTCTTTTTACCACCTTTAGAGTGATCCATGTGGAGGCGGTAGAAGCAAATATTGCTTTCAGTAGCTGTTATATAATCCTCACCTTCTATGGAAAAGCCACAAGTAGGCAAACATTATTTTGCTTCCAACCGATTATATCACCTCCTCCTGTTGTTTGATGCACATGAAATTTCTTTTCCAAAATCTGAAATAACTCATTGTCAAAGTTTGTCATGCAGAATCAAACCATGTGCATTCAGCGACTTTTAATTAAGAGTTGTTGTTTTTTTTTTTAAATGCCTGAGAGGAAGATAATGTATTCAGGAGACAGACAGCCTGATAGGAACAGGATAGGCGGATGGGGAAAAGGCTGTAGAGGCTTCTTTTTGTCCTGATGTGTCAGGAGCAGCTGACTGCATTGTTCTCCTGCAGATTCACAGCCTGCCTTCTTTCATAATCCCAGAGTCGCTCCTGAGACACTCTGATAATATATAATCTCCTTTCTCACCCCGAGACGGTCATATTTATTCAGTGCAACCAGCTGTTGAGCTGTTGATCATCAGAGAAGTTTTATCGGCCGGAGAAAGCCGTTTGTTTTCTGGCCTCTGTACAAGTTAGAGACATTTCAGGAGAAAAATTTAAACAGTTCCACTGCCAGTGAAAAACCCTGTTTGTGATTTAAACTAATTTAAAACTTAATGACCTAAACTTACCCAGTATTCCTTGTAACTAAGGGATACAACAGGAATCAGAGTGGTTGGATAGTTATGGGAAAATAAACCCACATAGCTCTCTCTTAAAAAATCCTACAAGACTAACTTGGTTGCAAATTTTCTTTGTACAAAAAGATAAAAGTGGACGTTTTAATGCACCTTATTTCTCCTGACAGAAGTAACCTAAAGTAATCTGCTTTAAAATATGAAGTATGTGTGCTAATTGTGGAGCAGTTTACACGAAACCAGAAAACAGAACAAAAAATGTAGAGGTGGGCTGATCATCTGGTGTATATGCTAAATGTGTCTTATCTGAGTGCAGAAAAGTTTCAAAAAGTGTCTGTTTTAGGTCGGCTAAAACGCCGTTTCCGTGTAAAAGAGAAGCCGAAATGCAACAACACCTTTGCGTTTCATCCTAAAACCTTTGTTGTGTAAATTGCCCCTAATAATAAACACAACTCTTCTAATATTCATTCACTATAATGACCCTAGAGAAACCGTACATTTACATTTTTTCCCTCTCTTAAAGCTCCTGTAAGGATCTTTTAGCTTGTGTTGATTTTGGCGCCATCTGTGGACAAAGACCTGCATACCCTCTATTACAAGCTGTTTTCTTTGTTTTAATAAGTTATTTTCCTCTTTTTGTGCCTTTAGAAAGGGTTGAATAGAGCAGGAGACTGGGTGTGAGTGGAGGAATGAAATGCAGGAAAGTTGCAGCAGGTTGGATTTGAAACCCTGACTGTCCCCTCGAGGGCGAACCTCATGGGACAGGCAACCTAGACTTCCTGAAAAAAAATCTCATCTTCCTTTACTTGTGACCTTCAGATATTTCACCTATTGTGAGTATAAAACTGTATCTCTTTAGCAAACAGACACCTTCCCTCATTGTGAAGTCAAAAGTTACAAAAAAGAAAAAATTAGGCCTGGAGCTATTTGTCTTATTTGCTGCTGTGTGTCGTAAAGAGGCACCAGTGCTGATTTCAAACTTTGTCATAGCAAATTAAAAAAATTAAATCATGTTTTCTGAAAAAAAAAAATCAATTATTAAAAAGTTGTGGGACCCTCAAAACCTCTGAATATTCTTAGAGTGTTGAACAAAAAAAAAAAAAAACTATTCTTTTAATGTCCAAACTAAAACCATATGTAGCCCATATGTTTAAAAATCTGTCAAAATATAGTTTCTTTGAATGATACAGATAAAAAAAGTCTTAAAAGTCATTAAAAGAGAATAAAAAAAAACAGGTAAAGGGTTGTAAAAAAGTTAGAAGACATTAAAAGTCATGGTGTATATTTTTTCTTCAAGATAAAAATAGTTTTAAGAGCAGTTAAGGTTAAAAAAAAAAAACTTTTTAGAGTAAATATCCTGTTTGTCCAAGCCCTTAGAGACTCTTAGAAAAAGTAAAAAAATTTTGCCCTGTTTTCACCAGATTTCACCAAAAACTTTCATATTTTGTTGAATGATTTTTCTTTTTTTTTTTATCCAATAACACAACATGTTTAGAGGACGATTAGGCTTTAAAATTCCCCTCAATTCGGATTTACCATTTTTGTACCATGTGCTCTCTGTTTTTTCTTTTAACCGTTTTTTTTTTTTTTTTTTAGTAAAATATCATTTTTTTTGGTTTAGGATTTTATCTAAATTACAGCTGTTTGTCTAAAAGTTAACACAAACTTCACATTTGCTGGACAAATCTTCTGAAACCAAACACAGGTGGTCATTTCCTCTTTCTGTTGAGGTTTTATTATGATCATAGCATCAAGATAAACCTCGTGTTTAGATGTCATTTAAAATTCTCTTCTGCATTTTAAATGGTCTCAGAAATACGTCGTCAGTCATGAGGTTTTGTGGCCTGACTGCAGAGGCCTTTTGGCCCTTCGGCAGGATGTAACATTCCCCTGAAAGACTCACAAAAACAGACCCTGAATATCGCTGGAGGCATCTGCATCAGAATACCTCCCTCTCTCTCTTTCACACACACACACACACTCACACACAAACACACAGCGCCTGCAGGACCTGCTTATTCACTCTGGGTTTACACTCAGATCACCGTTATTGATTAGTTATCAGATCAGAAACTTGTGACTGTCTGATCGTCGTGTCTTCTCGCCGTTGTTTTCACCCTCGTGTTTCCCCCTACAGAGCGGACCTGTTAGCGTCGAGCAGGGCCGTGATGCACATTAATGCTGACAGCAGGCCTCCTGTCAGGCCTGCCTGCCTACTGTGCCCTTGTTCCACCCCCTCTGAGCTCAGTGCATTCACACAATCACAGGCATTGTCCTGGGATGAACTGCTGCAACACCCGGCTCAGGCACATCTTGTGCAGTTTACATTCTTTTCTATACCTTGAACTGTTTCTCTTTTTTTTTTTTTTTTTTCCCATAAACAACGAGTTCATGCTTGAGCGTGTAGGAGAAACTGAGGAGCGCTCACGTCTGAATGTTTTTGTATTTTCTGGACATCATTCCGAAACACTTTCTCTTCCTTTGTTTTTTTCTTTTTGCTAGGTCGCTCAGATTCAGATAAAATTTGTGAGCTAAAGTGAACACGAGAGCTTCACACATCCTAGACATACAGCAAGACAGAAAAAATGTGACACTGCATCTCAATTTGAAGCTCTCCTCGAGGGGAAAAGAGCAGACAATGGACCACATGTCTTATACATTACAAGCCATACTTCACTTTTTCTCCTTTAGTGCCACGGCAATTACTTTAATGCACAATTTAAAATGATCATACCTATTATGGGGGGGGCGTGTGCCTCATTGATAACAAAGGAGCAGTGTGAGTTATGCCTCCAGGGGCCACGACTCATCACTTAATGGTGGGTGAATGAGGGGTCTCAGACGTTACTATCTAAAACACATCCTTCCAAAGACTTCACTCAGCGCGATCCATCAAAGAAATTACATCATAAACGGTAAAAGAGGATTCGAGGGCTTCCTGTACCGGGAATACAAAGTTCTTTAGATCCTTTTCACCGCCGTTTATCCCAGGGGGGTCTGGGAAAAATGTAGATGAGTGTTGGATTGAGATGTCCAGCAGTCATCACCCTGTCTGTCACAAACGATGGCATGTGCAGCGGACACGTCTGCCAGATAACTGTCAGCTGTCTGTGAGGAAAACAAATAAATACATGCATGAGTAAGGTCTATAGTACTTACCTCTACACCCAACATAGCAAAGTGTGACTCATACGTCACGCCTTACAGCCTCGGAGCTCACTGCTTTAACCTGCAGTGAGGAGATTTTATCTAAATGTTGAACAGTCTCAGTGTAGCGCTGATGTTTCTGATGTTTCTGTATGACATGACAGTGTCAGTGTGAAGACGGGCTGGTGTCATGAAGAGCTGTGACAGATGTTTCCATGACCTGCAGGCATTCCAGCTGACACTGTTTGTCCTGCATTTGTTTGTTTTTCCCTGCAAAGTTCTGCACAGGGTCATGTGTCGGATGGTTAAAAGAAGCAAAAACAAAAACTTAGCGTTTCTTCTGAGCTACATCTTATTTATGTATTTATGTATTTATGTATTTATTTAAAAAAAAGGGGGCAGGACACGATAAGCTATGCTTCTTTCTGTCCCTCCTGGATTGTTGTTTTGTCATTTTGCTTATTTTGGTTTTGTTTTAGCTTAGGAAGTTATTGTTTTGTTTGACCGTTTGTGCCATTGTTTCTGTTGCCTAATCAAGGTAAATAAATAAATAAAGAAAGAAAGGGACGGTGCATACTAATGAACACTCAACATAGCCTTAATGTATATGCCAGTGTTAGCCATCAGGCTAGTTTTCATCTGTAGTCCCTGGCAGGCCAGAGCAGAGTTCATTGTTGCCCCATTTATACGACAACGGTATTAGGATGAAACGCAAAAGTTTTGTTGCGTTTCGGCCTCTCGTTTATAAGGAAACGCCTTTTAACCGACGTAAAACGCAACCTTTTATAAACGTCCCCCAGAGTGGAATTGCTGTTGCCATGTAAACAGCTGAAGTTTTCAGTAAAAATGCTGACATCAAGCTCCGTTTCGCACGTGCGCATTCCACTTTCGTTGTGGGAACTTTTGCGAACCGGACAACAACAACAACGGTTCAATGGCCGACTTACCGGGTTGTGCTTTCAACAAAATGTGCATCTGTTGCTCCACTTCTGCACCCAGATAAGACACATTTAATACCAAAAGACTCTACAGCAATATCGCCACCTACAGGCCTGGTATGCATACTTTTCGAGTGAAAAGCTGTGAAGTGTTGTCGTATAAACAGGGCCTGAAACGGATACAAGATACAAAAAGAAACATCCTGATAGCATACAATTAAAACGCGCTAAGTTACAATGATGTCACCTGATAGAAAGTGCAAGAAAACAATGAAAGCGCTGAATATTGGGAATAATAAAGTGCTGCTCCTGAAGTTTTACCACACAGAATGTGGCCTCTGACTGTCTGATGTAACATTCAAATAACTCCTATCATACAACTAAACATGCACACATACACACACACACTAATAAATAAACACACATCCATACAGAGCAATGAATACAGATTAGTGACTACAGACCTGATGTGTTTTGAGCCATTGTTTCAGATGGGTTTAAATGTAGGGTACGTGGGTCATTACCTTATTGAAACCAGTATGTTATTGCAGATTTCACCCCCTGAACAGAAAGCACAGACTGACTAAAAGTGGTACGTCTATAAGGTATTACCATAGACGGAATAAAATATGGACGCACTCCCCGTCTGTTCCTGATACAGTCAAATGAAGCCAGCCATTATACGGGGCCATCTTGGATAAGACGCAGACTTTGAGCCTCCTTTCTAACAGCTATAGGGCGCCCGTCAGTCACCTGAGCTGAGCTCAGCCTCTGATTGGACACACTTGTAATCCTAATATCACCTAAACCACCCGTACAGTGTGTGCCAATAGCGAAATTAGCGTTTCAGACCCAAGCTGCTTTTGAACCAGGCTGTAAATGTTTTTTTTTTTTTTTTTTTTTTTTTTTTTAAATGCCGTAAAAGTCTGTTTCTTTCTGCAGCCAGCCTCTAGCGGATTCTCCATGAACAGCAACTTTTAGCACTTCCGCTTAGGCTTCATTTTTCTCTACTGGATGTTGCCCCTTGGGTACTACGCAGTCTCCTCTTGTGGAGGCTCTGGTCTTGATTCTGTCATCTGGCATCTTTTGTCTTCTCATTATGTCGACATATCCACAACAAGGAATGTGAATAAACTGACTCCCATCGAGTGAGAGCCGGCTCCCAATTTTTTTCCGTGACAGCAGACAACGATAAGGACGCATAAATATGAGTGGCCCCCACAAACAAAACAGCATCTGGATCAGCATCTTTTGTTTGTTTGTACAAAAAAAAGTTTAGTATCTGTATCAGGAAAAAAGGTTTATTAATATACAAATCATTTGTATTTACCAAGTTTGGTTAAAACATGAGGCTACAAATAATACTAAATTAGGAGCCAAAAGAGTCGACTGTTCTTTAGGGGTTGAGCCAAAAGAACCAACTCTGTGAAAAGAGCTGAACTTCCCATCACCGTGTGGCAGCAAACAACCCAAATCTAGCACCATGGGTGAGATTTAAAGTTATTCAGAGACTAATTACTGCAAAAAAGACTCAGAAAATGTCTTTATTTTTCTGTTTCTCTGATTTGTTTTTTATTAGTGGCACTCACTCGCCTCACTTTGCCTCTACTAGCTTGACCACTGCGGCTCACTTTCCCATAAAGCCCCACCCTCTTATCCATATATGGTCACTTATGGCCAGTGGTGGACAGTAACAGAGTACATTTACTTGATACCTGTGCTTCACTTGTGTATTTATTTTTTTTGGCAACTTGTGACTTTCACTCCACTACATTTACAGGTAGCTTGTCGTTACTTTTCCTTTTTAGGTTCAGCACAGCTTGTCATCAGTTGTTGGTGTTTTTCTCCTCTAAAATGCAATTGGCCACACACTGTGCCCCTCACAGAAGAGAACCAATCACAGTCACTGCTCACGCCAAGGATGAATTTAAAATATTTCTATAAGACTAAATGTGCATCATCTTTTAGGGATTTCCATCACTTTCCACAGACATGGAGAAATTCAGGGTAGATTTTTGTGTGGTTCACAGGTTTTATTAAGTCATGTGTTATGTTGACATATAGCCAAGTGGTTCAACAGGAGGACTTCTTGAGAGCAGAGTGTAGTTTGTTCATTGTAATGGACTGAACAGTAAACTTGAAACTCTCCCATAGTGAATGTGTGGGGAAGGAAAAAAAGGTCATTCTGTTTTTTTTTTTGTTTTGTTTTTTTTTTGGTGGGGATATTTAAATAAAAAAAAATGACAATAACTGTCCTTATTGTTTTCGATTGCATTTTTATGCTGAAGGGGTTTCTATAGAGTTTTTATAGCAGCAGGTTTCACATCTAAGTCAGTTCATCATGAGGTGGTTTCAGAGAGTAACAGGGTTCTATTAAAACAATGAGAAATCAATACAACAGGGGTCTCAAACTCGCGGCTCGCAGGCAGATTTCGGCCCCCAGAACAATATTTTGTGGCCTTTTGTAATAGTTGGGCCTGCACGTTTTTTCTTACATGCATCTGGGCGTTTTATATTTTTTAACACTTGTGGGCTACCGAGTGGAGGGAAAATATATCCTGTCACTTCATGCTGTACAGTGTTTGTTGGTGTTTGGATCATGTGCCTTTTTGGCAGCAACTATCTGTGTTAAAAGCTCTTCTCCACAATGAACTTTAATAAGTCAAAGTTCAGGTCCAAACTTAAAGATGAGCATCTTAAAGCCATACTGAGGGTCTCAGCTGCTTCCTCCCTCAAGACAAATGATCTGAAGAACTGTTCATGTTCTGCACGTTCTGACCTGTTAAGACTGAGAAGATTGGATCAGTTGGTTTTTTTTTCTTAAATACTTGAAGCCCTTTTTTTTGTGGGACACGATGCTGCCCAGACACTACCTCCAGTGGCCCCTTGGTAAGTTGAGTTTGAGACCCCTGCAGTACAGCAATCTACTGATATTAGAAAATGTACTTACTTACTTTTGAATACTTCAGTATTTATAAAAGTAAGTACTTTAGTACTTTAACTTCAGTAAGATTTGACCGTGAGTATCAGTACTCTGACTCAAGTACTGGAGTTGAGTACTTTGTCCACCACTGCTTATGGCCTCCAAAAAGTATCTTGGTAAAAACTGAACCCCAGGCATCAGATTGTTTTCATTCCTTTTTCATGCCAATGGACAAATGTTGCTGCTTTCATATCTCTGGTGCAAATGTCACATTGACATTTCCCATACTTGTTGGGTCACATTTTTTTTTTTTTTTGTTGCAGCTTTTGCAACACGCCCACTTTAATCCATTCTAATGAAGAGCAAACAAGTGTTGAACATGTTTATTGTCTTTGAGAAAGCTGAAGTTAAGCATACATACAAACTTACAGGCAAACAAAAAAGAACGTTATTAATCGCACGTACGCCAAACACGGACAACTCGCACCAGAAGACATGCACGTTTAGACACACGACACAAAGTGCTGCAATCAAATTAAAAGCCAATCGCCTGTGATTTACGAGAAGTGCGCCACGAGGACACATTTGCACAAAGACACCATTCTGCCACCTCGGATGCTTTTGTTAATGTGAACACTTACAATCAGTTCCCTACAGAGCGGCATGGATTGTGATTTTTTTTTCCCCACATGGCCCAAAACGTGTTAAATTATGTGCTTTAGTTTTACGTTTAGCTTGCATAGAGTTAACAAATCTGTAAGTGCAGTTTGTTATAGAAAACTGTTGTTAAATGTTATATACAAGTACTTTATTCTATATCTCTTTATATTATCCTTTGCGTTGCCTCAACTGTGTGATTTTTCTGTTTTAAACTGTGAAAATAAAACCTTCTGTGATTATGTTTTCATATGTTTTTTTTTTTTTTTAACATAATCTGCTAAAAGCAAAGCGTGGTTCTGTGTATTGTAACAGCCCAGTGTGTCAGGCGGTGAGAACAGAGAGAGAAGTCACTTCAAATGTCTGTAGAAAATCAGAATTCACACACACATCGCTATACTCGTCGAGACATTTATACAACCAAAAATATATATATTTCCTCTGCCACCCAGCCGTTCCTAATTTCCACCTGTTGAACACCTGCTCACTGATCAAACGTTTCACACTTGCTTGGATTCTCTTGCACACTTTGCTCTTTTGCATCGCGACTTCTGAAACGGTAACAGAGACGGAAAATGGAGTTAAAGAGAGGGAGATGATGTGAAGAGAGGTGAGGAGCAGGAAAGAGAGTCTGTACAGAGAAAACTTCAGGGGTCGGTTTTGGTTTCATTTGGCCTTTTCAGCTGCTGCAGGGGCGGCGGGCTCCGTCTGGACCCCGGCGTCTGTGGAGCCACGTCTCTGACCCTGGAATCAAAGAATAGAAGTGTTAATCCATGAAGATAACAACGTGTATTCTAAGACATAAATATTTTTATTTCATCCTAAATCTGAGGAGAAGTTTGGATTTTGGTGTTAGTTGTGTGAGGGGAAGATGTCTAACTTTAGGTGCCTTGCACTCTGACACGACGCCAACGCTTTGGGTTACTTTGTTAGTTTCTGCCGCCATCTAGTGGAGATGTCCTCAACAAACAGCTCATCTCCACAAGGAAGCCTTTTCACTCTCCTCACCAGACTTTTAAAGAACGTATGGATGGAGTTCCTCTTCTCCAGCTTCTTTGGCACATTCGCTGCTTCATCTCCAGCTCGAGGGGCCGCAGAAGCCGGTTTGTTTTCCGGAGCCGCCTCTGACGGCTTGGCTGCTGCTGCTGCTGCTGCTGCTTTGGGCTCTTCTTTGGCTTTGGGTGCCTCGGCGGCAGCGGCAGCAGGGGCGGCGGTCGCCTTCTTGGAGTCAGCCGCCTGAAAGTGTTGTTAGATGAACTGAATTATGGAGATCTGAAGCCTCTCCGGCATCTGTTGCTCTCTTCTGGTTTATGCGGATGGACTTAGGGATGATATCAGATGTAACATTTGGAGTGACATTAAGATGCTCCAATCAGGGGGTTAGGAAAGTGTGAAAACATCATGATTATGAGGGAGAATCACAGACGCACTCTCAAGCTGATAAACTAGTTTTGAAGCAGGTTCAAACCAGATGTGTTAAAAGAAAGTCCGCTGGTTAATGAAGCAGTCATAGTTTGACTTTATTTACCACGCCAGCTGTTCTCCTGAGGAACCGAACTCCACTTGTGGAGGCTGCCTGGACTTTTGTAGTCATGTTGTCTAACAGTACCTCAAATTCACATTAATCTGTTACTCTCTGTTTAGTAATTTGTTCACATTTCATGCTTAGAATTTAAGATATTGCAGAAGCCACTTTAAACGCTCCTTACTTTAGGTTTGAAGAGAGAGAGGAAGGCTGATTTCGTGTCTGTTTTCTTCTCTTCCTGCGCAGGCGGAGGCGGTTCCGGCTTCGCGGCGGCCTCCAGGGTGACGACTTTTGACGGATCCACCTTCTTTAAGAGGAAGAAGGGAAAAAAAACAAAAACGTCATGATCTCTACTGGGATGAAAGGATGGGACACCGTTAAGACTTAGAGAGTGAGAGGAGGAGCTGCCACCCTGAGAAGCGAGAAAAGGAGGTGAGAAAGTTCCAGGATCAGAGCTGGAAAAAAGAATGACAAACCTGAACAGAAACAGTCCCTTTAAGCATGAAGGCACCCGCGCCGTCATGCATAAAAGCAAAGAATGTTATTTTCTGCAAAAAAGGGGAAGATAACCTTCAAGGAGGTTTGAACATTCTGGGAAACATGCACATTTTTGCCATCATGCAGTAATAATAATAACGTTTCGAGATGGTTTGTTTTCTTATACCAGGATGAGCAAGAAAGTAAGTAAGCTAACTGCATTTCCCAAAACGTGTAAGTCCTTCAATTTACCTCATCTTCTACCACTGGTTGTACCTCTGCATCTTCAACCGTCTGCGGGGGAGAAAATTATTTGTTTCCCCTCAATTCAAGTTGTTGAGAAAGGCAATAAATCATGATCCGACATGTCTGTCATGATGGAACAAATAAACCCGTTTACTAATCAAAGATATCGTCTGGTTTTGCCAATTTCACGTCCCCTAAGTGGAATGAAGGAGAGATTATATTTGGTTCATCTTGTACATCATGTCAGAGGTGCCTGGAGGGAGAAGAAATGAAGAATTAATATTCCCGAGTACCTCCTGCTGATTTACCTCTACGACCGACTGTGCCGCTTCCACTACCGTCTCCAGGAGTTCGACAATTCCACTCTGAGCAGATGCAAATTGATCAGACATTAGAATGTATTTGGTGTGAAAAGACACGGGATCAGAGGATTATTCTGCTCCCTAAAGAGGAAAAAAAAAAAAAAAAGAACCCAGCAGTGAGGACGCTCCTTTTGATTTACCTGGACTCCTACAGCAGGCTCAGGTACCTCCACCGGAGTCTCCTGCAGAGCGAAAATTACTTCTTAATTCCGGGGAGATGCAAATGAAGATGTGAAAAAGATGTAACCTTAAATGTAATGCTTCATCGGTTCAAAGCAGCTGCGTGAAACCCGCATTTAAAGCTCCAGGGAGGAGTTTTTAACAGACTGAAATTCACAGTGATGCCTTTTTATGATCAACAAAAACTAACCAGATCATTAGCAACAGGACTGACAGTCTCTGTAATGTAACTTTGAATGCTTGTAAGTGCTGTGAGATGGTAGGTGTCGAACCAGATGACTGACAGCATAACAAACATTCCCAAATTTAGCCATAAAAATTAAGGCAGGATGAGGAAATGTTAGAAAACGTTTGAAAGCATGTGCGAGCAAGAGTTATAACCTTACCTACCAAGGGCACCAAAATCAACACAAACTGTAAATTCCTTATAGAAGCTTTAAATATGTTGAGATCAGATATTTAAATAGAGATATTATAACTTAACTTATAGCAACATTACGTTTTTTTTAACTGCACTGATGCTACATATCTCAGAAAACAGCTGAGTTGATGGAGCGTCACGTTACCTCTGCTTCTACAACTGGCACTGCGTCTACTTCTACAGCTGGCTCTGCTGGCTTCTTGGTTGTCTGAAGGGTAGTGAAGGAATGAGTAATGTTAGTAAAAGCCAAACAAATGTTGGTGAGAAGTGTGCCTGAGAAGGATACTGAAAGGTACATGTCAGTAGTGTTTAGTACGTTAGCATAGCATTGAGTGAAAAAGAAAAAAAATATGACTGCTTGATAAGATTTAGATAAAAGATAAATACCATTTTTATATCTGCTAGCTTATCACAGAGCTAAAGCAAGGGGGCAGTTAGCTTAGCTTAGTCTGAAGACTGGAAGTGAGCAGAAACAGCTAGCCTAGCTTTACTTATGTTTGCTAACCCACCTATCAGGACCAAAGACTGTACAAAAAATGGACGTAGCCTCCATGACGTCACCTGTTCGGTGTCTTCTTTTGAAGCAAATCATCAACAGGAACCATATTGGAAATGGGGCGGGCTTTAAGCCTCCTCCCTAACAGCTGCCTGTCAATCAGCTTAACTGTCCCTTAGGGTGGGTAAGCTTGTCTTCTTAGTATCTTCTGTGCAGTGTGTGCCGATAGAGAAACTAACTACCGCTATTCAGACAGAAGACATTTTTTTTTGTGCCAGGCTGTAAATATGTTAATTTCTGCTTTGAATTTTTGGTGTGTATGTTTGTTTACGGTACTTCCAGAGGCAGCCTCAAACGGACACTTAATGAATTGGAGTCTTTTGCACATATACATCGCCTAATTTTTATTAGGTTGGTGCTTGATCAGGACATAGTGAGAAATCGTATCATATTTGCTGGATCCTTACAAAAATGGTGCTAAAAAATTCCATGAATTTTTGTTTTTCAGCAATTTGAGACCAGTTGACTTCCTGGAGTCTCTGGTGCAGTTATGTGAACTCCTCAGTAAGGAAATTAGCTATTGGCTGTCCTGGACGTCTTTAAATCACAGCATCACCTAATTTACAAAAATGGCCATTCTGATGTAATTGTCATGGACGCTGTAGGAGAGATGAATAACGTGGGAGAAACAAAAAGTGAGTAAAAAAAACACTATAAATATGCTTAGAACTACAAATAAACTTTTTTCTGTCATTTTTTTTATTTTTTATTTATTTTTTATGTCAAAATAACAACATTCATTTGCATGCAGTCACCTGCTTTTTTGAAAAGAGTCACTCGAGGGGTCTGAAAACTTGTTAAATGTATTTACAAAGGCCCTAAGTTGGCAACACTGCTGTGGTGGTTGTCTGGGTAACTCACACTGTCCAGGACAGACTGAAAATTAACACAGGTTAGATATTACCTGTGAAGTGAGGTGTAGTGGTTAGGGAGCTAACAAGGCTAACCACTCCACATTGTTTTCCTTTATTCTGCTAAGCTAGGCTATACTGTAGCTTTAGCTTAAAACTTAGCATGCAACTAGTGGAGCAGTGTCGACTTTCAAGTCACTGTAGCCAGAAGTAAAATACATTTACTTCTCAAACTGTTAATTAATATTAATAAAATGGGGCAAGTGCTTCCTTTAAAATCTTGTTAAAGTCACGTTACGATTGCAAAACCTTTTTTCTCGCATTGCATAAAACTGTTTTGTTTCTGCCACCTCCAGACAAACAGCTCTTGTTCAGTTAGTAACAGGATGAGCCGGGGTCAGTCAGAGAGTATGATAATCTACTGTACCCCTGCTGCAGGCTTGGCCGAGGCATTGGCTCCACTTGAGGCCCCCTTGCCTTTTGGTGCCTTGACACCTAGCAGTACCTCAAATTCACATACAGCATGTTTCACACTACTTTATCGACCCAAACACAGTCGAACATGCACTGAGAGACAGTCTGCATGAGTTATGAATAGATTCCCATTATTCACGTTTGATTTACCTTCGAACGGAAGAAGTTGCTCAGAGTATTTTTGGTTGATTTTCCTTTTGAGGGCTCTGGTTCCTTTGCGGCGGCTTTTGGTTCCGGTTTCGGGGAGGCTTTTGCAGGTTTGGCAGCTGGTTCTGCTTTGATTTCCATTTTCGGTGGCTCTGGAGGAGGAGGCGGTGGGATAGACATTCCTTTGGGTGCTGCTGGAGGTTCGGATACTTGTGCAACCTATACAAGACCAAACGGGTGTTAGAAGAATATTCTGCTTTGGAAAAACTCTCAAAAACTTTCCACACAGCTACATAAAAACACAGTTTATAGGTTATTGTAATGCAGTCGTCCAAATCCATGTGTTACCAATGGGAAATGCAGGATTAGCAAAGAACGTGGCATTTTTAGAAGGTAACCAAACCAGATAAACTTTCACTGCAAGATCCGTTACACAAATTCAAATACTTCATAGTTCAGGTGCTCACAGTAGTCGTTGTGTCTGGTTGGCTCTCCTCTGGGGACTATTTGGCAACAGAAATAAGAAGCAGTTAGAGAAATGAAGCAAACAAATTTAGAAGAACGCATGTGTTTATGGTGCATAAACGTAAAATAGAGTTAACTCAACCACTGCAATGCTAATTGCACTTGTACGGCCTTACAAACCGAGTTAAGCATAATTTAAGGATGAATATTGCAAGCAGATGAAATAGCACGACCACACTTTTGTAAATAAACCCTTGGTAGTAATAGGAATCTCATTAAACAGGTTTTTGTGTTATGCAATGCATCATTAAAAGCTGATCTCGGGTCACCTGATCTTTTGCGGCTGCAGGAGCAGCTGTTTCCTTTTTGGTTGTTTTAGTGGGCGTCACCTGTGCAGCAAGAGAAGGAAAATAAACCGCCTTTAGTCATTTCTATACAAGCAATTTAAATAAAGAAGAAAGAGTTGGGTATAGTGTTGCTTATTTAGTTTTATGTCACATGAGCGGTGATGGAGCTGCTGTGGTAAAACATCCAGAAAGTTAGGGTAACGTGAACAGGAACAGCAAAATAAGTAGTGGAATAAAACAGAAGCCTTTCATAAAAGCAGACATAGGCCTTTATGATACACTAACTGAGGCCCACAGAGTGCACACTGAGGTCCCTGACAGAGCACATACAGTACATGCGCTGTCATTGTGACAGCCATTGTGCTCCGGAGATGGCGTAGGCCTGCCCTCGCTCTATCTTCACAAATCTCAACTTCCAACAGCACAGGCCTCCGTTGTGAGCTCACACTATGGGTTGAACAATAGGCCACCACATTCCCGCATGTTCAAAGACTTGATTAGCATGGGGCTAGGGCAATGGTAACTCTTTAAAACGGCATGAGTCCAAAAGACAGCACGATGAAGAGGAAATACAATAGCTGCTTGTTGTACGTTTTCCATCAGGCTCTGTCATCGTGGCAGATTTTAGTTATGGATACCTTAACTGGCCTAAAAACGCCTGTTTTACACCCATAATTTAACATAGAATCAGAGGGACCACATGAATTATTTAGAATTCATCACATCTGGCTTGAATTTGTCATCACTTATCCACAAATTGTAGATATATTTACAAAAATTTGGTTTCAGTTTAGTTTTAAGCTACAAAAAGAACATGTTTCAACATCTGACTGTTTTCAGAAAATTTAGATTTTGTTCAGTTCTAGTTGCAGCAATTATTAGATTAATTTCCCCAAAGCAGCCCCGTTTTAACTGAGCAACAACAACAGTGTTCAAATGCTAAATTGTGTCACTTACTAGTGTTTTGAAGAAGTTCATAACTGGATTCTCTTCTGGGATACTCTCCTCTTGCTCCTCAGGTTCACCGTTCTCTGGTTCTGGTTCAGGAGCTTTTTCTTCCTCTGGAGTCACACTTTCCGGCTCTGGTGCTGGTTCTGGCGGTGGTGATGTTTCTGGCTCTGGTTCTTGCTCTACCTTAGCTGTCTCCTATACACCATCACAAAGAGTTATCCCTTCAGATTTATGTTAGAGCAGCAGCGCTGATATGCAGGCAGTGAGTGTCTTAATCGCAGCATTGAGATGGGAGCACAATTCCAACCATGCCTCTGCCTACTCGGGGCACTGTCAACAATCAGCCTTTTATTAATGTGTCTGTCCCACCCCTCACTCATTGATATTCAACAATGTGTGAGAGTTATGTCCTCAGAAATGTGAGAAGAACCATAAACCTTGCTGTGTCCTTATGGCGAGTGGGTCAAAAAAAAAAAAAAAAGGAAGAAACAATTGACCAAACTGGATTTCAAGAAAAAATTTAATGAATCTTTAACTTTTAATCTTTGTTAATATTGCCAGAAACAAATGATATTTATTTTAAATGAAGTGTTAAAGTCATATTATCACTTCAGATATGGTTGTGTTTTTGAAAACAGGTACTACTTTTCATTTAATCATTTAAAAGTGGTAATAATGCTTAAAAGTATAGAAAGCAAAATCATGAAAGCACAAGACTTTTCTCAAGTTTTATTTTAGATTTTATTGGAAAAAGTTTCAGTCCTTCATAGTGTCAACTTTGTGTCAATGATATATACAAACAGAATCAATAAATTATTCAGTAATTAAAACACACAAGTTGAATACTGTCAAACGTGAAAAGAGGTAGAACATTCCCAACAATGTGCAAAACAACTCAAAATTTCATGGTAGTACTTCATCAGGACCTATGTAAATCGTGACGGTAATACAGTACCCCAATCGAGAGATCTCTAAATCACTGAGCTCATACTCTGATTCAGCAACAACAGATGTACAGGCTGACTGCAAACGAACAACTAACTCATCCACAGCAGAACGTGAAGCAGAGCTGTCCTCAGTCATCTCCATGGAGTTCTCCTTGATTTGTCCTTCTGCATTGATCTCTTGTGCGACTGCCTCCCCTAAAGTCTTAAGATTACATCCAGCCACAGTTTGCTCGGTAACGATTTCTTCCACTATGGTATCACAAACGGCATTAACACACTCTGACACAACTTCATCCGAGGAGGGCAGTTGAAAATCTTCCTTTGAGGTTTTGAGTCTTACCATGAGCCCTTCAGTTTGTTGTTGTTCCTCGTAATGGCTTACATTCTCCTCTACAAGATCCTCCTGGACAGAAACCCGTGGCTTCAACTCTCCTGTAGCATCCGTCATTGGTACATCTACTTGTTTTTCCACCATGTCTTCTGTAACTTTAAACTTCCCTGAAACTTTGACATTTGAGTCTTGGTTGTTCTCCACCTTTACCAAGAACACTTGGGTTTGTGGTTTCTGCTCAAGAAAGGTCACAGTATCCGCTGTAAACTTTGAAGACATGACAACACTTGAAGAAAACACTTTTCTAAGAGAATCTTCAGGTTGCACCTCAACTGGGGTGATAATCTCCTCTATGAGTTCCTCTTGGATTGAAACACAAGGCTCAGAGCCTTCGATGGGATCCACCTGTGGTACATTTGTTTGTTCAAGTATATTTTCCACTGCTATCTTTTCCATACTTTCAGGCTTCACCAAGGCATCTTCAGCCACTGATTCCAGTGAGTTCTCAGGCATTACCGCAAACACCAAGGTTGCTGGTTCAAAAAGAACTAAAGATGGGAGAGCTGATTCTTCACAAGCTTCCTTTAAAAGTGCTTCAATTTGGGGAACGTTCTCCTTGAGCAGGCTTGCTTGAATTGTAGCATGAGGCTCAAATTCTCTCTTGGCATTCAGTCGAGACACATGTATCTGATCATCCACTTGTTCCTTTACAGTGTTCCCCGCCACTTTAAGATTATTTGAGTAAACTTCAACAACTGACTCTGGTAGGTTGTCAGATTGAACCACAAACACTTCAGTTTCTGGAAGTGGTTCAGGAAGACATGCAACATTCACCATAGGCTGCTTAGCAACGAGAGGATGGTCGTCACAAGTATCTTCATAAGTCACTTGAACTAGGGAGATGTTTTTCCTTCCGAGTCTTCCTTTGACTGTACCATAATGCTTTGCCTCACTTGTAGTTTCTATCTGTGGCTTACTGACTTTATCATCCAGAGTTGTTTTTCCAGTAACTTGAAACTTTGCTGAAAAAGACTTGTCCACTGTTTGCAGTGTGTTCTCCAACTTTCTGATTTCTGTGTGTTGTTTGAAAAGGCTTGTGCTCTCCTCCACAAGGTCATCAGAAAAGAGAGGATTCGATTCACTAGGTTGACCAAATTTTACTGCATCCACTGGTGGAATAACCATTTCTACTTCGTCTTCTGCTGATATTTCAACTGGGGCAACATTCACCTGGAAGGGGCACTCTTGATCAGACCTTTCACTTGCCGTCAACTGGGGCAAATGAACTTCACTCATGGCCATCTCAGTTACTTTAACCATCTCTGAAAAGGCTTCAACAGCAGATTCTGCTGGTTTAGGCTGTACCATACGCACTTCAGTTCCTGGAAGTGGTTCAGGAAGACATGCAACATCCACCACAGGCTCTTTAGCAATTAGAGGATTGTTGTTTCCAGCATCTTCACAAGTTACTTGAACTGAGGAGATATGTTTTCTTCCAAGTCTTCCTTTAGCTGGACCACAAAGTCTTGTCTCCATTGTAGTTTCTATCGGTGTGTTGCTGACTATGTTTCCAGTAATTTGAAGCTTTGTTGAAAAAAACTTGTGCTCCAACTTCTTGACTTCTGAGTGTTGCTTGAAAAGGCTTGTGCTTTCCTCCACAACGTGATCGGAAAAGAGAGGATTCGATTTACTAGGTTGACCACATTCTACTACATCCACTGGTGGAATAACCATTTTTACTTCGTCTTCTGCTGATATTTCAATTGGGGTAACATTCACGTTGAAGGGGCTCTCTTGAACAGTTTTTTCATTGGCGGTTAACTTGGAAAAATGAACTTGGTTATTCACTGGTTTACTCAAGACATCCCAAGTTTCTTTCACTGTCTCTGAAAAGGCTTTGACAACTGGTTCTGCTTGGTTTTCAGAATGAACCTCAAACACTTCACATCCTGAAAGTTGGTCAGGAAGACCTGCTAAATCCACCACAGGCTCTTCAGCAGTTAGAGGACTGTTATTAACAGCAGCTCCAAAAGTGACTCCGGCTCGGGAGATGTTTTTCCTTCCGAGTCTTCCTTTGACCAGACCAAAAAGCTTTGCCTCCGTTGTAGCTTCTATCTGCGGCTCACTGACTTTATCATCCAGGGTTATGTTTCCAGTAACTTGAAGCTTTGTTGAAAAAGACCTGTCCACTGTTTGTAGTGTGTGCTCCAACTTCTTGACTTCTGTGTTTTGCTTGAAAAGGCTTGTGCTGTCCTCCACAAGGTCATCGGAAAAGAGAGGATTGGATTCACTAGGTTGATCATATTCAACTGCATCCACTGGTGGAATAACCATTTCTACTTTGTCACCTGCTGATATTTCAATTCGGGTAACTTTCACCTGGAAGGGGCACTCTTGAACAGACTTTTCATTTGCGGTGAACTTGGGAAAATGAACTTGATTATCCACTGGCTCACACAAGACATCCCCAGTTTCTTTCACTGTCTCTGAAAAGGCCTTGACAACTGGTTCTGCTTGGTTGTCAGACTGAACCACAAACCCTCCACTTCCTGAAAGTTGGTCAGGAAGACCTGCTAAATCCATCATAGGCTCATCAGCAGTTAGAGGACTGTTAATATCAGCAGCTCCAAAAGTGACTTCAGCTCGGGAGATGTTTTTCTTTCCAAGTCTTCCTTTGACTAGACCAAAAAGCTTTGCCTCCATTGTAGTTTTTATCTGCGGCTCACTGACTTTATCATCCAGGGTTATGTTTCCAGTAACTTGACGCTTTGTTGAAAAAGACTTTTCAACTGTCTGCAGTGTGTTCTCCAACTTTTTGATATCTGTGTGTTGCTTGAGAAGGCTTGTGCTTTCCTCCACAAGGTCATTAGAAACGAGAGGATTCGATTCCCTAGGTAGACCATATTCTACTACATCCGCAGGTGGAATTACTGTTTCTACTCCAACATCTTGCAGTGATATTTCAGCAGAGGTAACATTCACCTGGAAGGAGCTTTCTTGAACAGACTTTCCACTGGCGTTCAAGTGAGGCAAATGAACTTCACTCATGGCCATCTCAGTTACTTTAATCATCTCTGAAAAGGCTTCAACAGCAGGTTCTGGTTGTTTAGGTTGTACGATAAGCACTTCAGTTCCTGGAAGTGGTTTAGGAAGACATGCAACATCCACCTCAGGCTCCTTAGCAATTAGAGGATTGTTGTTTCCAGCATCTTCACAAGTTACTTGAACTGAGGAGATATGTTTTCTTCCAAGTCTTCCTTTGGCTGGACCACAAAGTCTTGTCTCCATTGTAGTTTCTATCTGTGGGTCGCTGACTATGTTTCCAGTAACTTGAAGCTTTGTTGAAAAAGACTTGTCCACTGTTTGCAGTGTGTGCTCCAACTTCTTGACTTCTGTGTGTTGCTTGAGAAGGCTTGTGCTGTCCTTGGCAAGATCATCAGATAAGAGAGGATTCGATTCACTAAGTAGAACATATCTTACTGCATCCACAGTTGGAACAACAGTTTCTACTCCAACATCTTGCAATGATATTTCAGCTGGGGCAACATTCATCTGGAAGTGGCACTCTTGAACAGACTTTTCATTGGCGGTTAACTTGGGAAAATGAACTTGATTATCCACTGGCTCACACAAGACATCCCCAGTTGCTTTCACTGTCTCTGAAAAGGCCTTGACAACTGGTTCTGCTTGGTTGTCAGACTGAACCACAAACCCTCCACTTCCTGAAAGTGGGTCAGGAAGACATGCTAAATCCACCATAGGCTCATCAGCAGTTAGAGGACTGTTATTATCAGCAGCTCCAAAAGTGACTCCGGCTCGGGAGATGTTTTTCCCTCCGAGTCTTCCTTTGACTAGACCAAAAAGCTTTGCCTCCATTGTAGCTTCTATCTGCGGCTCACTGACTTTATCATCCAGGGTTATGTTTCCAGTAACTTGAAGCTTTGTTGAAAAAGACCTGTCCACTGTTTGTAGTGCATTCTCCAACTTTTTGACTTCTGTGTGTTGCTTGAAAAGGCTTGTGCTGTCCTCCACAAGGTCATCGGAAAAGAGAGGATTCGATTCACTAAGTAGAACATATCTTACTGCATCCACAGTTGGAATAACTGTTTCTACTCCAACATCTTGCAATGATATTTCAGTTGGGGCAACATTCACCTGGAAGGGGCTCTCTTGAACAGATTTTCCACCGGCGTTCAAGTAGGGCAAATGAACTTCACTCATGGCCATCTCAGTTACTTTCACTGTCTCTGAAACAGCCTTAACAGCTGATTCTGATAGGTTGGCAGATTGAACCACAAGCACTTCAGTTCCTGGTAGTGGTTCAAGACGACTTGAAACACTCCCCACAGACTTCTTGGTAATGACAGGAACTTGAGTTTCAATAAATTTTGGTGCAACTACAGGAGGAAAAGTATGTTCCTTATCAGGTTCTCCAAACGGATGTCCACCTGAGGTCATGTATTTTCCTCCAAGTCTTCCTATGACTGAAGTATAAAGCTGAAACTTCCCTGTGATTTCAGTCTGTGGGACACTGGCTTCATCAACTGTTTCAAGTGTGTTCTCTAACTTCCCAGCTTCCTTGTTTTGCTTGAGAAGGCCTGTGCCATCCTCCAAAAATTCACCAGAAAAGACAGAGAATGATTCATTCGGTCCGATGTATTCCACATTCTCCACTGATTCTTCATCAACATGTTCTAGGAACATTCCTACAGGGGTAACGTTCTCTACGAGTCTTTCTTGAAGTGATACACAGGATTCACATCCTTCAGTTGCATCCAGCTGGGGGACATTTGGGGGATCGTCTGCAGGTTCCTCAACAACATCCCCAGTAAGTACAAGCTTGCCTGAAACAACCTCCACAACTGATTCCATTCTGTTGTCAACCTTTACCAAAACCTCTGCCATTATTGGTTGTGGTACAATAAAACTTGCACCATTCTCTACATGCATTGCAAAACCAACAGGATTTACATCTGTCTCCTCAACGCATTCCTCTGCAACCTCAAGTGGTAGTGTTGATTCTTGATCATCTTCAAGATGCACTTCAGCTACAGTGAAATTCTTGTCAAGTCTTTGTTGAACTGAAATGCACTGCTCACAGTCTTCAGAAGCAGGAATCCGTTGCACATTTTCTTGCTCATGTGCAGATCCCTGGAATGTGTTTTCAATTTTATGAAACTTCTCTGAAAAAGCTTCAACAACTGATTCCAGTTTTTTCTCAAATGTAGCCATAAGCCCAAATTTTTTTGTTTTATACTCGAGAAGGTTGTCCTCTGTGGACTTTCTTTCCACTGTAAGCATAGATGGACCCGCTTTTTCGGCATCTTTTTGCAGCTCTTGCACTTGGGTGTTGGTCTCTTCCATGAGATCTTCTTGGACTAAAACTTTTGTAGGTTCTTCAGCTAAGTTTTCGATTACTTCAAGCCTCTCTAACATTGTTCGAATGACTGCTTCCGGTGTGTTCTCCTGCTCTCTTTTGACTGTATCATCTTCACAAGAGCTTGGACTTTCTTCTAGCAGCCCCATTGAGATATTTGGGAATTGTTTAGTTGTTCCAAAGCATTCAGCTTGCAAAGTGGTGTTTTCTTCAACACTTTCTGGCATTGCTTTAATTCCACTTAATAAAGACTCTTTGTTTATCTCCTCAAAAACTGTCCCACATTGCTCACCTGAAACAGAGACTTCTGCTTCTTGTTCTCCAGTAAGGGGGATGTAAGTTGTTGCAACAATTTCTTCTTCTTCCAGAAGGATCCCGTACTCTTCAGGTTCTTGAGGAGTGATGGTAATAGTTGCAAAATCAAGAGCGAGGGTGTCTATTGCAGCTAGTTGCACCACTTCACCATCATCTTTAAAAATGACAGGACTTGGTTCCAAATCAGCTGCCACATCTTGACAAATTTCAACTTCAGGAAAAGGCTCAGGCTTGTCTTTGTTATTGAGAGTGTCTTCAGGAAGTTCCTCAATGGTGATGAGCCGATTATAAGAAGCCCCCTCTTGAGTCACATGAATGAGTTTCTCTTGCTCACTTGTTCCTAGTTCATTGCCAAGTGAAATAATTTCGTAATCAGCTGCAATGTCTCTGTAGGTAGATCCCACCTTTACATGAGGGAGAGAAAGTCCTTTAGGCTTGAGTTGGTTTGCAGGTGTAGGATTTAGTTTCTTACTGGCAGCCCCTAAAATTGGATCCATCTCCAAAGTCATTTTCTCTTTTTCTGGGGAAGAAACACATATCGCTTCCTTGACATTGTAGGTGACGGGTATATCTTCAGCCCATTTACCAGTGTCTTTGGGTACAAGGGGCTTTGGCATGTTGACAGCAGCATCATAAGTGAATCCAAAACCAGCAGCGAAACCAGTCTCAGCACTGTGAGGCACTGGTGAAGGAAGGCTGGGAGGGGCCTCAAATAGAGTTTCCTTCCCTTCAGCCATTTCAAAACCTGCTGGCAACTTAACCTGCTCCACCTCAAAGGCTATATTCTCATACACACTGTCCTCCATGACGACCACTTCTTCAATGACGAACCCAGGAAACAAGGTCTCTGTGTTTTCCGTCAATCCAGTGGTCTCCTCACCAATGACGACAACAGAGTCACTCAAAAAGCTTTCTCCAATCACTGCTGACTCTATCAGGATGGTGTCGTCATCAAGACCGGTTTGTGTCCAAATATGTGCTGCTGTCTTTCTTTCTGTTTGGGTTGATATTTCGGCTTTTAGATGCAGGTATCGTCTGAGATCAGCGATGATCCCGGTGGCCGCTCCTTGTCCGCATGAGTCCTTTATCATGAGAATCAACAACCACGTTAAGATAAAATATATTTGTTTTCTTTGCTGGGACATATCAGACATCCAGGTGTAACGCCCAACTGCAACACAACAGTCCCACAAAAGAAATTAAGCATTTGGTGTTTTACTACTATTAACCTTATTCCCATGGCAACCATGTCCTTTTGACGTCATATTTAGAATAGGAAGCTTAGTAGTTGTTATCATATATCATCATATCATATTATCATAGATACTACAAATCCAAAAGACATCCATCTAACTTCATTGTAAGATGATCTATCTATCTATCTATCTATCTATCTATCTATCTATCTATCTATCTATCTATCTATCTATCTATCTATCTATCTATCTATCTATCTATAAAATAAGTTTTTATGTTGTAAGGCTGTTGTGTTGCAGTGCATTACATCCACTAGTTGTTAATATTGCTGTTTGTTTCTTTATTAAAAAATTAACTGTGAATTTTGTTGTGTTTAAAGATTATTTTTGCTGAATTATCAGTTAGTATTATTTAGGAAAACTGTTTTAAGTGTTAGTGATTTTAGGCAGTTTGTGAGGCAGGCTGTTTTTAGAGATCAGAGACATTATTTAAAGAGTTAACCCTTTCATAGCTGTCAACAAATCCCATGAAACCCTTAAAACCCCTTATATCCTTTTTCATAGAAATGAATGAGATATATGAGGTCTGAGGCCTGACACAGCTGCAACAAAAAGACAGGGGATGTACTTGCTAGTGACCATACATACGCATGAGAATAATGATTACGTCGTGTTCCCTGTCTGCTGAGTGCTGCACACTCATGAACATTAGGGGCAATGTAGAGGCAGATGGGTTGTGACACGCAAGTTTCTGAGTAGGCCATCCACATCAGTCAAATTGAAAACTTAAAACTTAATGGGACCAGGTCTGGGATTCTTTTGTCCAAGCCAAGAAGAAAGAGTTGAAAAAGATAGTGAGGGAAGTGCTGACAGTGTAACAACGACCCAATATATAATAATCAGTCGATAAAAAAAATGTAATAAAACCTTTAATGTAACAAGGTGTGACAATTTGGGCAAAAAGTAATAAAGTTTTAGGCGCAGCATCTTGTTATATTTTGAGTTTTTTTACTGTTTTTATATTACATGTCGGGTCGTTGTCACATATCGGGCTCCAACAGGCCTGTCCATCATGTTACAGTGAAAGCTGGCACTCCAGGCCTTTGAGATCCAGAGTTTAAAGTAACTAAATAAGAAATTAAGTAAAAGGATAGATAAATAATATATGTTTAAATTTAGCCATGACTCTTATTTACATCCCAAAAATCTGGTGGTAACTTACAGCCTGTGCTCTCTGGTGCACCCTCTACAAGTATATCTCCAGCCTGAATACGATTATTCCAGAGGTTATGTGTCTTGTCATGGGATTTGTTGACTACAAGAAAAAAATCACAAGTAAACCTGAAAAATGAACTCACAGGCTCTTGATCAGCGGCAGGAGGACTTTCCTCTGGAGCTTCTTCCTTCGCGCTCTTGTCTTCTGCTGCAGGAACTTCGGGAGGAGGCTCCGCCTTCTTTTTGAACATCTTGCCGAACAGATTGGTTTTCTTCTTCTCCTTCACGATTTCCAGGACCTCGTCCGTCTTCGCCTCCACAATTTCCAGGACCTGGTCCTTCTTCTCGTCCACAATTTCCAGGACCTGGTCCTTCTTCTCGTTCACCGTCTCCACGACCTCATCCTTCTTCTCGTCCACGATTTTCAGGACATCATCCTTTGTGTTGTTCACCGTCTCCAGGACTTCGTCCTTCTTGCTGTTCACGGTTTCCAGGACCGCTTCTGCTTTGGTTACGGTTTCCAGGATGTTGGAAAGATCTGGAGCTGGTTCAGAGTCTGTTTTGACCTCCACGGGACCGTCTGTTGTCTCAGTGGGGTGGTCTAAAGATGGAGGCCCGCCATTTAGCTTGAGAAGTGTGTCACCTTTGACTTAAGGAAGACAGAATCTGTTATCAGACAGAATACACCAAATCATACAAATCAAAAGAGCTTTTACTGAACACGATGGCAACTTTTATCAATTAAGATGGGGAGAGTTGAGTCTTCAGTGACTTGTTTTCATATCTTGGTAAAACATATGAGTTGATTAATGACCATTGTTAGCCTGATGTGACTGCTTTCTTTCAAGAAGTCACACCAGTGTTGGTTTGTGTGTGTTGACTTTCCTTGCCTGAAACATTTAGGTCATGAATGCTTTGTGTTTGTGTTATGTTCCATGAGGTGACACTGCCTTTATCTCCAGCGTCAACACTCACTCTTATCCAAACTGGAGAGCCAGTGGGAATATTCCTGTCGCTTTAGGTTTAAAAAACCGCACCATGACAGGTCAAATAGTGACTTCTTGTTAATTGTCTGGGACTACGCCTAGAGTTTATGTTGGAGACTCATGACATAGTCCATCTGGGAGTCGCAGTGTTTACAGAGCATTATAAAACTAAAGGACTGATTCAACATGGGCTGATCAGCTGATTCTGTCTGTCACTGTTATCATGATCAACAGTTTTCCTCAGGGGAAGAAACTGAAACATATCATACTAAACATCCAAAATTCAATCAAAAATTTATAGATGATTTATAGATTCTATAGATTTATTGCCAGTTTCATACAGTGAAGTCTTTATTTATTATAAGAAGAGAAGAGAGAACTCCTCTTACCATCAACCTCCAGTCCATTCGACGTGATATCCGCTGAGACTCCATGCGCTGATCCGTTTTCATGCCTCTCCGATTTTTTCAGACTCTACAAACAAACAAACAATCAAAAAAAAAACAACAACAAGCAAAACAAAACAAAAAAACGAAGAGTGAAGGCTCCATGTCAGCTCAAGATATGTCATCCAAATTACTTCTTTTTGAACAAGACCACAAATATAGTCATTTTGCGCCAGACGTTTGATTTATAAGTTGAATCACGTTACCTTTTTGCGCTCATTTGCTGTTGACTGCTCGTTTCCCATATTTCAAGTCAACCTAAAACCAATGGACGAATTCAGATACCAAAGGAAAAAAAAAAGTCTCATGCAAGCTTCAAAATGTCTTTAAGTCCTGGCTCGACTTCATAAATCTTACCTTGTTTAACCTCAGCGAGTAAAGCAAATAGTATCCTCTGTAGGAATAAAGCTCCCGTCACCGGCTGCACTGATGGCCCTGCAGCTCCAACCCAACTATGTATACAGGACTACTGTCAACAGGCTATTTAATATGTGCTTTAAAAAAGGGGCGGGGCTGTTCTTTAAGTACCCAATTTGATTTTCTCCTGTATAATAAAAAAAAAAAAGCCCGCCGCCCGCCCTACAAGGTGTTGCTGTTCTGTTGTGAAACCACATGACCTGCACATGCTAATCTCTGTGTAAGCTCTGTGGAAATACTGAGACGACATGATGAAGTGGTTACGCTCTGATCAATAGCTGTGATGAGGCGGTGCGGGCCAGTTTTGGTGTTATCCTGGCTGATAACAGGATGTGCATTGAGGATCTTGGCCCGGCAATTTTTTTTTCCAAACACAACAAAAATATATGTTTGAATTGACAACCCTGATACCATGTGGTATCACACTGGTTGATAGTTTTTTGTTTTTGTTTTTGTTTGTTTGTTTTAAAGACCTCAGGCATCAGTTGTGTTTTTGTTTATGTTTTGTGTTTTTTATCTGGATTTTTTTTTTAAGATTCCAAAGAGAATTTTTTGATCATAGGCAGAGAAAAAAAAACATCAAACTGACGTGCTTGAAAATACTTGTATATTTTTGATATTTTTTCTTTAAAAAGTAACCTTTTTTTTCTTCAAAGACGGAGTATCTGTTTTGTAATCACAGCTAATCAAGACACACAAAGAGCTCTGTAATGAAATCAACTGTCTCTACAGACTGCCACACGGGCCTGTCAATGCATCACACAGGCTTATCTGAGAGCTGTTCAGGGATCAAAGACTGCACCTCATCAGCTAATTCCTCGCTGCTATTATTTCTTTCATCTCTTCTGTTGTTTACAGCTTTTACGAGTAAATGTGCTGTGATCACGCTGACAACAGCAAAAATAAAACTCCTCCTCTTTGATTTCTGACACTTAAAAATGAAAACCGTTCTATTTAAATCAACTGTCAAGTGTCAGAAGTTGCTTTTTGGTACAGAGCAGGGAAACGTGTTTTTAAAAAGCTCCAGTGAGCAGTATGTATTGAATTTATTATGACAAAGCTTGGAATCCACGAGCACAATGTCCCGATTGTAGCCTATAGCCTGCACATTGAGGTGGGAGTTGGATTCCCCTGTTTGGATTGTGCACTTCTGACTTCATGCGAGGCCTGCAGCTGAGAGACCTCAAGCAAACTCTTCATGAACCAACGCAGGGCGGCCCACTGGTTTTATCCGTGTCACAGCCCTCACACAAATGGCATGTCAAATGTTCTTCAACTTGGAACAAAACAGTATGATGATTTCTCTTCATACTTCCAGTTACAACTACAACGTTAAAGCATGTTATAAGCTTTGATGCGGAGCACTACATCCACTGGATCTCTCTGCAGCTCGTATAACTTGGATTAATAGTACTAAAGCTCTGTAGATGTAAATATTTGAACATGGGTGCAGTACTGTTTGCTGGAAAAATATTTACCCAACATCAGTTCCGGTTGATAAAATAACTAGAACAAAAAAATTAAATGTGAATTTGAAAACTTTTTGAGATAATTCATAATATTATTGTTATTTTTTTAAGTTGGCTGAATTCCCAGTTAAATTCCAAATGTCAAAAAACATATCATGGGAAACGAGTGCTTCTGTTTTTAGTTGTTTCTGGAAAATAAGGGACTTTTATGACGTCACAGTCATTAACTTGCTCATGACCAACAATAATAATAAAGATAATTATTGATATATCAACACTTAAAACATAAGTTTACAAAGTGCTTAACCAAAGAAGTCCTAGCACAAAATAAAAGCCCATCAATTAAACAGTGTACTGGTAAAATCTAATCAGGGGTACAACTTCAAAATCAAAAACAGAAAAACCCAAAGACTCCCAGGCAGCACCAGAACCCAAAAACATAGACTAAGATCACAAGGACCAAAAGTGAGAAATAGAAAGTTAAAGAAGGACCTAGAAACAATAAGAAAGTAGATAGATAAATAAAAAGAAAGTAGACAAAAGATATAATAGTAACAGTTAGGGCCAAAATTTAAAAATGCAGTGATAGTATTAAGTTTTGTAAAATAATTAAAGTGAATTTGTAAAAATTATTATTATTATTATTATTATTATTATTATTATTATTATTGTTATTATTATTATTAAATAATAATAATAATAATAATAATAATAATAATAATAATAATAATAATTAATAATAATAATAATAAATTGATTATATTATAGTAATATTATACTGTAATGTTATATCAGAAGGTTCCATTGTTAAGACGGAAGTAGCAAAACTATGGAAGACCTTTTCTGCCAGGTAAAATAATAAAATAAAATAATATAACATAGAGACACCTGCCCCCCAAAAAAGAAAAAAAAAAAAGAATTTCCTGAAAAAAAAAAAAAAAAAAAAAAAAAAATCGAAATGATGAGATACTTATTCATATCTTCCGTGGACGCCATTTTTTTCTTTTTGTTCTATTTACCTGGCGGTAACGGGATTCCATACAAAACAATTAAAAGTAGCCATAAATAATTGAGCGTCCTACTCACTAGGAGGCAGTATATCTATATTTTCATGTTACGCTCACTGGTTTTGCGCAGCCGAGGAAGCCAAGATGGCAGCCACCATGAAGGGACCTGTGGTAAGCTAGAATTAATATATTTTCTCTTTGTGTTATTATGATTTCCGTTGCTGTGTAATCTTGAGTTTTATTTAAGGGAGAGTAGATGATGTTTATTCCAGAATAAAGGCTCAACTCTCGGTTGTCTGCTAGATTTAACGTCTTGGACACACCCTCGCGTGGCTCATGTCAATGGGAGTTAGCATTAGCTTTACTTTTAGCCAGCTTGGAAACGACATATCTAGTCAGAGCTGTATTTCTTCAGACGTTAATCGATTTTAAAGGGTCTGGGAGCCTAACTGTGATGATAAAATAAATGAAACGCCTCCATCCAATGTTTGCTGACAGGATAGCGCTCTTGCTATCGTCTTTAGCTCTTCTGTCAACGTAAGCTGCTCTGACCATTCATCTGTGCTCTGCCGTGTTTGGAGTAACGGTCACAGTTAACCACTGGTTTAAATCATGTCCTCTCGTCTGCAGGGGGTTGAAGATGTCAACGTCACTTTTGAGGATCAGCAGAAGATCAATAAGTTCGCCAGAAACACGAGTCGGATGACGGAGCTGAAGAATGAAATAGAGGCAAAGAAAGTAAGAGTCGTACAGCTACAACACAGAAAGGTTGTGGCACTTTACACTGAGGAGGAAATAATTATTGTGGTGGAATTTAACAATGACAGACCCAAAGATGACACTTAAGTTAGAGACAAACTTTAGACGTAATTGTGCTCTGAATGAATTTGTAAATACTGACTATCAGAGAGCAAGACCTTGATTACCATAGCAACCCTGCTTAACTTATCACCCAGGGAAGGTTACCCTGCTCTTCTGACCTGAGCTTTAACCGTGCAGGAATCAATGACGTCTTCACCATAGTGTGCAGAAATTCCATCATAATCATAAAATAGTAATATTATCAAGGTTCAAGATTACTTTATTTATACCTGTAGATTTGGCCTGCAGTTAATGAGTTTGCTTCCTTTTCTCAGTAGCTAACAATAAACACAAATGTACTCAGCAGTGAAAAGGGAATCCCAAGAAATGAAAAGACGTAAGAAATCAGTCAGAACAGAGTAAAATAATAGCAAGAACGGAAGGAAATAAAATCAACATTGGTTAACAAAAGCTAAACTAATAAAAAAAATAGGTAAATAAAAGAGGTTAAGGTGTCAGAAGTACTTCTTAAGTGGGTCCTTTTGAGGTTGAAGGTCCCCAATGACACTTCTGTTTTCTGAGGTATTATAGGTTTAAATTATTCAATGTGAAATTTTTAAGTCGGCTAAAAGATTTTCTGAAATAAATATAATAAAAAAGTGTTTTTATACTATAAAATCAATATGTTTTATATTTTACATCATTGCCGAAACATTGATAAATATACATCATAAGTTACCACATGGATAAATATTAAAAGAATATTGAATAATAAACATTTTAAATGCAAAAAGAAAAACAATAGTTTAATGATGATGGTTAGTAATTACAGTGTCTAACATTAAACTTAAATTAATATCACAGGAAATTATACAAATAATAGTATACAGTTATATTCTCTTACTGCTTATAAAAAAGATTGCTCATCATCACCACCTTAGATAATCGCCCAAGTTATATTTTCATTTTAGCTTTTCAGACAACACAAAAACACCAAGCCATATGTCATAAGGGTTTAGGAGAAAAAAAATCTTAAAAAAAAAAAAACATGACTCGGTCATTTATTTCAAGAAGCTGAGTGCAAGAAAAACAGCGTGCATCAGTGTGTGGGTAAATCTAAAACCCATTTTAGATGCCGGTAAAGAAATGTTACATCAACTCAAGTAGGGTACACACATACGGCTTTTCTAGATGTCAAGAGGTATTTTATCTGTTAGAGACCTCACACATGAAAATAAAAAAAATCAGGCATTGAACAGTTTTAATCGTCCTGTGTGTGGTGTGCTCTGATAATCTCGACACAGCTCACCACACAGAACCATTCTCTCCCACCACCGATCTAGAATCTAATCCTCCAAGACAGAAAGCTCTGCTTGTTTTTGTTTACGCCTGCTTCTTTTTTTCCTCAGTCAGCTCTGCTCCTGATTGGCTACATTCCATTCCACGTCACAATTCACAGAGTCATGACTCTGGAGTCGTCAGCTTTCCCCACAAACATGAAGATTTTGCTTCTACCCGTTTCGCAGCTGATTATCAGGACAAATTCACTCTGAACACCTCAGACCACAGGATAATCTGATAGGACAGAAGATAATTTGGCATTTGCCATCTTTGGTCAGGAAGGAGGAAAGTCGGGATAAAAAAACATGACAATCTTTATACTGTATGTGTAGAATCCTAGCATCTACTTGGAAAAAAAAACTCACAAACAAACTTGCACAAAGAGATAATCCTCATTTTATTTTGTCAATTTGGTTGTAAAAAGGAAATTGCCTTATTATATAACGTAGTTTTTACTACTTTTTGGTGAACTGATCATTACATAAATTAATAAACAGCATTTTAAACAAACAGTAACCCCCATGTAACTGGAGAAATGCATAAAAAGGAAAAAACAAAAGTCTTCGGTCTGAGAATGAGTCATGCAGTTCAAACATGTTTAGTTGTCATGGGATTGGACACAGTACGTGCCAACGTTGGACACTCCCCTACCAAGTTGAACAGTGGCCAGAGTGGATCCAGCACAGTGAAAGAGTGAGAACTTTAAATGTTTGTTGAACTGTTGTAAGGAGGTGTTGAGTAAACTAAATGGTCATTTTTCTGTTTGTTCTACCCTTGAACCCGGCCCACACCTCTTATCTTAACACAACACATTCATCAAGGCCCATAATGTCTGTCCCATCAGCTCTGTTTGCTCAGATGAGTCACAGCTCCATGTGCTCTGAAGGTCTCAGCCGTCGACGCCCTGATTAATCGGCCCGGTAACGGTCTGCTAATGTCTCCGTGCAGAAATCGCTGCAGAACCTCCAGGACGCCAGTGACGACCTGATGATGTTCGATGACGACTCTCTGTTGATCCCTTATCAAATCGGGGACGTGTTTATCAGTCACACACAGGAAGAAACACAGGAAATGCTGGAGGCGGCTAAGGTGGGTTTGGTATTCTTTATTTCTTTAAGTATCAGGTGAAGACTCATCACAGCAGAGTTGATATGTTTGTGATATCCATGGTTACCGTTGGTTACAGCGCTCCTTTCTTCTTCCACATTTGAATCTTGTGGGACGAGATTTTACTCTTTATGCACAATTCTAGTCGTAATGGAAACACCAGCAAGGTGCAATCATCCTAGGGCTGCCACATAGGATTATTTTGATAATCGACTAGTCCCCGATTATTTTTTTGTGATGAGTCGACTATTTGGATCATACATAAATTGCATCTTATTGCACCAGCATACAGCTAACATCATTAGCTTCCAGCTTCAAGTGTTTAAGGTATGTGCTAACTAAAAATGAAGACAGTTAATATCATAGTTCATTCAGCTTTTAATGAACTTTGCAGCTTGTAGCAGCATTTCTGACATAGCCATGATACTGTTGAGCATAACTTTTCCGGTGACATCACGGGTTACCCCGGTTACCACTTCTGCGCGTATGCGTCAAGGACAGAACGTCGTCGACGTCATCGTGACTAGTCGACTAATCTTCGCAGCCCAAAACTTCAGAAATGTCACTTTTGTTTTGTGAAAAAGTGTCATGGAAACTCATTTAATGACACCATGAAGAAGAAATGTGTTTTGCTGCGCTTAAAGTCAGAAATCAAATAATGAAGAACTTCTCCAAACTCTCTCTGAGCTCCTGATTTGATAAATCTTCTGGTGCAGATGCTGCTCGGTGCTCATTTGTTTGCCTAGCTGCTGCAAATCACAGACACACGGAGAGTAAAATCTTAAAATATGGCTCTGTTGATTTGTGAGCCCAAACAGAAGCTTGGCATTTACTCCTGAAGCCAGTCGTACCTCAGCCTGTTGCTTTAAAAGTCACACGCTCCAAACTCAAACAGGAACTGAAGAATTCACAAACAAACGAGCCGTTTGTGTTTTTTTTCTTCATCTGTAACAAATGGAACAAATAAATTGCACATCTGGGCCTTTTTTAGCTCGTTTTTATGTGGTTTTATGTCCAGAATGCATCTTGTTCTGTGGTTTTTATTCCAGTAGCTTGCAGCAGATGTTGAGCAGGCAGATGGCAGTGTCCACACAGGGGTGTGGAGGAGCCTCCTCAGAGCCCCTCTGGAGGACCGACTGGTCAGATTCAGAATCTCAGAGCTGATAAACTACAGAGAGCAGGAACTGACTGAGAGGAAGTTCAGATTGATGCTCGTCCTCCCATCTGTTCCCTCCTGTTAGTGTTTGCTTTTTGGGTTTTTGCTGCAGAGGCCTGGACTGATGAATGAGGAGCAGCCTCACACACACACACACACACGGAATAACAAATGTGTTAAAATCAGCTCATTTCTCATGTCATATCTGCTGATTATCATTTATAATCATCATTATTCAAGTTTCCTCCTCCAGCTTTTAGACACGGTGTACACACAGTCTTCCAGCTTTCTGTAAGCTGTTTTTAAAACTGTTTTAAACCTGATGTAACGCGCCTCATGTGGATAAATCCAGCTGCTCAGCGTTTCTTTCCTCTGTCTTCAGGAAGCTCTCGAGCTGGAGGTCAAAGGTCTGGAGGGCCGGGTGTCTGCGATACAGGAGCTGCTGGGGGATCTGAAGGTCCAGCTCTATGCCAAGTTTGGTAACAACATTAACCTGGAGGCGGATGAAAGCTGAGCACTAAAAATAGACTCTTGACGACTTTTTGTTCAGTTCTCGTCTCACACCCTCAGAAGGACTCGACGACTTAGATATAACGCTTCTCTCTTTTGTTTACTCATCCGATCAGCTTTTGTCGTAGTTTCAGTCAACAAATTTGCAAGAACAACAAAGGATTTAAGTAAATGCACATCTTTTCCTACACATTTTAATCGGTCGGTTATTTAACGCTCATGGTTTCTTTGTACTTTTTGGTCAAACTGAAGTAAAACAGGAGGAAAAAGTGCTGTGTGGTTTCCTACATTCATGAGCTCCCTTTGTGTTTACAAAGGGAGTGTGCTCTAAGAGCTCCATTTATCAGACAGAAAAGGGCTTAAAATCTTATATTTTAAAGGACTAATTCAAAGGTTTTTTTTTGGTTTTGCCACTTAAATCAAATTATCTTTTGAGTCAAAGTGATAAATCATGCTAGTTTGCATCATTTTTGTTTTAAAAGCTTGACGTACGTTTTTAGGTTCGTCTGTGCAGCAGTCGTGACCTTTTATTCACATAAAGGAGGAAATCCTCGCAAAGATCCTCCCAGGATTTGGGTTAATGATGCCACATTATTGAAAGTCTCTTATGCAAACCTGTGAAACAACTTTCAAACACACTGGATCTTCAAACTGTCGCGCAGTAAAGCGCTGAAACTGTCCACACATGAGTAAAGATGGAGTTCTCAAACAAACAGAAATGTTCCAGTCGGGAGTTCTCTGCTAAGATTTTAAACAAATGATTGATCTGTACTTTATTTCTAAAGCACAGACCACTAGAGTAAATATTTTTCTAATAAACCTGTATTGTTATTGCACCTGTCTGATAAGAAATGCAGCTTAAAGTCAGAGAATTTCACACACAGAGTGCCTTACATGAAATTATACTGAATGAACGTAAAATGGATAGAGTGCAGAGATAAAAACAGACGGAGACGCTCGCCTTAATACAAAAAATAAAGAAGAAATACTCAACATTCAGGGCTTAAAGTGGAGAAATAGAAGCTACAGAGAAAGAAGAAGAAAGATTAACGTTAGGACGGAAGAAGTGACGCTGAAAACAAAAGTCCTGTCTGACAAGTCAGAGTTAATTTGAGGAGAGAAAAGTTTTTAAGCTTCATTTTAAAAGTATAAAGTGGGCTTTATTCACCGATATTTGCATAACTGCAAAGGATGCATCTCTGACTTTTCCGTGCTGCTGCTGAAAACCTCCAACAAACCAGCAGCAGGTGATGAAATCAGATGGACGACGTAGAACAGATGATCGTCTGTGAAGGAGTTAGCATCGCTTTTATTTATTTATTTATATATATATATATATATATATATATATATATATATATATATGCCCCCAGCGTCCCAATTACAACATACATATATGTATCAACCAATCACATGGCAGCAGTTCAATGCATTTAGGCATGTAGAGATGGTCAAAACGATCTTCTGCACATGAACAACATGAAAGCATGGATCCATCCTGCCTTGTATCAGCGGTTCAGGCTGGTGGTGGTGGTGTAATGGTGTGGGGGATGTTTTCTTGGCACACTTTGGGCCCCTTAGTACCAACTGAGCATCGTTTCAACACCACAGCCTACCTGAGTATTGTTGCTGACCATGTCCATCCCTTTATGACCACAGTGTACCCATCTTCTGATGGCTACTTCCAGCAGGATAACGCGCCATGTCATAAAGCTGGAATCATCTCAGACTGGTTTCTTGAACATGACAATGAGTTCACTGTACTCAAATGGCCTCCACAGTCACCAGATCTCAATCCAATAGAGTACCTTTGGGATGTGGTGGAACGGGAGATTAGCATCATGGATGTGCAGCCGACAAATCTGCAGAAACTTTGTGATGCTATCATGTGGCAAAAGGGGGTCCAACCCTTTCTTATTTATATACATCTTTTTTGTTTCCTCTTACTCTGGTTAATTATTTTATACTGTTTGTGTTTGTAATCATGTCAGTGCAATTCAAATAAGTCCAATGGATTCACTCGGAAAACGACATGAAAGATTGGCGAGGTCAAATAATGAAGGAGTTGGGATGTTTTAAGAGCTTCCTGCCCATTTTGGACGCCATCTTGGAAATTACACCTTTCTAGTGGTCAAACTTTGGTATGTTGTTTGGTATGTAAAGTGGGGGCCTTGGCCGCCAGGGGACCCTAGGGGGGCCTCAGAAAATTGGAGTAAAGGGGATTAAATAGAATCAAATTTTTATTTTTCCATTTTATTCTTTTTATATAACTATTTGTCCTGAACGTCCGACACGTAAACTGCCGTAATCCTCAGATTCTCAAGTTTCCGATTGTACTTAACCACACCCCGTGTGACAGTTCCAACTTTGGCATGACGATGTCATCATCTGTGTCGACTAGCGGTTTGCGCCTGTTATCAAGCTGCTGGCTAGCACAAAATGAAAAGATTTTTGACAGGAAAAAAGACAGAAGGAGCGGTCTAACGGCCCTGCCGTGGAGGATTCTGCTGCAAAAAAATCAAAGGCAAATTCAAAAATATAATTCAAAAATATGAGGCAGCAAACATTAAGTATAGATTTACAGCCATAGAGAAAAATGGCCATGATTGCTCGAAATGCGTCCCATGTCTGGAGACCCTCTCAAGCGAGTGTTTAAAGCCTTCGAAACTTCAGCGTCACTTGACACAAAAACACCCGGCAGAGACTTAAAAAACAGTCGACTTCTTTAGACGTAAAGAAGAGCATTTGGTCCGGCAATCGGCTGCATTCACACAGCAAGCTACCTTGCTCAAGTGGGCCCTTAAAGCATCATTAAAAGCCTCATACCACACACCGACCGGAAGCTAATGCTATTTGGGGGGCCTTGGCATGGCGCCTCATACTGCAGAAAAAGACCCGAGAAAACTTTTGTGAGAATTTTTCTTAAGGTTAGGTGTATTTTTTTCATATATATGCAGCCGCCTACTAGTCCCATGTCCTCTTACGTGTTTTTTGAACTCTCACATTTTCACATCATGATAAAAACATTCATCTAAAGACATCAGCATTGAGAGTTGTTGAGTTTCTGCATAATGTTCAGAGCTTTAGCTTCATGCATGTAGCCTGTGCACAGTTTGTTTCTACGTATTCTTTGGTTTTTGTTTGTGCACTTGACAGAAAATGAAAATGTTTCAGCGTTTCAGCCTCGCAAATTATCCAAAGACATAAGCATTTATGATAGAGGAGAAGCATATAACAATAAAATACAATTCAAGAAGTCTGGAGAAGGAAATGATTTCCACATCAAGAATAACACAGATAACAGATGGAGGAATAAGTTTTTATTGCATAAATTCTGCAACAGCCTGAGAAAATCAATCCACTAATCAAAAATCTCAGATAATTTTTCTTCTGCTCATTTTTTATTATTATTATTTTTATCTGATTGTCCCGGCTTCAGTTTCTGGAATAAATACCCCGATATAAAGCTCGATCGTCGGCGACTCCCACAAACATCAACAATGCACAAACCTCATTAAACTGCACCCTCCAGTGTGGCCCTGCTCCAGCTAATCAAATATCTGGGGAAAGAAAGAAAGAAAGGAAAATAAAATCAGGAATGGAGAGCTTGAAGTTACAGCAGACACCTCTGGAGGATCAAGATCTCAATTAACAAGTTTCTCCTCCCCGTAGGTTTTTCCTGCTGAACATTCATAGCTATGATTAAGAGGAACTCCACCCACACACACTCGTCTTTATGCACAGCTTGTTAAACCGCCGGCTCAGAGCAACACACATGGAAATGACTGGACTTATTTCCCAGATGGCCTTGTTTACTCTCTGCCCCACTCTCTTTCTGCATTTTCTTTTCATCTATTCATCTCTACCCGTCCTCTCTGTCTCTGCTGCTTCCTCTCTAATGACACAGATGTTGATATTAATCAGCTCTGCTTTTGTGGCGAGCATCAGGAGCAGTTTGGCAGCTTCTGAGGACGATTTCCTCCGTTGTTGACCACAGTCTGGATCTGATGATTCGTTCGTAAGTGTTTGCCGTCAATAACAGCTGCAGAAAACATGCTAATTGAGCGCAAATATACCTAATGTGACTTCATGACTATGTGAAAACGTGAGCTCAGGGAGGCTGCAGCAACAGCAGGAGCTGTCCAGGAGGTGTCTCTGTCTGCACATTAATTTCACTTCAAAATAAAAGCCTAACCCTGTGCATCAGAACAGGTGCAAAAACTGAAGGAATGCATGTTTCTTTAATGTCTTACAGGAAATTATTAATGAGAGGAAACTGATATAAAAGTAATAAAGAAGGATGCAAAAATTAATAATGAATAAAGGAAAGAGCGGTTCCAGATTCAGAGTTTGAGAAGCCAGCACTACAACACATCCCTCTTCTTTTTTTTCTCGATAAGATAAAATACAGTAGCTTCTTTGTCATTCTCTGCACTGGTGCTACAGTGAAAAATAGTGTTTGCAGACAGTCTCTGTACGTGAGCTCAAATGTCAGGAGAGTCAATCCAGTCGCTTTGAGAAATCCACTGCAGCTCCGGCCATTCTTCATCACGTTACAGGTTTTTCTTCCTCAGCCAGCTCACAACCCTGAGAAAGGAGGAGGAGAGAGAAAGAGAGAAAGAGAGGGGGGGGGGGGGGGGGTCGACCCACGGCTCAGACACACAATCTAACATGTCACATGTCAAAGGCCGCTCCAGTCAAACTGTGGAAGCTAATGCCAGCATTACAATTCAAGAGACAGCTGTCCAACAATACACTGCTTTGTTATTTCAGTCAGTTTTGTTTTACGTATAAATTCCATCAGATCTCAGCGAAACAAATGCATAAAGAAATGGAAAAAAATGACAGGGAAGGAAATGCCCTGTCACACACAAGTGATCAGCTATATGTCAAAGTCGATTTAGGAATCTGTGAGAAAACAACTAAAGTAGCTTATCTTAAAGGAAATCTGTTTGAGGGATGAAATTCAGAGCGCAGGTTTGAGAATCTACCCAACATTAAGAACATCAGAGAGGAATGTTCATGGTGTGAAGTGAAGTGATGCCAAATAATGCATGGAAACAGGAAACAAACAGGAAAAATGTTTTTGATTAAAGAAAATAAGCTTTTTTATTTTACAAAATTTACAAACTGAAATTACAAGAGTGAAACAAATTCCAGAGGCTATTTAAAGGGTCTGTGAGGACGATCTGTGTGTTTGTTTTGGAAATGAATGGAGATCAGAGCTTCTTTTTAACACTACTTTTCTTTGTTCAAGACGACTTTTTACCAAATACAACACAACGAGGTGAGGTATTTATCTACAGTTACACAGTTACAGACATGTCTCAGCATTCACCATAAAACTGTATGAACTTAATGTAAAAATGATTCAAACTGTGTTTTTATTAGTAGTTCCATAAACAATTCATATTTTTATGTGCATATTTTTACAAAGTTTAACTTTGTGTTGAAAAATATACTTGGTCCACTTCGGTGATCACATATGGTTGCTTGTAATTTATCTTCTAACTTGAAACAAAATTTTCTAAATTAAAAAAAAAAATGATAATATTACTTAGATGTTAATGTTTATATTCATATTTTTTTTATTTATTCATTTGTTTAAATTTAATTTCACATTTATTTATTTTAATTTAAATATTTATTTATTTATTTTACTTTTATTTTACTTTTATTTACTTTTATGCATTTACTTATTTAAATTTAATTTCACTTTATTTATTTTAATTTAATTATTTATTTATTTTATTTTACTTTTATTTATTCAATTAACTTATTTCATTTTTTATTTATTCATTTATTTATTCATTTATTCGTTATTTATTTATTTATTTATTTATTATTTATTTATTTATTGATTCCTTCTTTCATTCATTTAATCTGCCACTGGGCTTCTTTCTGAATAGAAGGACTGACAGGATTTGGCAGCAGGGGTCCACAAGTCAGAGAAAATTTACTTGCAGTTACACCAACTGACCACTGAATGCATGGGCATCGCCACCATTCAATGTGAAGGGGACGTGTCCCCTCCAGATTTCAAAATTCTTCATTTGGACCCCCCCACACACACATTTCACAGATTTTGATGTATTTTTTATGACTTTGAAATGAAATTTGTGGGCCTACGAAACATTTGTTTGGGAAATGTCTTGTGTGTCATGAGCTGCTGCTCTCACTCTGACTGATGATGTCACGCACACTGAGAGCTGAGTTTTAGTGAAAAAACTCAAAACTTTGTGTTGCTTTACCTTTGTTTTCTCAAAAACTATTGAAGACAGCAGAATGCCCCTCGAAACCTAAGCTCTGGACAGACGTGTGAACGTTTTGAAGCAAGAATGACGTTTCTAGCTGAAAGTATGGCGAGGCAGGAGCCGTGTGAAAAAGTGTGTTTTTTTGGTGTTCTCGGGGAGCCTCCCCATACATTGTCTATGGGACTGTTTTGTCGGTTTTTCGGCCAAAAATTGCCGAAATTCTTAGAAAAGTCATAGCACACCATTCTGGACAGAGCCGCACGTTTTGATATATAATTTGTTGGGGTTTTCTCAAAGCTCTGGGAGGAGAAGCGGTCCAAAATTTTGTCCGGAAGATGAAGTAGTTGAAGAAAAAAAAAGAAATGAACGGAAGAACAATAGTGGCTCGTGGTTTTACCACGAGCCACTCTCCCCCATGGCTTTGCTATGGGGGAAGCCTCTAATTAGATGTTAAACAACCTGTTAAAATACATTAGAATGCAGCAAATGTCATCTAATTGACCCCCGGAACCCATACTAGTGTGTCCCCCCCCACATTAAAAAAGCTTCTGACGCCCCTGACTGAATGATGCTCAGAGGAGCGGGGCAGCAGAGAGCACTCCAGAGGCTGATTTGCAGTTCCACAATAGAGATCATTTACTTAAGGAGGAAATGTTAATGATGTATCTATTTTGGAGGTTAATTCATGTTTCTTAAAGCATGACATGTTTTGCGTTTGAGCTACTTACTCCACTGCGTGACACTGGCCTCACAGCTGCAGCAACATTATGATCTGTATCTGAAATCTGAAATCGAGACAATAAAATGATGCGGAGTGGATGCATCTAACGTAGAGCTTTTTGCGTCAGCAGTATGTGCTTAATCCTACAGATTACAAATGTGAATGCTTAAAGAATTTAAAAAATTATTTGCACAAATTAACAACTACTCAATCAAACTAAGTGTGTTAACTGTGATTAATTGCAAATGAAAATTAACAGGTGTTGTTGAGAGTTTAATGGTGCTGATGGGAAAATTAATGAGGAGAGAGCGAGAGAGAGAGCTGGAGGTGATATTATGATGTGGCCTTGGCCATCACAGCCACAAAAGCAATGAGGACCAGCAGTGCAAGAACTGATTATCTCTCAAAACTTATTTTAAGTGCCTGACACTGCTGCAGCAGAGGGCGGTGAGAGACGTAGTTATTTAAAGGAACAGACAGCGGACAGCAGCGACCTTTAACGTTTCTCTTTCTATGGAAATACTCGATGTGTGTGACAGTTTACTGTTAGAAGAAGGCAGGTATACAGGTTTTCAAAAATCATGATTACACGTCTCTACGTGTAATCAGAGCGGCTAAGAGGTGTGAAGTACCACTTCTGTCCACAGGGGGCGCCAAAATTGACAGAAACCATAAGTATTTCCTGTCATTTTACGGAGTAAAAACTATATAATACCTGGCACCAGCATGTTTAATTGTGTTAATACTTGTTTTTCCTACTTAAGTCCAAGAGCACCGCAACACAGGGATGACCTCGTCTACTTAACTGGAAAAGTCTCTGAGTGATGGGACGGGGTTTGAGGGTCCTTAGCCTCGACGGCTCTAGCGCTGCATATTTGAGAGAATGTCAAGTAAGCTGCATCTGGGGGGTTAAGCAGAGAAGCCTTAAAAAAACACAGAGAATATCGAGTGCAGTGGAGAGAGCATGTGTCGGGGGCTGCAGAGGCACATCACAGTGGCGCACCTGTGTGAACAAATGTCTCGGAGCATTTAGGAAAGGGCACGAAGCTCAACCTGCAGATGCAACAGCAGCCTGGGAAGTTTTCTCTCTCTCTCTCTCTCTCTCTCTCTCGCTGAGTGAGACTTTCAAGACTAATTAATTTGCTGATAATGAATTCCATTCCTTCACCTCGCGGACAGGGACTGTGGATTTATGTGTGGAGGCTGGGATATCTTCTGTCACTCATTTCATTACTGTCTGTCAAGTTGATCAGCCGAGACAATAAAGGCACAATTCCACCGCGGCGGCGAATGAATCATATGAATGATGAAGACAAGTTTGTGTGTGGACTGATCCCTCTGTGAGCATCTGTGTGTGTGTGTGTGTGTGTGTGTTTGTATGTGCGTGTGTGTGTGGCATCATTGCAGCAATCAGCACTTATAAGTGCTTTGAAAACAAATTGGTGTCCCAGAGCCAACATGCAGTGGTTTATTTAAAGATTTGTTTATCTTTCATTTATGAATTGCTGAATTGGAAATTAAAACGTTTGCTCATGAATCAAGTCGCCGTCTTGAATCCTGAAATGTGTGGGAGTGCCAGCTTGTAAGTCCCCATCAGTTATCTGTTTTAATCAGTGGCCCCTCATATGCGGTGAACATTACTGGAGAAACACATTTCCATATCCATCATTGAACAATACACCAAATCACTCACTATATGAAAGACAGTGGAATGCCTCCAAATATTTCAATGAATATCATTACCAAAGCCTGAATTTATGACGGTTACATCGCAGGCACCTTGAGGAAACATTCAAGCTGTCAGGAGACAGTTTAAACGACTCACAGGAAGTGACAGACAGCTTAAAGCGCACCAAATATTCACATCTGATGAAAGATCTTACACAGATCTCACTCTATGTGTCTATTAAATCTGGAAATATGTTATATCTTTTTGAACTCATGATGGTGTTGTAGGCCAATGGGTTCAAACGTTTGTTCTTACACCAGTTTGGTACAAATCCTGATGTTCCTCTGACTACTGGACAGTGTTTAGATACAATAAGCTTGAAACTTTTAGTTCTCGCTCCAATATCTTAACTGCTGTTTCGTTATCTTAAGATCTTCTACAGCATAGGTGTCAAACTCTGGCCCGCGGGCCAAATTTGGCCCGCAGTGTAATTATATTTGGCCCGCGAGGCAATTTCAAATTAATATTAGAGCTGGCCCGCCGGTGTTATACAACAGTATTTGTTTTCAAATGTATTAGCCTGTTAAGAAGCTAATTTTGACATTTACCTCAGAAGGCTGCAAACAGAAAGGAGGCATTCAATTTTTATTTAAATTTTATTTGATATGCCATTAATGTTTTTTATTATTATTAATATTAGTAGTAGTAGAAGTAGTAGTAGTATTAATAGTATCCAACTCGATTTTGCACGCCTGCACATTAAAGTTATATAAGCCTTGCTTGTTCAGTATTCTTTGATAAATCAAAACTTGTTTGGTTCCATATTAAAAGGTTCATTTGTTCAACCTTGGCCCACGGCTTTGTTCAATTTAAAATTTTGGCCCACTTTGTATTTGAGTTTGACACCCCTGTTCTACAGATATTCATGGTCCCAAGTGGTAAAGCCTCGAGACTGTAGTGATTTCCGTGACTGAACCTCTAGAGAAGCAATTAGATTGGCGTTTTTAAGGCGTATTTTAAAAATAATCAACAATCATTTGATAGACTGTGAAAATATTTGCTTCAAAGATGCAGGATCCCCAGATGATCAATCTTGCTTGCCTCTTGTGCTTCAATTACTTTTGCATTGGCCAACCTAGAAATTTGACGCTAACTGTCAAAGTTTGATTCCAAAAAGCCTCTAATCAACTACTGAATGGATGAAAAAGTGCATACATTCATAATCCCCAGATGAAGAACACTGTTTACAAAAAGAGCAACTTTGAGGTTACCCTTTAAGTTGTACACTCAAGTATCTCAATAACCATTAAATGGAGTGCTATATTCAAGGTTCCCCAGATGAAGAAGTTTACCCTTAAATTTCCCAACTGCTTTTGCATTCTACAGTTATTCATGATCCCCAGACAGTAGTTTTTGCAACAATGTGATTCCTTGACTTTATCTTCAAGGACATGATAAGATTGTTATTTTTAGATTTAAATTAAAGTTTTAATTAAAGTTTCTCATCAACCATTAAAAACTTCCCTAAAAATTTAGGTGCATGATCCCCAGATGATGAATCTCTCCTGCCTTGTTTGTTTCACTGACTTGGACAGTAGCGCAACTAAAAGGGTTTACAAAAATGTCCAAAAGTTTGATACCGAAGCATCTCAATAGCCATTGATTGGATTCCAGACTAGTATATACAATCATGGCCCAAGATGAAGACCCCTGATGAATTTTGTCATTACCTGACTTTCAGAAATATCAAATATAAAGTTCACATTTTGAGTTTCATTCTCAAATATCTCAGTGACTGTTTTATAGAATAAAATCATTTATTTTATAGACATTCATGGTCCCTGGATAAACAACCCTGTTGAATCTTGTGATCCAGTAGGGTTTACCTCAAGAGCAACTTTAGGACACTCTTTTTGAATTTTATATTCAAGTATCTTAATGACCATAACATGGAGGAAAAATGTATGCATGTTCATTCATGATCCCCAGACAAAGAACCCCGTTGAATCATGTGATCCCTAGACTTTACCTGGAGATTCTTAATAACCATCTCACAGAAGGTAATAATACATTTCAATACAATCCAATATACATACATTTATTGTTCCCAGAAGATGAGCCAAAGTGACTTTTGTGATTCCCTTTGGCTAAAGTGCACATTAATAGTTGACTCTTTAAATTTGTACTGAAATATCAAAACAGCTTTTGGGTGGCTAGCCAGGATGTTTCAAACATACATTCATTGTCCCCAGCTGATTAACCCAATAGTTTCTTTTATGCTCCCCTTAGATTTTTATTGTTATAATTTTTGCATAGCACATAGCTTGTGAGTTCAGTGTCTTGACAGCTAATGAAGGGTTGCCCTAATATCTGGTAGCGTAATTCATGGTCCCCTTTGATAACTTTTCCTGTAACCTTTTATCTGTTACAATCATTGGGCACTGCTTAAACTTTTCTGGCCTAGGAACAATGAATTTGCTAAATAAGTGACTAGCTAGCAAAAAGCTTATAAAACTGTAGCGTGCTAACACTGAAGCTGCTCTGGCCTTTGGTTCAAACCAGTTTAAAACTTTGGTTTAGCCTCAGAGACTTGCAGTAGATTCCAAGGCCCAAATCCCATTACCCCACTTGATTTTACCACTTGATCCCATGATTCTGTTTCAGCTGATCTCTGGTTAAAATCAAAATCTGTTTGAATATTATATTTTAAAGTACAAGCGAAATAACATTTAATACCACCTTAACAAGTGTGACGTAGTTAGTAGCTATTCATAATCTCTGCTAAACCAAGTCATTCACAACCTGTGTGTGACGTAATGTCTCTGAGTCCACTGTACAAAGCTTTTGTTGTGTAATACAAAGGGGCACTCCAGAACCAGGCGTAGGGCCAAGAAGCACAGTTTTGGCATTGGGCCTAAGTCGTCTTCCTAATAAAGTGCTACAGTCGTGGTTTTAACCCCTCCAGTAATGCAGAGTTATTTTTAATCACACATACCACAGCTCACTGCTACCTTGGTGGTCTAGTCCAGTTATGTATGCTGAGCTCATGACTGCTGGTGCCAGCTCTGGCAGGCCAATCTAAAGTCCTGAGAGTTGCACAATGTTGCTGTAATGGCATTTACTGTGGAAGGATGAATGCTGCACATTCACTCCAGGCAGGATTTTCCCCAAGTACAGATTTAAACCAATGATCCTTCGGTCACATTAGCGTTGCACCGACTCAGCTCTACTGTCGGCCCAATTAGCTTCAATTTATGGGCCGACAACAGCCAATAACAGCACAAAAGAGGGTTTGCTGTGGTCATTCTTCATGATGACTTTGTTCTGCTATTCTGTGATTTCTGTTGTACTCATTCTCCCTCTTAGTGGGAAACATGCTTTAATTGGGAGGGGAAATATAAAAGAAGAGGGATGAAATATGACTTGTCAGTTTTTCCTCTAATTGCTTAACAACAAATTTAAGCACGGGCTAAATCATCTTGTGGAAGTGCATGAGCAATAAAAGGTTCATCAAATCATTGCATTGCATTCATTCGTATTGCTGAATTCCATTATAAATCCTCATTCATGTGCTCCGCGAGTTCCATTATAAAGCCTGACACTGTGATGTCTGTGGGAGTTGTTCACCTTGATCCTGCTGCTGAGTCTCTTCTATTAACACCTCGGTGGGTGCTGTGCTGTGCTTTCACTTCACTTCTACTTTCAATACATCGCTCAGCTCCAACTGGCAAATCTAACTTTGATGTGTGCCAGTAAGCACATGCCATCCTGCCAATAATTCATCTGCTGAATGTTCTCAGATGGGACACGCGATTGGTCCAGGAGAAAATAAAAGCAATAACTGATGCAGAGGAATACACAATATTGCAGCGAACTAAGCCAAGCCTTACAAAAAGTGATTTAATTGGACGGGTCTCAATGATTGAGTAACAAAAGCAAAGCAAACACACCCCATGAATGTGGCACTGTTTAGTTCCTGGTCCTTTGTTGTTCCTTCGTTGGTCTCGCTGTTCTGAATGCGCTCTGTTGTTATTGCCATGCTTTCGTACAAATTACCCAACCGTGTTAAATATTTGATAAGGATTGATTGAAACCTCTTTTACTGTAATTAACTGCAACCAATTAACTGTAACCGAGTTCAACTTTAGAGACAACCAGATCACACACATACACCAAGTCAAATCAATCCAAAGAAATGAGATCAGTCACATTTACCCCTAGGGAGCTAGCATGCTAAACTTGTGGGCTAAAAACATGAATAACTCTGGTTTTGGCAATCCAGGTAACAGCAGCAGAGCTAGTAAATACATATCAACAAAAAGAAAGTTAAAGAGCATATATATATATATATATATATATATATATATATATATATATATATATATATATATATATATATATTAGTGGTGGGACTTCGCGTTAATTCGATAATTAACGCGGGGGGACATTAACGGCGTTAAAAAAAAATGACACATTTTATCGTATTTTATTTTATAGTCTATATCACACAGAACGGTTCTCAGTGCACGAGTTTCTGGCAGACGGATTATAGCGACGCACTGAGTGATGGATAACACTGATGACAGCGCCTTGCTTAGCTCGGTGGATGGAAAATTTACTTTTAAAAAACAGTCGCCGCGGTCCGTCAGCGCGAGCCAATTCACACTGCATCCGTCTCAGGACCGGAGCACAGCTCAGCGTACTCATAGCAGCTGGATACACAAGATCACAGGAGAACCATATGTTCCCGCAGGAATACCACCCATGACAACTACTTTCATGATATTTAGTATGTAAAACTCACCTGCCCTCCCAGAGCTTCATTAATTCAGTCCTTCCCTTTTAGTCTCTGTTGGTGTCCTTATATAAAGGATGTGTCATATCGTATATAATTATCTGGTTTATATATATATATATATACACATATATATACACATATATATATACACATATATATACACACACACACATATATATATATATATATATATATATATATATATATATATATATATATATGTGTGTATATATATATATATATATATATATATATATACACACCCACACACACACACATATATATATATATATATATATATATATATATATGTGTGTATATATATATATATGTGTGTGTATATATATATATATATATATATATATATATATATATATATATATATATATATATATATATATATATATATATAAGCAGCATGTGTTAACTTACAAAAAATAAAATAAAATAAAATCCTAACGTACAAATTGCTCTTTAAATTGTTCCTTACTCGTGGTTTTGACATCAGAATGATGTATTTTTACAGTTGAGTGATTATTAAGTAAGCGAGGTAATAACTAAGACTGTTACAGCTGTAGTTTCGACTTTGTCTGATTTAAAAATCTTTTTGTTACCGTTAGGTGTGTGGGATTGAATTCATGTGGGCAAGTACTAAGTGATGTTATTGTTTCAGGAGATGCGCATAAAACGATTTAGTAGAAACTATGGTGGAGTTGTTATATTTTGTTCAAATCTGAAGGTTAGTTTAAGAGACAAAAGAAGCAGTAAAAACAGATTTAAAAGAATGGATCACTTACTAAAATGGCGTTTCAAATGAATTACAGCTGAGAAAAAACATGGAGCCAGAAGAAAACTCTTTCTGACAGGAAGCTGAAGTGAGGACAATGTTTTCAGTAGAAATGGTGCCAAACTATGCAGTGAATCACTCACTGTCTCTATCAATGCATCTGCCGGTGGTCAGCAAAGCTTGAAGGTCAAACATTCACACAAAACCCTTTCAGGAAAATCCCCCGCTCTCCCTATGAGAGTAATTTTCTAACCTTTACCATTTCATGAAATTATTCCTTGACACTGATTGCTCCAGGGTGATACGTTTCATCACCTTTTTCAAACCAGGGAGAGCGTGAGTTCACACAAAACATCAAAGACAGAAATAACTCGAGTGAAAACCCAACAAAGAAACCTTGGCAGAAAATTGCGCGTTAATGTCAGACATCTGTTTCTCATAATAAGAAGTCGATTCAGAAAAGGTGGTTCTTCCAGGAGCGTGATAAATAGAATATGGTGGGCTTTTATTCAATCCTTGAAAAAGATTAAGATGGGATAAAACGCCGGAGCTTGAAACAACAAAAGAGAGCAGAGTCATTGTGACTGACTGGGATCTTTCACAGAATCTTAATTAAACTGCAGGATCTTAAAATCTGAATAAAGTGGACGAATTCATTCAACATTCACTGATTTATCTTAGCTTTACTTACATTTCTAAAACTTAACTCCAAAATTTAATCTTATTAGTGTGACACGCTGTTTATTTATGACACAATCAAGGGTTCTTAAGCTGATTATTTCTGTCCTTTTTTCCATTATTGCTTTGTTTTAATAACTGTGAATAAAAAGTCCCGGGCATGCAAATTTAAAAAGAGGGCAAATTTTAACATTTAAATAATGATAGAAAATAGATGAAATGCTCATCTGCTCTGAATGTCTAAACTCTGTTTATGCCCTGAGGATGTCCGTACAGCAATTTTTATTTCGGCTTTCAGCAAAACTTTTGAAATTTGTCAGATTTAACTTTTAATTTGCATTGGCATGGCCAAACCATGGAGGACTTTAGGCCTGATTTAGGGTCTAGTTTGTACTTTCAAGATGTCAAGGAACTTTTGGGGGCGGGGCCTGCAAGCTGGACATTTCTAATTGGTGGAGTATCTATAGGGTTTTATTTTCCCCTCCCTCCCACAATAAGATGACCCCAGCTGTGATGGGCTTGGTTTAGTACCTCCTAATCAATGGTCTTCTTTGAGCCTGATAGTGTGAATGTGTCTCTGTCAGCTCCCAGTGTTCCAGTTTAAAGAGTGACCCTGTTAACTGGAGACCTTCAACTGAACATGTCACTGGAGATCCAGTTTTCAGTTTTGGGGATTTTTGAAACAGCTTGGACCAGCGACGGCTTTGTCACTGGCGCTTGGCTCCTTTGGAGCGTCAACAAATCCATCTACAGTGAAATACAGCACAATCAATTGCAGCACAGTCTGAATAACCTAAATGCTAGCAGGCTAACTTTGATGCTACCAATGATTTTGGCTTGGTTTGCCTTCTTTGGTGTCATTTTTGCTGAAAGGCCTTCACCTTTGTCTTACTACCCTCTACTGGTCTGGTGGAGCTTGACTTCCCCACTCACATGCACGAGTGCCACTGATTTACAAACATATGAGCATGACTGATTCAAAACCACAGACTCAAACCCTTTTTGGGGGGGTACAGGTAGTTTTTTTGCCATTCTCCAGCGTACTTGTATCCCTCTCGGCTATCCACATTGAATCGGGGCTAGTGCACGCCAGAGAAATGTACTCGTAGGAAGCGGGCAGGAAGGCAGGACAGGATTTTATTGGTTTGATAAATTGGTTCCTAATCGCTAGGATTGGTTGGTGTTTTCCCAGGTTTACACCTGCTGTAGACAGCGGATATTTTTCACTCTATTTTACAAACACATCATGCATAAATTGTCATAACAAGAAGTGTATCTATATCTGATTACCAACCCTGCCTTTAAAGTTCCAGAACCTTCTGGTTGAAACACACACAGACTGAAACCTTACCTACTCATCTTCAGATTTTGTTTTCCTTTCATTCGGTTCATTTGCTGCTAAATAATCCCTTCATCTTCCAAGTAGCAAAACATTTAGAAACGACAGCATCTGTAGAGATGTTAAAAAGCATTTCACAGGCTTTAATAGGTTTTTAACAGCTCCCTGACACTTTTGTTAACTACCCGGTTGGTTGGTCTGTTTTAAAATGTGAAAACAAATTCTGAAATTGCCATTCTGTCTGGACTGAACAACACTTCAGTGTGTACTGCTGTGGGCCAAGGCTGCTAAAGTTAAAGCTCTTCCTGGGCTTAAAAACAAGCCAGTGTGATGTGAACTTCATTAAATGAAGTGAGGGTACTCAGGGGGCTGATTTCCTCATTGCAAAGTAAAACTTCTGAAGAAATTTGGAAAGAGGTCAGATTATGAATAACTGCACTGATGGTGTTGATACCACTGAGGGCTTTATTCTGAGATTAATGAAGTCTCTAAAGTTATGATCATGTTGCCTTAAAGCTTCATCACAACACAGCATCACAAACACCTTTAAGTTTTGGAAACACACACACACCTCGTTTCACTGGTCTTCCGTTTCATGCTACTCTACCTGACTCGGCTGCTGTCGTGGGTCTTTATGTAACAGGCTCACACAGGATTGCATTCATAAATTGGCAGTTAGTGCTGTGATTATGTGGTCTCAAAATGAAAATATCACACATGCAGTATTGTTTGTAATTTCTCCGTGCAGGACTGATCTTCGGCTGTTGAGCTTTTGACGTGCTGCAGGCCTTTAAGTGAGGAAACACAGATGTAAACAAATGCTAGCATATGTTTTCTGGCAGTTACAGTTCTGGTAACTCTAGCAAAAGAGTTTAGCTAGCTTTGTCAGGAGTCAGAGATGTTTCAATAAAGCACATGAGGCTGCACTCAAAATATACTTCCCAGGTCTTCAATTTTTGTTGGGCAGAGAGTCGACATTCCCCATGATGACTGATGGAAGAAAGAGCTGAAATGGGGTGATACCCTTCAGATTTGCTCCATTGTAAGGCAAGACGCTCCCCTCTTAAATAAACTCTTATCCCCACAGATGTATACAGTGCTGCTTGAAAGTTTTGTGAACCCCTTGAACAGTTTAGATGTTCGTTTTTTTTGCCATGATTTTCTTATCCTATCATCACTAGTTTTTATAAATGAAATGTCAGATTTATGTTTATCAGTTGTATATACTTTTTTAGAGGGACTTGTATACATACTCAATAACTACATAAAACATAGAATTGGTGTATATGCAAAAGTAAGTGAACCCCCAGCTGCACTGGTAGTCATGCAGGTAAAGGACTCAAGTGAAACACATTTGGGGCAGACCAATGCCATGAGACATCCTTGGAAAAGGGTCTGGCCAGCACTAATTAAAAGAGAGAAGAAAGCAGCCAAACCACTTTAGGTCCCATACAGATCAACAATGCCAAGAGGGAAGGAGATATCCGATGACGTAAGGAAGAGGGTAGTGACAGCCCATCAGTCTGGTGTGGAAATATAAAGATAAAGAAATCAAATAAAAAAAAAAACAAATAAATCCATGAAAGAATAAGAAAATAAAAGTAAATTTAATTAAATTACAATAAAAATCAAAAAAATCTTGCTGCTTAAGTTGAAGTGGATCTTTCAAATGTCACTGAAACACAGTGGGCTCTGACATCACAGTAAGTTCTGTGACATCACAGTGGGCTTTGTGAATTCACTGACTGCATTCTTTTTTTTAATTCACTGACATTCTTTTTTTTAATTCACAGACAATCTTTTTGTGAAATCACAGACATTCTTATTTTGAATTCACAGACATTCTTTTTTTGAATTCACTGCCTTCAACTCCTTCATCTCTGGGCTTTGTTACATCAAAGCCTTCATCCCTTCAACTCTGAAACTTGAGAGTATACCTCAATTTTGAAAGGATCAGCTGTATTGCAAGATGACCACAAAGAAGCAAGTGTGGTGGTTTGATTCCACCGAAGAGAACGGACAGAGAACTCCAAGTCCAGTGGCCCAAGACACCCGGATAGAGGAGTTCTCGAACAAAGTTGTTGCAGAAGTCCTTGGACGCACTGTAGACGTCCTCAGACAGCAGTTGTATTTCCTCTATTGCAGAGCGATGGAGGAGAGCGATTTTGCTGATGATGAGGACGACTCTGATGAGCTCACCCAACAGAAGGTGAAGCAAAACAAGAAGGCTTTGTCCAGGAGACGGATGTGTGCTGAGCCTGTTGGAGAGGGTGAACACATTGCTACCCCTTCCCCATCAGCTGAAAATGAGGCTGACGGATCCCTCCTGAAGAGGATCAGAAATGCCTGGAAGAAGCGCTTTGGAAGGAAGGACTCCACTGAGGAGGACACCTCCAAAGCAGAGGAGGTGGAAGGATCCACATCAGAGGAACACGAGACTCCAAGTCCAGTGGTCAGAGACACTGTGATACAGGAGTTCTCCCAACAGCTCGCCTCAGAGGTCCTCAAACGAACTGTAAATGATCTAAAAGAACAGATGCAGTTCTTCCAGTGCCGTGAGTCCAGTGCTCTGGACTCACAGAAGGCAGAGCAAAGCCTGAGGGAGTTTTTTGATGTAAGACGGATGTCTTCTGAGTTTGTTGGAGAGACTGGAGAACACACAGGCAGAGATCTGACGCTAACGGAGTTCTCCAAAAAGCTAGTCTTGGAGGCCCTCAGACGCACTGCAAAAGCCCTGAGAGAACAGATAAATCTCTCTCAGTGCAGTGAGGCTGATGACACAGACTCAGCTGATGATCTGGACTCATGGAAGGCAGAGCAAAGCCTGAGGGAGTTTTTTGCAGAAAGTGAAATGTCTTCTGATTGTGCAGGAGAGGTTGGAGAAGACGAGGCAGACAGAGACTCAGAGATAGACGAGTTCTCTTACAACCTCGTCTTGGAGGTCCTCGGACTTACCACCTACAACCGAGAAGAACATTTCTTCGAGGAACGCGAAGCTGATGACGAAGACTCTGTTGACCTCGTCCCACAGAAGGCAAAGCGTAGGTCATCCAAGAGACGGATGTGTCCTAAACCTGTTGGAGAGGGTGTAGTCACTACCCCCTCCCCATCAGCAGAAAAGAAGGCTGGCAAGTCTTTCTTTAAAAAGATAAAAAAGGCGTGGAAGAAACATTTCGGCAGAAAAGACTCAACGGAGGATGACAGCAGCTCTTCGAGTCTCTCTCTCAAAGAAACTGATGACAGAGTCTCAGATAAAGATGTCGCCCAACAGGAGGTGGAGCAAAGCCTGGAGAAGTCTGATTATACTGGCAGTGAGATGACTGAGGCTGGTGGACCAACACCAGAGAGCCCTGTCTATGTGGATGTTCGGCCGAGTGTTGAAGTCACAAGCCCACTGTCAAACAGCAGCCGGGAATCTCAGAAAACCCCCAGTCCATCTCAGAAAAGCCTGAAAATTCATGTCTCTCCTTGCAGAGATGAAGAAGACGATGAGATGACTGAGGCTGGTGGACCGATAACAGAGAGCCCTGTCTATGCAGGTTTTCTGCCGAATGTTGAAGTTCCAAGCCGACTGTCAAACAGCAGCCAGGAATCTCAGAACACCCCCAGTCCATCTCAGAAAAGCCTGAGAATTCATGTCTCTCCTTGCAGAGATGAAGAAGACGATGAGATGACTGAGGCTGTTGGACCGACACCAGAGAGCCCTGTCATTGTGGATGTTCAGCCGAGTGTTGACGTCACAAGCCCACTGTCAAACAGCAGCCGGGAATCTCAGAACACCCCCAGTCCATCTCAGAAAAGCCTGAGAATTCATGTCTCTCCTTGCAGAGATGAAGAAGACGATGAGATGACTGAGGCTGGTGGACCGACGACACCAGAGAGCCCTGTCTGTGTGGATGTGCGGCAGAGTGTTGAAGTCACAAGCCCACTGTCAAACAGCAGCCAGGAATCTCAGAACACCCCCAGTCCATCTCAGAAAAGCCTGAGAATTCATGTCTCTCCTTGCAGAGATGAAGAAGACGATGAGATGACTGAGGCTGTTGGACCGACACCAGAGAGCCCTGTCATTGTGGATGTTCAGCCGAGTGTTGACGTCACAAGCCCACTGTCAAACAGCAGCCGGGAATCTCAGAACACCCCCAGTCCATCTCAGAAAAGCCTGAGAATTCATGTCTCTCCTTGCAGAGATGAAGAAGACGATGAGATGACTGAGGCTGGTGGACCGACGACACCAGAGAGCCCTGTCTGTGTGGATGTGCGGCAGAGTGTTGAAGTCACAAGCCCACTGTCAAATAGCAGCCAGGAATCTCAGAACACCCCCAGTCCACCTCAGAGAATTCTCAGAATTCATGTCTCTCCTTACAGGAGAGATGAAGACGATGAAATGACTGATGCTGGTGGACAGACACCAGAGAGCCCTGTCTATGCTGATGTCGTGCCGAATAAGAAGGTCACAAGCCGACTTTCAAACACCATTCAGGAATCTCAGAACACCCCCAGTCCATCTCAGAAAAGCCTGAGAATTCATGTTGCTCCTTACAAACATCAAGAGGACTCTGACAAGACTGAGGCGGTTGAACAGCCAAAAGAGATGCCTGTGTATCTAGAAGTCTTGCCAGCTTTGCCTCATGAAGTTGAAGAACACCTCAACAAAACTGACAGAGAAGAAAAACCAACAGTCAGAGTTCGACAGAAGTACCACGTAAAGGTGAGATTCAAAGAAATCACAATCCCTTATGTGGACTCTCATGGACAGCCAGTAGAGAGCCCTCCGAATCTAGAATTCTTGCGGCCTGATGAACCTACACGACCAAAGGTTCCCAAGTCTTCTGCACACTCTCCAGCCACCAAGCCAGCCAAGAAGGGAAAGACCAAACGTTGCTGGTTGGTGAGATTGTTGTGCCGCCTCTGCTGCTGCTGTCAAAGCAAAACTCTTGACTGAGCCCCCGCCCCACAGCCCCGCCCCGCCCCGCCCCACGGCCCCTAACAATGACACTAGGTTTACTCCAGGTGCTCTGGTTTCTCCTACGGTATTTTTTCTTAATAAAAAACCCTAAAAAAAATGTGTGACCTGACAGTCCCTCATTAAAAAAAAAAAATTCTAAGATGATAAAATTTTGTACAGAATGAAAATCATGCAATCTGAATGTTTGAATTTCTTCCTTTATGAATGTTGAATGCTTGAATGTTGAAATGCTGAGCCCTTAACCCCTTATGACATTATCAGCTGTGCAGGTTTCTGTGAAGAGCTGTGTTGTTTCCATGGTGATGGAATTTGAATGTAAATAACAAGCAGGTTTCCCTCTGTGTCTAAGACATCATCAGCTGTGTGGTTCCAATATGGCCGCGCTGGTCGATTTGCTTCAGTAGTCCGTTTCAGACACAGACAGGTGACACCGCAACTAAAACCTATCATAACCAAAACAACATAGTCTAAGGGATGAATGCACATTCATCTCTACATAAGCAGGGGAATGGTGTTCTATATGACATCATCAGGGTTTTGAATTTGAATGTAAACAAGCAGGTTTCCTACTTGTAACATTCCTGCTTGCAGGTTTCCCATTAGCTGGAGGGTCCTCTGTGGAGGGGCTTTCCCTCTATTCTTTTATGACATCATCAGCTGTGTGGTTTACATGGTAATGGATTGTTTCCATTCATTTTAATGGGCCAAAAACATTGGGAAATGTCTAATATCTTTAAAAGTACAATGGTTAGAAATGTTAACTAGACAGCAAATGTTTGGTGTTGAAATGCCTAGCTGTATCACTGACTGTGTTTAAATGTTAAGTTTTAGTTAGTAGAAATAATATGCCTTTATTTGTTATTGTTTCAGGCATACATTTTTTTTGTTTGCTTGGTTTTGGACATTTTAATTTGGGGTCATTTTTTTTGTTTTGTTTTGTTCTGCTTGATATGTATGCGGTTTCTGGTCTTTCTTCAATCAGCCTCAAACTGCAGTGCTTTCAAGTTGAAAGCACTGCAGTTTTTTGCTCTTCCATGTGGCTCTATTTCCCATGAATGGAGATCACTGTTTGGTTTACAGATCTATAATCGGAGAGCCTTTTAACCCCTGCAGCTAATCTAGTTGCTAAGCTAAGCTAATCAACTCCCAGCCATCGCTTCATAATTAATGAACTGACTAATAATGTGTAAAATCACAATAAAACCCAAATAGATAAAAAATACAACTTGTAGGTTGGAGGTGTCCAGGTTTTTCAAAGAAGGCCTCATTTGATTTTGTGAAAATGACCAAGAGCTAGCAGCTGTGCGAATGGATAACTAGTCCTTTCAGTGGTTCATCATCAAATGTGCTCCAACATCCTCGTTCCATCATCATAGAGTGATGAAATCAAAGCTCACCTGTCCCTCAGGTGTGTCCTGATACCATGTGTTAAGTGGTCAGTTTTCTGCAGTTTTACGTGCTGGGTAAACATCAGAAAACTTTGCGATATGGGCAAAATACGTCAGGATGTTTTTATTGCGGGAACAGGATCTGGATCCAACTTTTTGCGCCACCACAGATACAAGACGACCATGTGGGACATCTCGCCGTAACTACATTTTTAAACATGTTTATAATTACAATACATACCTTTTCTAGTATAGACCAAGCAATCACATCCAGTCTAAAAATATGAGACAATGCAGAAACCAAAAACACAACGAGCCAAAAAATGATGATTTTTACAGTGTAAATAATCATGTGACCAGTCCAGGGTGTACCCCACCTCTCATCCTAAGCCAGCTGGGATAGGCTCCCGCCACTTGCGACCCTGAATAGGATAAGCGGTATAGAAGATGAATGAATGAATGAATGAATGAATGAAATAAAAATGTTTACAGCCTGGTTTAAAATAAGGCTTCAGTCTGAATAGCTGATTTCTCTTTTAGCACACACTGTAAGGGGGGTGTTTTTTTTTTTTTTTTTTTTCTAACACAGCAGTTTAGAAGATATTAAGATGACGAGTTTACCCAATCAAAAGCACAGCTCTGCTGATTGACAGGCAGACGCCCAATTGCTGTTAGTGTGGAGACTCAAAGCCCCGCCCCATTCCAATATGGCGCCTGCTGATGATTTACTTTAAAACCCTGTTTCAGAAACATACGGGTGACGACACGGAGACTGCGTCCATTTTTTATACAGTCTATGGTGAAGATTAGCTCTATTCTAACCTTCTCATCTGTTTGTTAGCTAGTTGCATTTGTTAGCTGTTTGGAAAATTAGCACTACTATCTGTTCATCTCCAAAAAATCACTTCCTCATGACTTCATAATATTAACAGGATGGAAGCTTTTGGAAGCTCAGGTTTTGGTTTAGCTTAGCACTTAGAATGTACCACAACTTAAGTCCTTGAAGAGGACAGCCTGGGTTCAAATCCCTTCCTGCACATCATCCACCAGCTTCACACTCTATCTGCCACCCTGACCTGTAGAATAGGACAGAGTAGCATACTTTGTACTACACATGATCGAGCCGGACCTTGATCATGTGTTTGGAATTTGAATCAGATTGGAGGTTAAATGAAGGAGCTACAATGACTTCATTGTTAATGGCGAGATATCAGAGTTTGATGCGTCGCCATGGACACACTTTTTAACTAGAGGATAGAAATATTAAAAAGTTTGGTTGACAGTCTAAAGCACAGGTTTGGTTTTTGCAGCAGTGGGAGGAAGCTAGCTTTGAGTCTCTTTTACTTTCCTACTTCACTTGGGTACATCCTCATTATGCACATTTATATGTCTACTCCATTTTTCAGATAATATTAAATTTTCCCTGCGGCACATTAATGCAACAGTATGATGACTCTAAAGAGAACCCTGGCTTCATTATGGGTCAAATTAACAAACAGTAATTCAAGTGGTGTCTCAGTGCATCTGAAAAAGAAAATCACAAATATTCATTGCTTCAATTATCCTCAGACAGGGCTGCTTTTTGCACTGTGAGCATTCGTCCAAACTTTTACTGAACAGCTCCTGCACTTGAAGGACTTTTATCACAGCAACAGCAATGGATATGAATAATTTTCCAGCATTGTGCCTCCGTTCTTCCGCTCACTATATGCTGTAATAAAGGAGATTTGAAGCAGGCAGGCTGCGAACGTCGTGGGTTTGAGTAAGTTTCAGTAGGCTGTTCTGTGGATGTAAAATCCCAGGTATTGTCAGGTATAATCCTCATTAAATTTCTCAGTAGGAAGGATTGACAGAGTGGCTTCATGTATCCGTAACCAAGTGACAACACAATGCTGCACTGATATCTCATCCGTGTCTCTAATTACACGTCTCCACTGAAGAGGAGGTACAGGGTTCAAACGGAGCAGAGCAGAGGTCATTGTTTAAATCTTCAGGTTTCGGCAGTGTGATAATGTCCTATTACGTTTTTGTTTACTTTCTCAAAAACATCCCTCGGTCTTTTAAGCCTCACCCAAACTGTCCTGATTAATAATATTCTCCAAAGTACCGCAAATTGATGGAGCAAATTGCTTTTTTTTTATCCATCCTTTCAGACTCGGGCGTCTAATTTGCATTCTTTCATAGTGCTTTCACCTTGTAAAAAGACAAAAGAGCCCCTGCGTTAGTGCAGTGCATTATGGGACCTGCATTTGTAATATGTTATGTCAGAGAGAATTATTCGATGCATAGAAACATTTTACATTTTAATCCACTCTACATCTAATCCAATTTTCAGATACAGTTTCTGCAGAGTCCATTAAAAGTGCTCTCAGTCAAAGAGGAGGCTGTTTACTTTTAAATGAACCCCGAGCTCTGCCAGGCCGCAGAAAAATAAATAACCTAAAGTGCCGATAATAGACTCCACTTCTGTTCTGGCACGTCGGCGTAAAATTAAGAGCGACATTAAACAGGGCGGGTTGTCAGATGATGCTGTGCATTAACATCAGGAATGGAGGAGAAAACAGCAATATTTAATCTAATGAGCAGAAAGACGACGTAAATAATAATAATAAAGGATGGTCAAAGCTCTCGCGCTCAGTGAAGAGAAGAAAGGAACACAGCCTGAAGAAGTGGATGATTTTGGACTGGATTTTCTGATCTTCTACAGGTTAAAGGCAGGGTTGGTAGTCATGGACTAGACTCAAACTGGTCCTCAGCACATCGTTTTTGTTTGTTCTGCGTAACCAGTAATCGGGGTGTAGGTAGTTTTTCTGTCATTCTCCAACATACTTGTATCCCTCTTGATCATGTGCATTAAATCAGGGCTAGTGCACTCCAGCGAAATGTACGCAGGATTGGTTGGTATCTTCCCAGGTTTACTCCTGTTGTAGATAGCAGATATTTTTTGCTCAATTTTAAGACCACATCATGTGTTGATCGCTATCAGGACATAAATTTATTTAAACATTTCAATAGGGATGAGCCGGATATTCGTTTCAAACGAGTACTCGTTACGGATAATGCATTTTTGCCGAGTCTGAGCACAACACGAGTTTTTTTTAGGATTATTCGTATCCGTGCTAAAAGAATCCTCATTGGTCACACGCAGCACACCCCCCTCCCTGCACCCACATGCTGCAGCGAGGAGCTGCCTGCTCTCCTCTTTCACACACACACAGACAGGCAGCGAGTGACAGCGACTACTTCTCTTGCTTGCTTGAGTTGACTGTAGTTTACGTTGCTCTAATCTCTGTACTACTCACTCAGTTTTCTTCTGCTCGTCTCTATTGAGGTTTGTTTGGTATTTAAAGTTACTTCTTGAACTTATTTCCTGTCATACGCGATGCATGTGACAAGCTGAGGGTGAAAACGGCTCGTGTCGCGCTGGTCAGTGCCTCTTGCTTCAATTCAGGGCCGTTTTTTTAAGGTTTTCGTTGTCTCGCATCTCTTTAATTCTTTTTTTATATTTAAAGTTACTTGATTAACTGTTTTGCAACGTACACGCAACGCATTTGAAGGCTTAAAGCTGTAAACTCCTTGTGTCGCGTGTCCCCCTAGTTTCTCCACGCCGTTTTTTTTTTTTTTTTTTAACTGGCTGCGTGATTTTAGTTTGGCGGGTGGGAAAGCTAGTTGGAAAGCTTTGCCCATTTTGAGCACAGTGTTTTTGAAAATACAGTGAACAACAAGGCATATTTTTTATTTTTTTTGCCACTGAATGTTTGCACAAATCACCTATTAAATTTACACAGATTATAAATAAAGAGACAGTCTTTCACACCATTACATACACATTTTACCAGTTGTACATAAAACATAGCTGAAAATAAATATAGCCATTTCAAATCAATTCTTGCCAGTTTCAGACTTAAAATAATGTTCAGATTTAAGCCCCGCCCATTTCCGGACAAAACATGCCCACTTCCGGTTTAGGTCCCCCTACGAGTACGGATACGGATACGGATAATATGGATGGGTAAACAGATACAGATACAGATAATGGTGTACTCGCTCATCCCTACATTTCAACCAGTATAACAAAAAGTATATCTGATTACCAACCCTGCCTTTAAAGTATCATTAGGAGTGAGTTTCACAGGGGACTGATTGCTATGATTGGAGAAACTGGAGCAATTATGATTGGTCAAATTTGCAAATAAGTTGCGGTGATTGGACAAAATTGCAAGGTCTCCCAGAATTCACAGGGACTGTTTGAATTTGTGTTAACTGTTGCGATCGCAGCATCGCAACTTCCTGGAGGGACTGGATGAGATGAGGTGAAATAGAGTGATGGTAGAAGTAGAAGCAGGTTCACGACAGGATGAGGAATAAGGTGATGTGAGGAAAAGAAACTATAATAAAAGCTCCAATATGATGTGATGTAATTAAATAAATATAAGTACAACGTAATATACATTATTAATCTGTGATATAATATTTAAAAGTGTGGTATAATATGGTAATACAATGGTATTACAATATTAATGCAGTATAGTAGCATTAAGATGAATAATGAGCACAGTACAGCATTCGAGGAATCTTTGCATGTGACGTCACAATGTTTGTCCGCCCTCGTCTGGACAGCAGAGAACATGTCAATCACAAGATGTCACTGCCGGTTGAATAACTCTTTTCCACAAGAGTGGAGTGAAATAAAGGACAAGAGGAATAAAGAAATGGAAATAAGGAAGAAGTGGATCAAAAAGGACCAACTAATGAGTTTTTGAGATATGAGATGTTTCTTGGACATTTTTTTAAGAGCTTAAATCCTGGTTACAAGCCAGCGTCAGATACCCCACAGCTGGTGCAGCCAACGCCAAAGTGAACATCGCAACATCCACCCAGCATCCTGCGTCTCACTTACTTCAAGCAGTTAGCTCGCAGTGGAAACATCAAAACCAAACAAAACTTTCAGATGGCGCCATTTGATGACACTTGCCTAATTTTAGAATCATTCTGAAAGGGAGGATGAAACAGACCTCATTGGACAGATTTGTATCAAACACCTGCACATGAAAGTGAGGAAAGCGTTGGGAAAAGGACAAAAATCAGCCAATTGGATTCAGTTATTCAGATCAGTCTTTCTTCTCCACCTCCGTCAGCATCTTTGAGTCGTCTGATCTCTGAGGTAAACGCTGAACATTATAGTGAATAAAAACAGTTTATTGCAGATCATTCTTTTTTATTGTTTTTATACATTATTTTTTACTTATAGATACATTTTTCTTATTTAAAAACGTTACAAAAAAATGTTTTTTGGGGGTCTGGAACAGATTATTGGCATTTCAATTCATTTCAATGGGGAAACTAATTTGACATACAAGCAATATGAGTTATGGAATGAATTAAACTCATGAGTCAAGGCACCACTGTAGGTATTTGTAGCGCCATCTTTTAGAAATTCTGTACCTTTTTGCCTCATTTGAAACCAAACCGTCTCTGCTGCTACAGAAAATAATCTGAAGCGTCGCCACGACGCAAAGCGTGCAAGCTTCAAGGAGTCAGATCCTGAACTATCGGAGAAACATTTCTACTTTGAAACCTCAACACTGCCATGAAAGAGGAGTTATTAACCCAACTTCAGCTGAACGAGAGAGGGAGACGAGTGCAGCTTTGAATGCTACGCATTACCTCACCAGGGTAATTTTTAGTAATACAGTAGTGCAGTGACTTATGGGGTTAAATTTGTTGTGTGATGAACCTCATAACTCAAATTAGTCATAGGTCAAATCAATTTTCCCCATTGAAATGAACTGAAATACCATTACTCCATTCTGGATCCCCAAAAAACGTCACTTTTTTTTTTTTGTTTCAATGTTTTCCATAAGAAAAATGTACGTGTAAATAAGGAATATTGTATAAAAACACAATCCAAAAGAATGTACGACAGTAAACTGGTTGTATTATGTTTGGCTTTTACCTCAGAGATCAGACGACTTGAAGATGCTGATGGAGGTGGGGGAGAAAGGCTGAACTGAATAACTAAATCTTATTGCCCCCCCCCCTTTTCACATCATATTTCTCACTTTCATCTGCAGGTGTTTTCCTTAAAAGACTTAGACTTCCTTTATTTGTAATGGCACAAAAAAACACAGCAGTGAGATCTTGACAACGAAATGTCGATGCTTGGCTTCAAGTTACAGCAGAGATGTAATGAGATTCAGAAATGTTACAAAAAATATAGTATATTTAACTTTAAAAAAAAAAGTACAAGAGCTAAAACTACTTATCAGTGCAATGGAGAATAAGTAGGTAAAAACAGAATGTAAACAACAGAATTAATAGTGCAAAAAGAATGACCAGACCGTCTCTGGCTCTTGTCTTGTAGGTGGCCTGGGATCCTTGGTGGAGACTGCCTGCTGCTGTGAAGTCATGAAGACTCATTAACTGCACCTATAGACATGACACATTATTTGGCCATTTCATTAGGAACATTCATTCCCACTATCATATAGCTTCTAATGTAGATATTAGCCTGATCTCCTTATCCATGATCAATACATCTATAGTATCTGTTTTTAATCAGCACATAGGCATGAGGTCCCTCTGAAAATGGGATGTCACATCTCAAGAGGCCTTTAACACACCTTTACTTAACGGAGACAAATAGGGTAGGGATGCACTTGTGGTCTGGGCATCCATGAGTTCATCACTACCATAAATTTTTATTTTCAGTCAGAACATCATTGATTATACTTCTATAAAATGATCACTACACCCATTCAGACATGAGGTCCCTCCCGAAAACGAGATGTAGCATCTCAATAGGCTAACCTCTAATAAATCAGACGACAGGTCTATGGTTCATGGATCTGTCACTAACTTTAGTTCACACTTTAGTCCACTTGTCTCCTCTTACCTCCCTTCCTTCGCCCACACACCCAACACAGCATCGTGTGGATTTGCTGTTCATCATGAGACTGGGGTCCACATTCAAGATTTCCTGCTGCTTAACAGAAGGTTTTTTCTTGCTGCCATGATGGAGGGATTCATGATTGGCTATATGGATTCATGTTGGGTGTTGGATGTATATATTTGTATATATATGTATATGTGTATCTTTATATGTATATATGTATATATGCATATATGTATATCCTTAAAATGAAGAGCTTTGTGCTCTATTGTAAAGTGTCTTGAGATAACACTTGTTATGAATGGGCGCTATACAAATAAAGATTGATTGATTGATAAAAGACAGTGTAAACATAAACATCTGAGCAGCTGGGGTGGTTTTATTGCACAAATTAGAAGTGATTTGTACCTCCATCAGATATTGCACCAAGATATTATATATAGATATAAGTCTATTGAAAGTGTGCATGAGGCACACTGGGAATGCGTTGATCCTCAGAGAGATGTTCAAGTAAAAACCTGTCCAATGAGGTCTATTTAATCATGTTTTTTTTACACGAGTTTGCATAAACCATATTGAGTTTTAGTTGTGGTTGCTATCTCGATGGAATACTACAAAAATAAATAAATAAAATTTTTTAAAAAAAGATGAAGGGGCTTTTTTGGGCACTCGATAGCAGAGTGCCTGTGTCCCAATTAACTTGAAGCATTTATTCGCACTTAATAAGGTTTCTCCTTCTTGTTTAAATTCTTGCTTGTGTTGTACGCCACTTTGGGAAAAAAGCGTCTGCTAAATGAAATTATAGAATTGTAGAGTTTAATAGCACAGGTGCGTGTCCAGTTGCACTCCCAGTAGCCATTTTTTCAAAGGGTTTCTTTTGAATAAAGTCTGAAAGTTTTGCAAAATAACCCGAATGTGAGCACAACACTGATTCTTCCACTGTGAGCTAAACGCTTAAAGTGGTGGGGTATCTGAAGCTGGATCGTAACCTGAATTTTAGCTCTCAATTCAAAAGCAAAAACGTCGGCCAAGAAGCGTAAAGATACTGCTGTATTCTGGGGGCTGGATGGAGAACTCTGGTGAACCAAATTTTCACTGCGGGCCACCAGTTGACATTCATCAACAGCTGTCTTTAAACTGTGAAACGTGTCCTTCAACAAAACTCTGCTGCAACAATAAGACTTCATGCAGGAAGCTCCTCACAGTTTCAACATCACAAATAAAGCTCTGATGCTTACTAAGTGAAAGTGTGAGTGAAAGTCACAGCAAGAATCTTGTTTCCTCGTTGTTAATTACTGTTATAATCCTGCTAAAACTCATCTACATATAGAGAGCCATTGTTCACTCCTCCAGGAACAGAAGATGAAATGTTGAAAGAATTTAAATCTTCCTGCTTTCGTCTTCTAGGAGAGTTTCATTTTGAGGGTGTCCGAGAAACCCAGCGTTCAGGATCGCAAGAATCTTTTATTCATGATTCTGGCATGAAGAGTCTATAAGGGTGACTTTTTCCTGTGCTAGATATACAAAAGATAAACTCCACATTAGTTACAACAAGCCGAAAAGCATGCAGCTGCAAAAGTCTGTGCAATGTCCATCCCTTAATCCCCGGTGAAGTTAGCAGACGTTGCATAACAGTTTCAAATCATTTCAAGAGTGCAGTGCGGTTGTGAGAAGAGGCCCCAGTGGTGAAGCGGTCTTGTTGTCGTGCGCCGTCTTCATCATTCCTCCACGTCACATATTAGCAGTGACAGAGTGACTTAAACGTCCTGTGTTCCTTCCTTAACCTACTTATTGTCTTTCATTTTCTCCTCAGCGTTGCATCCTTTGTTTGTCAGCTCTTCCCTCCTGGAGCTGCTCTTCAAAATGCGCCTTGTCTGAGACAAATCAGTTGTTTAATATCGCCCACAGCCACACAGGGACGTGTATCCTTCTGAGCCATGTCCCCCCAGCCAGTAATTAACCTTAAACAATACCAACCTCTGCTAATGAAAAACAAGCCAATGGTTATTCACAGCTTTATCTCTCTGCAAAATCCCTCTCTAATCCCCCTCCCCCCCTCCCCCTTAACATCTCCTGGCGTGTTGGTGGTGAGGTGAAGGTGGGCAGCTTTTTAAGTGTGATAGATGGAGTTTAGTTTCGGGCTGCTGCTGCTGCAGCTTCCTGCTCTCAGCCAGCTGTCCCCGGAGGGAGCAGGGATGAGCCGCAGCCACAATATAGTTCTGCTGAAAAGGCTTTTGTTGTCGTTCAATCTGTATTCAGGAGGAGAGCACACAGACGACCACCTTTACTCAAGGACTTTTTTTTTTTCTTTTGGCTTTGTCGTGTTGATTTGGATCCAATTAACCGTACATTTAGAGAAAGTCACGGAGCCTTTGTTTCATGAAAAGGCCTTTAATTGACATGTTTGTTGCTCATTCTGGGCTTCTTTTACCAAAACTACTCTCAGCCTTTACCACGTCTGAGAAACTCCTCTCACTTTATCTCAAATTAAAATCTTGTCGGTTGGATTGTGGATTTCTTGTCACAGAGGTCACAGTGGGTTAATGGTGTCCTGTCATTTTATTTATTCCCCAGAGGGCTGCGTCCACTCACCATTTTATTTTAAACCCTAATTAATGTTAAAGTACTCATAAAAACAGGCATCTTTGGCTATTTGCAGTTATTTTGACTCTAACATAATAATGACACAGAACTTGTCTTGTCATTGGTGACTTTACAGCCTGGTGCAGCATGGGGGTGCAGGTTGGAATCAAACAAAAATGTTCACAGCATCCAGTAAAACAGGCCGGCTAAGATCTCTAAAGGGACTTCTTAAAAGAAGGAACTTCCCTCAGGAGACTAGGGACTTTTTGAAGAGCTGTGTGCTTTTTGAACAACAAGAATTAGGGTCTAAATTTAGTTCTTGGGTAGCACCATAGACTTGTATAATTGACGGATGAAGTCTCCAACGGTCTGTTTCTGAAACGGGGTATTCAAGCAAATCAGGTGAGCTTTGAGTCTCCTCACTAACAGCCATAGGGCGCCCATCAATCACATGAGCTGAGCTGCGCCTCTGATTGGCTGAACTCGGGATCTTAATATCTTCTAAACTGCAGAGTTAGAAAAATATTTACCCCCATACAGTACGTGTTGTTACCGAGGTCTAAACGGAAGCTCAGAGGGGACAGGGCCTTTTCTGTTGCCGGTCCAAAACTGTGGAACGATCTTGCGTTCCACATAAGACAAGCCCCCTCACTGTCTGTTTTTAAAACTCGTCTTAAAATCCATTTTTATTCCCTGGCTTTTAACCCAGCTTGAGACTCAGCTCCTGTTTTGGTGTTTATATGGCTTGTTTTTAGTTTTTAAGAACTGTTGTATTGTTTTTAATTGTTTTAAAAACAATGAAACAGTTATTTAAGTCCTATTGTTTTTATTTTCATTGTATTTTATTCATTTATTTAAATGCCTTTATGTACAGCACTTTGTTTCAGCTGTGATTGTTTTTAAAGTGCTCTATAAATAAAGTTGAGTTGAGTTAGTGAAATAAGCTATTCAGATGGGAGACTTTTATTTTTTTGGCTTGGTGTGTTTGTTTTTTTCCAGTACTTCTGGAGCCAGCCTCAAGCGGACACTCAAGGAACTTCAAATTTTAGCACTTTCGCATTGTCTCACATTTTCAGACTTGGGTAGTACCTTCTGGAGTTCCAGGAACTTTTGGGGGCCTGCAAGCTTTTCTTTTTTTGACTTTTTCTGATTGGTGGAGCAGCCACAGTGTTTTTATATTCCCCTCTCTCCGTCCACAATAAGATGACCCCCATCTTCCGGGATGGACTTGGTTTAGTGCCTCCTAAACAATGGTCCTCTTTGGGTCTGATAGTGTGAACGTGTCTCTGTCAGCTCCCGGTGTTCCAGTTTAAAGAGTGACCCTGTAAACTGGAGACCTTAGCTGAACATGTCAGTGGATATCCAGTTTACAAAACCGTTCAAACGTAAGACGTCGTCGGGAATGCATCTTAGTAAAATTTCACATATGTGTCAGAAAATTGAAGCCAAAACACTGTTCAATCTCTGCTGTCTTCATGCTTTAGATGTCTGTCATCCACCACTCAAAGCTGTTTGGGGCTTTTAGTAATGGCTTCCACTGGCGACGGCATTGTCTCTAGAGCTTCTTTCCTTTCATGTGTAAAAAAATCCATCTGCACTGCAAATAAATCATGACAGGCTGAATATAACCCATGCTATCAGGCTAAATGCTGTGCTGCACATGAGAATGCCAGCTGGTCTCCATTTTTGCTCCATTTTTGGCCTTTGCTGTCATCTTACTGCCCTCTACTGGTCTGGTAGTCTGTTGCAATTACTTTTATTTTTTAACAGGAACTAAAAGCTGCTGGACCTTCTGACTGAAAAACCGTGACTGAAACCTTTACTTCTTTATTCTCTAATTTTGTTTTACTTTCATTTGGTTCATTTGCTGCTAAATAATATTTTGAGATGAAACATGGGGTGTTTTATCAGGAACAAAAAGGTACTAAACCCTCAGGTTAAAAAAGCACCTTAAAGGCAGGGTTAGTAGTCATGTGAAAACGAGCATGAATTTGAATGTAGCATCTCCTCAGGACTCCGTTTAGCCCCCCCATACTTGGAGCTCCTCCAAAATGACGCCCCCGCTCACATGCACAAGCGCCACTGATTCACGATCATATGATCATGACTGATTCACAACCACAGACTCAAAAGTTTGATCTCCTTCCTTTGGCTGCTGTCTGAACTTCTTGTTGTTGATTTTTTAAACATGTAATAATAGTTTGGTTTTTTTTTTAAGTGTCTATTTCTCTATTCATGTGTCTTACCTTGGATTATAATAACTCCTGCCCACTGTACAGCTCTTGAATGACTTGTTGATGTGCTTTTCTGAGCTGCTCTGTGGCTGCCTCAGCGTCTGGTTCAGTGTAGGAGTTTCTTTGTCGTCGTTTGAACGGTGGGTTTTGATGCCAGCTGCGGATCAAATTTCATTCAGGGTAATTATTATCAGCTTGAACTCGACGACTGGCTTCCGCTCTGTGAAAATGACAGATATTAACCTGAGAAAATGAATATAATGATGAAGCAGTCTTGTTGCTGCTCTATTTATGTTCCATTGAGGATGGAGTAGAAATCGTCTGCCTGTACACATGCGGCCCACCTAGAATGAAAGAAACAAAAAAACAGTCCAGATTCATGTGTGAAAACAGTTCTGGATATCCCAAAATATTAAAATATCAGAAGCGATACTCTGAAATGACCTTCCCTGTAATCGCCCTCGGGCTATTACAAACAAATAAATAGAAATAGAATAAAAGAGATGCCACATGAATATCCAAACACTCGGATCTCCACTAGAGGACAAACGCTTTTGATTTGGGTTTTTTGGATTTTCAGATAAAAGCACCCTCTGGCACCAACCTCAGGCCGAATGTCTTTTTTTCCCTCCATGCATGGAGCAGAATTACAAAGATTTACTGCATATTTACAGAGCTGTATTTGTTATTCCCAAGTTTAAGTCTAGTTCCAGGACAACATGTCTGCACTAAACATGAAACCATTCTGTGAGCTGCGGAGAGAGAGATGGGGAAATGTCAGGCAACGATTATCATGCCTCATTTGTGGAGTGTTCAGATCTGACCCCTTCCCCATTCTCCTCTGCAGTGTGTGTCTAGACAACTTTGTGTTATCATTCATCAGAATGTAAATCACTGTAGTCTGCAGCATCTAAAAGGAGCTTTATGTCTCCCTCAGATCCTTTTATTTCCAGTTTGAAAACGAGCTGATTCTCAGCTCGGGGTGAAACAATTGCTATTGACTGCTTACAGTGTGTGAAGTGTGTGAGCAGAAACAAAGAGACAGAGAGGCGTGACTTGGATTGAGATAGAGGGAGATTATCATAAAATAAGCTTTGAAAGGAGACCCTCTTCGTCTGCTCGGTACTTCAGACTTTCATTATAGAGCTTTATCTCTGCTAATTTAAAAAAAAAAAAAAAAAAGAAAGCGAAAAAAGGTTTTACAAGATAACCAAAGCACAATGTGATCCCTGGATTCTCAGAACAATTACTTTTAAATCTGTGATTAAAAGTCAGAGATGGTGAGAATTTGCATCCAGGCACCTTCAAATTATTGTTCCCTGCACTCTCTTCTCTGAGCTGGGGGGAGTTGAAAGGTCACAAAATCTGCCCACGTTTACCTCTAAAGCTCACTTCATGCACGGTATTTGCATTTGATTCACGCATACGGAAACAAAGTTACACATTTCAAAGTTTGATGCAAATTTTTTGTTGGTGAAGTTTGTTGGAATTTGTCACATTTGGATGGAGTCACATCAGCTGTTTCCTGGTAGCCCCCTGGGGGGGGGGGGGGGGGGGGGGGGGGGGGGCTGTCATAATTTGCCAGTATTTATGCTACCCCCCCCCCCCCCCAATTAACTTAAATTTTGATATTGTTGTGATATTTTGCTCAAAAAGGGGGTGGAGGTTGGGGTTAAAGTGGTACTGTGAATAAAGAAAAAAAAAAAGTACTCGCACTACACCACCAGACCAGCAGAGGGCAGTAAGACAAAGACGAATGCCATTCAGCAACAATGCGCTAGTGGCAATGCAGTCGCTGGACGAAGCTGTTTCAATAACAACAACTTCCACAGGCAAAATACCAGATCAAATAAATCATTGATTGACTTTCAGCTGGATGCATCCTTCATAATTGGCTTAAAATTTCAGGGGGTCCAAAAACTTAAGGAGGCGGAGCTTGCCAGTGGATTTTAGTGATAGATACACATTGTTAGTCGGAGCTGTTCCGGGCTTTTAGTTATGGCTTTGCTACTAGACCTTGTCTTTTTAAACGTCAACAAATCCATCTGCAGTGAAATAAAACACAATCAAACCAGCAAAGACCAAGTGTCCTCCATGCTAACAGGCTAACTGCAGTGCTACACAGCTTGTCTGTCTTCTTCTATGGTGTCATTTCGCCAAAAGGCCTTCATTGTCGTCTTTCTGCCCTCGACTAGTCTGGTGGTGTCCTGTATTTTTTCTTCATTTATCACTGGCTTGATTTGCAGAACCTTCCCGGATCTTTAGCTGCGGACAAACAATGGGCCACAGGAACAATTTAGTTCTAGGGAATGTTTTAACTAGACCGTCTGTTCAAAACATAACTATATGCACTATCAGGCTCAAAAATATTAGGACTTTATGGGTTATCAAACCAAGTCACAATCACATCTGGGTGCTCCACCAATCAGAAGCTTCCAGGCCCCGCCCCCAAAGTTCCTGAAAAGTATTATCCCACAAACAGGGCTGTTTATAGGGGTAAATTTAAGACCTCATAATTAAATTTAGGCCCAAGTTCCTGCAGTCCAAAAACACATAGTTCCTCAAACGGTCCCTAGTTCTTGGAGAAAGTTCCTGCAGTCAAAAAGCACCTTCACAGAGGTGGAGCAAACATAAGAATAGGCTCCACTCCGACGCTGGACCCATGACTCAGTATCCTAATTTCACGAGCAGCACTCTGTAATGACAAATGCTGGATGATTTTCCATTTATATATTCTGTCCGAGAGCAAAGGGAGGGTGACTCTAATAATGAAAGATGGCGTGAGTGAAATGGAAATCTCTGGGGAGTGTTTTTGCACACTTTTTATGTTCTTATGTGACACAGCAAGCAAGTCCAATTCCTTTGAGAGCTTCCAGAGAGAGTCAGAGAGGCAGAAATAAAGTTGTGTGAGGTGTGGTCAATGCTGAGGAGCCAGTGGATATGTGGAGGATTTCAATAATGTAATGGTTTAATCCTTTAATGTCGTAGCTCTGTGACAGGCATTCCGAACAGCCTCTTGAGGAAATGCATGTCCATGAATAAAAATGTGTTTCAGCGCCCCCTCATAGAGTTTAAAGCCACGGTTGGGTTTCCACAGCAACTTTTACCTCTTCTTGTGACTTTTGTTTCAAGACAATGTGCAATCAACTCTGAAGCACACTCGGCTCATTTTATCAAGCCGTGTTGGAGTATTGTGTGGCAACTCATACCATGACACACTCAAAAGGGCTTGATTAATGCCACAGCTTTTTCTTTCAATTCTCAAGTACCGGTCAAGACCAAAAGTCTGGTTTAAAAACTCTCCACGTAACTTTGTTTGAAAAATTTACCAAAGTGATGCAGCAACAAACTGCTTCTGACTTGATTCTATTACCTTTTTTTTTCCTTCTCTTTTTTTCAGACATTCGTCAGTGACTGAGTTCTGTCTTGATATAAGCTTATATTTTAAAAGCCCAAAGGCTTATCTTACCCCAGAAGTAAACAATCTATTTCAGAATGAACAAAGCGTGTGGACCGAAACACTAACTCCTTCAATCAGTCAGTCCATTTACATCTCCGTAGACCTTAATCATATCAGAGCTGCGTTCAGACATTTAGCACAGCAGGTCAAGATCAAACTCTTTGTTCAGAGACCCCGCATTAATCCACGAAGTACGAAACACCCGGCAGCTGAAAGAAAACTTCTTAAAACCCAACAGACGCCATTCAAACAGGAGTCTATTCACGCCTCGAGTACACTAAAAACATTCAACTTCTGGAACTTGAGATGCTGTATGAGCATGTTCTAGCTTAGCTAACAGCCTGCTAACAGGCTTACTGGCTGTTTCCTTTAATTTAGTCCCATGTCGAGTTTGTTTGACTAAACAGAGTTTGTTCATCTAGTTTTCTGTTAAAATATGGTGATGGTCATACGTTATTAGTTGGTTTGTAGCCTCTTCCTCATGGCTTCAGGTAGTTTCTCTCAAGTTTCTAACCACTGCGCCTTTAACCTCTATAAATTGTTTAAGATTAGGTTGCAATGTCGGCCTGCTATATTCATTTACTCTCTTTCTTTCCAAGCTTGGATTCTAAAATATTTGGACATTGTTTATTTAGAGTTGTCAAAAGCCAGAGTTCATGGGGCCAAAGACTCTGTTATTAAAGTTTGGCATTCACTACTTATTGACCTCCGTGGGTTTCAGATGTAACAGGTCATTGTAGTTCTGGATCCAGTTATTGGATGGGTTTTCCTTTTTTTTTGTATGTATTTATTTTAATTATTATTATTTATTTATTTTTAATTTTATTTGTTATTATTGTACAAGTTTTAGTATGGGTATGCGTTTATTATAATTTGCACTGCACTTTCCTTGTTTATACTTATTTGTACTTGTATTTTCTACTGTTGAAAAAATAAACTAAAAAGTTGATAAAAAGAAAAATTTCTAACCACTGGTAAAGAAATGCGCCCTCTTGTGTTGAAAGCTAGTGGCATCATCCTCTTTCTATTTGTGGATCTGTAGACACCAAGTCACATCTGATGGTATTAAACATCTTAAAGGCCCTGTGAGGACTTTATTAGTATTCTTGAAATAGTCTCACTTGTTACCGCTTTAAACTGGTTCACGTCCTATCTCGAGAACAGGATGCACTTTATTTAAATTGGTAGCTGTGTCTCAGAACAAATGGTTATGACCTTTGGGGTTCCTGAGGGGTCAATCCTGGAACCCCTATTGTTCAATTTATACATGCTTCCATGAGGCCAGCTAGTATGCAGCTATAATGTACCCTACCACAACTATGCAGATGACACTCAGATCTACGTGTCACTTACAGCAGGAGAACACAGGCCTGTAGATTCACTCTGTCACTGCATTGAACAGATCAGTGTGTGGATGCAAAACAGCTTCCTCCAGCTCAACTCAGACAAAACTGATATTATTGTCTGTGGTCCACAGAAACAAAGAGAAAGTGTTATCAGTCACCTAGAGACACTCTCTCGAAAGGCTGATTGTCAGGTTAGAAATTTAGGGGTAATATTGGACTCAGACCTGAACTTTAACAGCCACATTAAATCAATGACGTCATCAGCGGCTTTTTACCATCTAAAAACATCACCAGATTCAATGGAATACTGTCTAAACCTGACTTAGAGAGACTAATCCATGTGTTGTCTCCAGCAGGTTAGATTACTGTATTACTGATTACTGAACCAGGAAATACGACCATATTAGTCCAACGCTCAGGTCTCTGCACTGGCTTCCTGTTGCTCGGAGGACAGACTTTAAAACAGCTCTGCTTGTGTGCAAGTCTCTTCATGGTTTAGCGGCAAACTACATCTCTTACACGTTAGAGCCATATGAACCAAATAGCATATAGAAAGAAAAGATTTTGGCACTGATAATCTCATTTCAAATCGTGGATTGTGAACAGGCAAAAGTGAGATTATTTCAAGATCGAAGACGTCTTTATGAACCCTGAGGGGAACTTTGTTTCACAGCCAGCAGTACCTCACACCCATCACACACAGTAGAAAAGAACATTAAGACAAATACACGAGAAACTATCACATTACATTTGATTTCAAAGATAATCAGGGTTCAAACTCTTTCCTTATGATTATTTGTTCAGGATGCGTGGGAACCAGAATAAAGGCAATAAATAGAAATCTAGAGTTAATACCACACTGATGGCTGTGGGCTGTATAAATGCTTTAATCAGCCCGTGGTTTGGATGATTTAAAACTGAATATGCTTTTTTTTAACAGTCCTGCATTTGCACACCCTGCCTTCAATCATTTCAAAATGTGCCTGCAATTTAGCAGCATAATTTGACAACACTCAAGTGTGTTTAAAATTGAGGGATCCACAAACTCAGATCGAAGAGAATGCATTAAACATGTTTAAAAACCAAAACAGTCAACATTTAAATCGTTGAGCTTTCCAGAGAGTCGTTCTTTGATACAGTCTCTGCAGACTGTATCTTCCTGAGGCTCCACAGTCCTGGACTGGTGCCATGATTTTATACTGGTTCATAATCGCTCCATGTTTGAGTGAGTCATTATTCTCCAAAGACCCTCCCAGTGTCTTAAACTCAACTGTTGTCCTTTGAAATGTAACCCGCTGCACTTACTCTGAACCTTACAAACCTTTAAACTGCTCTTGATCCCACTGTCACCCAAGCAGAGCTAATCCTGCTGGATTAATCTGCAGTTTCATCTGAATGCCAATGCCTGTGACGTAGTCAACCATTAGCACCAGCACTGCTAATTAGCAGCACTGCAGCTAACAGGAGCTTAACTCAAACCCTGTCACTCTACCTGAATTCTCTGACATTAAAAAGGGAAAAAGTTTTAGTGTTAAGGTGAGAGAGTTAACTGTTCTTTCATTGAGACGGGACCTAAAGTAAGAGGAACGTTGTGTTCAAACGTTGCAGAAAACGCCAAACAATACACAAAGTTATATCCACTGCAGTCTAAACTTTAAACTAGTTGACAAATCCACTGAGAAACAAACTAAATTACACTTCGTTGATGATTTGAGTGTGTGTTGTTGACTTTTTCATCTGTGAGCTAGTCAGAGAGTCCAAAAAAAACAAGATTAAAGAAAATAAAACTGATTTCTGTTTCCTCTGTAGCTGCAGAAATTAAACAAAGCATTGATTTCTGACCAATATGTGTTTGACTGCGTCTGCCTTAACTTGTAAAATATATTATTTTCATTAACTGAATTGTTAAATATTAGAATTTTGATCAAAAAAGTGTAACACCGCAAAAATGTAGCCCACTGTGTTGTCAGAAGGCCCGTTAGTCAGCAAACCAGAAGGCCTGTTAGTCAGAGGGCCTGTTAAAGTATTTTTTCGGGTGTTTTGATTTATAAAATTTATAGTCAACACAGCTCACCGCACACATAACAATTCTGTCCCACCACAGATCCAGAATCTAGTCCTCCAAGACAGAAATTTTGCCTGACCAAACATGATCCAACAAAAACGTAGAAGAACAAACATAGCAACAACTGAAATCACAAAAGGCAACATGGAAAAGGACGTAGAAGAGGGAATGATGGTGGTCTTGAGACTTTTAAAAGAAAATTCCAGAAACAAAAAAGAAAAAGAAAAAAAATAAGGTCAGGTCAGCCATGCTTTTTTTTGTTTGTCTACTTCCTTATTCCTCTGTCGGCTCGCTTCCTGATTGGCTGCATTCCATTCCACGTCACGATTCAAGGAATCATGACTCGGAAATCGTCGGCTTTTCCTACACTCATTAAGATTTTTGTAAATGTTGAACAAGTTTAATATTTATGATTGTCAGCCCTGATGCTTTTCAAGGATAATCTGATAGGATAATCTTATAAAACAGAAGATAATCGGGCGTTTGCCATCCTTAGTTGGAAGAAGGAAAGTCAGGACAAAAATAACCCAACAATTGTCTGTTCACCACAAAGCAAACATGTCTTTCCACTCTTTGTTCAGTTCACCATTAGTAATAATGATGTTGACGTCCTAACCTTTTCTTTTTAGGTCTAACACTATTTTAAGTCTTTTTTTATTTTGAAGTACACATCAGTTCCCTTATCTCTGCACTTACCACTGATCCAAACCTGAAACCAGGGAAAAAGTCAGGTAATGATTCTTATTGATGTTGAAAAATGTGAGCACTGGGTCTGTACTCACCGGCACAAAGCCACAGAATCTTTGTATTTTTGTCTTCATTGTCCAAGGACCTTTTATTTCCCACCAGCACTTCTCAAAAGCTGTCCTTCTATCCTCGCCTATCAATCTTAGTTTCTTCAGGCAAGTCATAATGGCTCATACCGACCAGAGTTACTCAGGCGGCAGTAAATGATGCCCACCTGTTCCTGCTCCCGTCTGTTTTCTTTCTCTGCTGGCCTTGTTGAATGAATCCACAATAATCATCTAAAACTACACCACACAAAAAATAAATAAATAGAAAACATAGAGGAGGGAAGGCGTAAATGGCTGTCTTCACCACAAACCAAATCTTGTCACCTTGGAGATTTTAATCACAAGGTTAGCGTGAAATGACTCGGAGGTAATACCAAGATTATTGTGACAGCATATACTCACAGTGGCAGCACAGAATGGTGTAATGTGTGTGCTACAGTTTAAGAGCAGCAATGACACACTAAAGCTAGATTATTTTGGAACTGCTGATGAATTTTGTCATTATGAGCCTAAACTGACAAACTGCTTTTAACAAGATGATTATCAATAAAAATAAACAAAATCTGGTGCTTCAGATGCACCAAAAAGTGTCACAAACTCTTTAACGGGACGGGCGTTACGCCCCCAATACACCGGCTGCATCTGCATTGCAGGTCCACTCTGCTGCGTGCTGATGGCGTTTGTTAGCTAGCACCAGCTACATGTTAGCTCCGGCAAGCCGCAGGACTGACAGACAGCTGGAGTCACGAGACTGTGGAATTCCCGCGCTTTCATCTCATTAATAAACTTCTCTTCATGTTATACTGTAAAACCTCAAACCTGTTGATTCCTGGCGCGTCTTCGCTCATTGTGAAGTTTTTTTGCATCGGTAAAGCTAAACACGATCTAGTTTTGACACAGTTTGTTTTATTTTGAAAGATTCAGGCTCAAAAATAGGATGGCTACGAATTAGCTGGGACCTGTTAGACTGGCCACGCAGCTGAACCGGAACAGAATGGATCCAGTGTAAGTTGACACATTGACACATTGAATGGAAACCCATCTGATGCGGCTGCGTGACGGAGCGGAGCTGCAGCGCAGACGCAGCCGGTGTATTTCAGCCGTTACTGTTGGTGCTGATGTTGTCAAGAGACGAAGGCAGAGAGCGTTGACATATTGTAGCCTAACGTCTATCTGGACGCTGCAATGATGATGATGCCAATTCGTGAGCACTTGTGACTACTGAGGAGTTGTCGAGGGGTTGTGACCAATCAGAATCAAGCATCGTACACAAGCAGGAAGATCAGTAAGAAACCCAAATACAGATGTCTTACAAGACATTTTATCATAGAGAGAAAGCTTATGAATGAACTCCAGTTGTGTCTGTTACTGACCTCTGATTCATACATACTCCGTGAGTGCCGCGGTCTGTTAGCACCATGGTTTTTGGCACAAGCTAATTCACACTGGATCCGTCTCTGGAGCGGAGTGGAGCGGAGCTCAGCGTACTCCATAGCAGCTGGATCACAAGATCACAGGAGAACCACATGTTCCTGCAGGAATCACACCCATGACAACTACTTTCATGATAATTAATTAGTATGTGAAACTCACCTGCCCTCCCAGAACTTCAGCGGTTCAGTCCGTCCCTTTTAGTTTATGTTGGTGTCCTTATGTAAAGGATGTGTCGTATCGTATATAATTTAAGGTTTTCTGCCTTCAAGATAAACTTTTCCTCATCCATGGCGTTGGATTTCCTCTGGGTCTGACCTGCTGATGACTGCTGGCCCTGTGCTAAGGACGTAGTTTTGACCGTGGCGATCAGAGACCGGAAACTCTGATTGTTTTTCGTGTCTGTTGATGCGTCTCTGCAGCGTACTCTGGCAACCATGCCGTGGCACAGCCCGGGAACAGCCGTTGGTAGCACGCGGACCGGCTGTGTGAATGCGCTGATTAATTAGAGTGGCAGCGGAGTACAGCGTAGTGCGCGGGGCTGATGGACCTCGGCGCTCATGCTGTTTGTATGAATTAGGGGAGTCTCTTCTTTTCTGATACATAAATACTTTTACACTGGTTATCAATCTTATTCTTATTTTTATTCACTCTAGACTGTCTCATAGTCGCACTGTACGTTAAGGTTTTCTAATATCACCTCATGGACGCGGTTCAACAAAGAGCAAGGCCGTCTTTTATTCTCTCTGCTTGAGCCTTCAGCTTCTCCGCCCCTCGTTTGGAGAAACAGCCTCTTATAGACTGATCAGCTCATCCACAGCGTCTCATATTCACCGACAGAGTCATTTTAATAAGGCGATCTTAACAAAGGTGACAAGATGTGCAACTTGACACTGGCTAACCTTGTGCTGGTGAAGCTTTTATTTACATCTGAGGAGGACGAAGTCTGTGCCGCATTCACGGAATGAATGAAATAATTACATGATACAGAGTCAGTGGTTTTATCTGAGGCGTGTTATTGGGCTTGACCTCATGAGGTTGCCTTGACTTTACTGTACTCATGGCTTATGAGAGTCAAAGGAATGAGATCATCTCTTTTATGTAGCTGTGAGCATTTGGAGGGAAAAAAAGGAGGATTTTATGTTTCTAAATGCAAACCGGATAGAAAATCTGAAGTCCAGAGGCTAAAAAAAATCCGATACCATGTTGAGGATGTGAGTCGCTTTGAGAAAGTGAGAAAGTTCCCAGTTTCTTGACCTTGTGGCACTCTCAGATTCATGAGGCAGCTCTATTGATTTAAACAGGTGTAAAGGCCGTTTCCTGCCACAGAAATTTAATCATGTCAGAGGACCGCCGAGTTATTGCACCAGACAGTGTCACCAACACCACAGACGACTTATACGTCAAGATTCTGGGGACAATATTAATATTACCCTCGCTGCGTATTCCCCGAGAGGAAACGGTGCACAGATCCCGAGCGGTTTTCCTCCAAAGAAGCACCAAATAACGAGGCTAATGAGAACATTGCATTCTTCGGAAAACATCAGATTCACATTCAGCTCGGTATTCTCCTCTGATATATTCACGATCCCTGCTCATCCTCCTTGAGAAACCCAGTGATGGAGTTCTTTCCTCTGTTGACTCGGCTAATTAAGTTTGAAAGGAAAAAAAAAAGTTTCATCATCAAATCAACACTCAGATTAATTCCTATTAAACCCTCTCCAGCAGTATTTCCAACACTGTGACGCATTTTTCGCTCAAAGTCTTTGAAGGCCTAGAAGTTTTCTGCCCCTGTGTGTGTGTGCGTGTGTGTGTGTGTGTGTGTTCTCCAAGGTGAGCATGCTCAGACTAATTTCAATCCCTTTTGTGAATGGCTGATTGCAACAATCTGGAGCTTAAGTGCAGGCGAGCAGCAGCGCTAAGTCCTTCAGATTGAGCGACAACACAGGGGGAAGGAGTCGGCATGGCCCAGAAAAATAACAGTAAGTTTCATGTTCTGATTATGTTAATCATGATACTTTTGTTCTTGTTTTTTTAAATCCTGCTGCTGATTATTAACGACACATTGAATGAGACAGTGAGGGTGTGAATGCATGACACATCAAATGTTTCAGGGGAGCGAAAGACCTTTTGTTTGTTGCCTCCTGGTTTCTCACCTTGCTTTGATTTTAATGAGCTAATTGCGTTATACTTGAAATGACTCTTAATTCTTAACCTCTTAAGAAAGAAGCAATGCTCCAATTGTCGTTTTGAGCGTGGAGGAGCGTGAATCAAGCTCCTCACCTCAGCTTGTCATGCACTAGTTGCAGGTTTTAGTCTGAATGGACTAAAGTAGAATTATAAGTATAAAGGTTTTCGAAAAAAGTGCCCTGATTTCAATTTTCTGTCCAGCAGTGTGTTACGTGAGCATTTTGAGCCGTATTGTGAAACCAGGAGGAATTTCTGATTGCAAAACAGCAGATTAGTCTCACTGAGCTCTCTCTTTCTTTCCTCCAACACAGCTGAGTTCTCCATCAGGGAGTACAGTCCCTCAGACGAACACGTGATCCGTACACTCTTCCGCGATGGCCTCATGGAGCATGTCTACCCAGCCTTCTTCAGAGCCATGAGCCATCCGGACCACATCGGGATCGCTTTGAGCATCTCCATGGCCGGATACGTGCTGGGAGGCAGCTCTTACTTCCAAGCGTTGCTCTTCGGCAGCGCGTGGGCCGGCCTTATTTACTACTGTTGCCATGAAATCTACGAAGGATACGTGCAGAGGAGGCTGAGCTCAGATATGGCTGACATTCAAGCGCACTACCTGGAAAACCCTGATAACGGTTTGTGGGTGGCAGAGGCTGATGACAAAGGCAAGTCCAAGGTGGTGGGGATGGTGGCGGTGACAGGGAAGAGGGGCGTGGAAGAAGTGGAAAGGTTTGACGACTGCAACGGGAGCGTCTACAGAGGAGCGGAGTTTGGGCAAGACGCAACGGACGGGAGTTACGGCGAGATGTCCCACATGGTCGTGTTGTATCCGTGGCGGCGCAAGAATCTCGGCACCCGTCTGATGGGGAAGGCAATGGATTTCTGCAAAGACCGAGGCTTCTCTCGCCTCGTCATTGACGTCAGCTCGCCTCAGGCAGCCGCCATCTCCCTCTACCAAAAGTTTGGGTTCATTCAAACTTCGTCCCACAGAAACACACACTCGAACCGCTGGTTCTCCAAACTGGCCAGAATAAATGTGAAGCAAATGGAGAAGTTCATCTAAGATGGACTTAAGCATCTGTTACAAGAGCACGTTTTTATTCCCATGGTAAAATTAACATTTTGTCACAAATAGTTGTGTCTCATTGGGCGCTGAAGCCAAACACTTCTTTAGACATTTAGGGTGTGTTCACACCTGTGGCTCGTTTGCTTTGTTCCGATTCAGGGGCATAAATGATACAATCGTTGCAGTTGTCACTTGGGTTGTTTGTGTTCACACGGCAAAAGTCTACTGAGGTTCAAAGTTGTAATCAAATGCCAATCAAATTTTTCTCTCATTGGTCAGAAATCGGGGCGGAACTCTGCCGTGCCCGATCCAGAGAACGCGCAAACATTCTTCATGAGAAAATAAGATTTTGTCAGAGCTATTTTCTCAAAAATCTGTTTTGAAAAAAGGATCGTCTTATGTTCAGATCAGTACAGTAATCGTCACTATATTACTCTCTCTTCTTCTTCAGCTGTTGCTGATTCTTCTACTCCTTCTTTTTCTATTGTTTTGACTGAACAGTTGGCAACTGGACACATTACTGCCCCCACTGCTACAGTGTGAACCACAGTTATGAGTCAGTTAACCGCCACAGGGCTCGAATGGGAGCGAACTGATACCACCCTATAACGGCGATCTCAACCGGCTTGTTTTGTCCTGCATGGACGTGTGATTACTGTGTTCACATATGCTAAAACAAACCAGACTTTTTGGTTGTTTCGAACAACTGCCCCAAACGAGCCAAGTGTGAATACACCCTTAGAGAATTTAAGTTCAAATTTAAGATTTAAGTTTCCAGTTTGGGGCAAAATAAGGCGGAAGTTTGAAACAGAAAATAAACTTTGCATTACCAACCCAAAACTAGCCAACAATGTCTTTCTGTAAGTTTAGGCCCAAAAATCAGTATTTGTGCCCTAACATCAACAAAGTTTAATGTGATGGGCTGAGGTCCATTTTCATTGGTCCCCAGCTTTCCTCTTACAGTTTATTAAAAATGCCTCTGAAATGAATCATAATCTAAATCAGGGGTCTGCAACCTTTACTGTCAAAGGATCCGTTTTGCCTCATCTCACCTGCATTAAAGTCAGTTTGGAGCCACAAAATCTACTTTACCTTCACAATAAAGACAATACAGTATGTAAAATTCTACGCATTGTTAGAATTCATTGAATAATTATTTTAAAAAAAGAAGTTTTTGAATTTATGAATTGGTAGAATTTCTAAAAGAGTCCTTGAATTTGATAACGTATAATGATAATGTTGCTCAACTCATCATTTTTTTGTTGTTTGCTAATTTCTCGCCACATTTCAAGCATGTATATTAAGCCGGCATGTAGTCAGTTAAATGAACCCGTCCAAACAGAATTGAAATCTGTTTTTTCACAAATTTTTCTTTGTGTTAATTTAGTTACCAGAGGAGTAAAACTCAAGGTTAGCCACAGGTGCAAGGACAGTTGGTGGGCTGTTGATGTTGTAGGAGGTGGACGGCTTTACTGCGAGATGTGATGTATATTTAGTTTAACAAAATGTTAAATCATGATTTTACTCAGTGTAAAAGCCCTTAACCATCAATGTCCTCTGAAATTAAAATTCCTTAGCTCAATAATATATTTTTTAAAGCTACAGGGAGCCAAAGAGCCGCAGGTTGCAGACCCAAAGTCTATCTCATAACGTCTCAATAAACTACATTTGGACTTTGCATAGGCTGCTTGTATGAAGCTAAAGCACTGTACGTTCTGAGGGAACTCAACTACTCTCACAGCTGACGTCTTTAAATTAATTTTTTCATCATGATGTGAAAATGAGAGCGTTCAAAAAACACATCAGAGGACACAAGACCGGATTAAAGGTATAAAAATGGTGCAGGAAAGGAGTTATTTGGGGCTAAAAATGTTGTTTGCAGGTCAGAATAGTCTTAAATCCAGATCCTGATCCTGCCATAAAAACATCCTGAGGTATGTTCCCCATATCGCCCCCTAATGGAGAACATTTTCCTTGACGTTTACACAAAAAACTGACCGCTTATGAGACACAACAGAAGTGACAAAGTGTGTGTTTGCTAACCTGGGACAAAGAACGTGCTGGAAACAGCCTCTCCTGTACAGCACATAAAGAGTATTCCCATTTATTTAATCTTCTCGTCTCAAAAAATCTCTCATGTGATCCTCAGTCGCTCTCGTCTCTTTCTTGATCTCATTGTAGGAGAAAAAAAATATTAAATTTCATGTTTTTTTTTTCCACGATGCAGTATTAATGATCTGAGTTTTCTTGTGTTTCTTCGTTCCTTGATGTTTTATGCATACACCTGCACCCCCTGGTAGTTGGATGCCCACTGAGGTGCAACACAATGAGACAACCGGTCGACTTCTTGGGTAGATTCATTTCATTTAAGACCTTTGCATGCAAGAGTAATGAGATATAATTTTTTGGAAATTAGAAACTCTATTCAGGATCAATAATCTATTCGTCCTCCGTCCGCTGAGGAATATAGAAATCTATGTGAGAAAGGAGCAATTTAGTCATCAGGAAGCAGGAGAACTTTCTTTTTAAGCCTCTTTCCAGGCAGAAGTTGAATCCCTCTGCCTCAGAGGAATTAATGCCAGCTGACTTCTAAGACCTCACAACTCTTTGCTTAAAATACCAATGAAAAATGCAATAGTATCAGGACATTGGGAGGTTTAAAATTCTTTGGAGCTAAAGGAGCCCAGTGTGTGTGTGTGTGAGAGTGTGTGTGATGCATAAGAAGAGGATAAGGGGTTCAGTACACCACGCTGCATTCAGGTCATCGAACGCGAGGCAAAGACGGAGATTATCGACGCCTAACAATGGAGAAAAGCTCGGGCGGTGGTCTCGTGATGCGTGTGAAGGTTGATTGGTCGAAAAGGGAGAAGTGGAGTTATTGTTTTAAGAACAAAACAAGCACATCTAGAAGCTTCCCGCACGCTGCACAGTAATCAACCCATTCTCCGCCACGTGCATTGTGCAGCATCAGCCAAACAACTTAGATTTGCAGATCTGTTTTTTTTTGTTTTTTTTTTCGGCTCAGAAATCCCGCGGAAGTTTTTTTTCAAGTTTCCAAAATATTATCAGCACCAGACAGGACCTGCTTATCTCCAAAGAGTGTGTCCGCGCTAAGCCTTTAAAAGAGAGCTCGTGTGTGCAGTGACAGGTGTGTCCTAAATGAGTGTCAAGAGAAATACTCGTGTATAGATTGAGCACACACACACACACAGTCAGAGGCCTGAAGGTATCAATCATTCCTGCTGAGCCTGTCAGGAAAAAATAAAAATAAAAAAATTAGGCCGTCGGCCAAAAGGCCGGTGCCAAACTAGCCAGAGGAAGATGAGCCCTAATGCCATCCAACCTGTTGTCGTCCTCGCAATTACCACGACAACCGGCCTCCAGGTAACGTCAGCTTGATTGTTATTCCTCTCATACACATGCTCTGCTGATGAGTCAGTTGCCATTTTGTGAGTCTGCTGCTTGAAAAAAGATTTTTTTTTTAAGAAAAGCTTTGCAAACACATTCTGGAAAAAAGATTGAATTGCTGCCGTTTTGAGCGTCCATAAAAAGTACTCCCCTCCTTTTGTTTCGTGCCGTCTCGAGGAATTAAATCAAAGCAGGTTTGTTTTGGCAAATCAACAGGATGAAAGCCTTTCTGCGAAAATAGAAACAAATCTCCACAAAGTGATATAAATTATTTTGGAATTCAAAAAAACACGGCTCTCCTTTTGCACAAATACACACCACTTAAAAAGTTATGATTTGGAAAATTTACTTTTCCGTTTCCCCCCCCTTTTGTGAGCAAACAGACTTTTGTCGACTCCCAACTGGTTAGAGCTTGGACTCGGTCCCCCGCGGAGCTAGCTTGGCATTTCATGAGCAGTTCTCTGCATGCAAATGTGTCTGGAAACTTTCCCACAACCTTCTTCTTCAGGTGACCCCAACAGACCAAAACCAGCGCGTTCTCAGTCCCACGACAGAATGTGTGCTGTGGCAGCTTGCGGGAACTCAATCCATTTGTGGGTTATAGTTAGAAACACTGAGGTTGTTTGTAGCCAATCACAGGGAGCTTCACACACACATGTGCAGCTGTCCACTCTTAAGAAGACACAATGACGTCTAAAGGTATAAAACTACAAATCTTAACACACCGAGCATCTCACTCTGACAGCTCGTCTGGTGGAGAAATATGAAAATCCCGGCTACTCCGTCTCCAACATTTAAGTCCCCCCATGAGACAAATTAAAGCCAATCAAAGGAAAAAGGAGACGGAGAGACGCGCTGCAGTCGTCTCGAATAAGTATGAATGTGATGCTCGGTGACTGTCACAGCTGAGTTGAACATGACGCCCAGAATCAGTTGTTACCGACACTCGCTCTGCGTTCTTTGTTGGGTTTTGTTCGTGAGCAGATAAATATTTCTCATAGGAGGAGAGGAGGGTAACCTGTGTAACCTGAAAAAAAAAGGCACCCGGCGTGCTCTCGCCGAGGGAGAGGGCACGAAGCTCTGAGTGTTTTCTGAAAGGGCGTTTTTGCCTCCCGGGAGGGCAGTTTATCATGTTTCAACCACCCAAGATGGCAGAAAAGTGAGTTTTACCAACCAGGATTTCACTTTGGTGCAAGTTTTTTAACAGTTAGGCCACGACCCCACCCCACCCCCAGCGCTCACCACTGCACCTCTACCACCTACTGATTGAACGTTAGGTTGAGTAAGCATGATTTTCTTCAGTTTACAAAGCCGTCCACTTAAGCCCGCCATTTGTCAGGTGATTTGGCCTGACCTGGATCACGCCTAACATGGAATCTGTCTGAACAGACTAAAAGCAGAGGATTTGTCTTGTTCCCAGATACCCCAGGAGATTAGCATTGCTGTTTTCAAACCCTTCCTGTAGCTTTGAATTGAAACAAGCTCACTGGACTCCTGTATTTACTCAACAACAGTCCATTAAAACCACTCAGGGACACAAAGGTGATCGTGTTTTACTCAGTTATGTGACTTTTACGACTAAACGGCCACAGGAGTGATGACTAATGTGTGTCCTGGATATTGACTTGAGATTTTATTTAAATATTTATTTATTGCACATGTTGAAAATTAAACACAAAATGAAAAAAACATGACAACAACAATGATTTGTGGAAAAAATAAAAAAGTTCACCAAAAAAACAACAAATAGTGACTTCAGAAGACGTGCAGAAGGTACCAAAAAAAAACCCCATAAGGCCATGTTGAGTGGCCCTCCTAAAGACAACCCTAAAAGACACACCTCATCTTGTGTTTTCCATGTAATGGTCTCACTGTGTACAGAGCGCCTTTCAAACTGGGGCCAATACCAAAAAATACAAAAAGACATCCCTTTTCAATGTGGCATCAGTTTCAACACTCTGGGGGTATAAAAATCTGGTATTGTCGGTAAGTCATTCATTATTTAAGCAGCCTTGAACACATCACGTCACTTAATGGATGAGCAGCACCCCTAGGCCAGTCAGATGTTGGTGCCGTCTTGATTGAAGTTTTGAAATCAAACGTGAGTCGCGCACCCAATGCGTAATATGGTTACCATGGTTATCATGGTTACCATGGTTACCATGTCAAAATGGGAGGGAATGACATTAAGGCCTTGTTTATACAACAACGCTTTTCACCTGAAAACAGAGAAAATCTGCATTTATACATAAATGCTGAGGGACTGAAAGCGCTGTAGTATGCATACACAGCCTGTAGGTGGCGATATAACTGTAGGGTCTTTTGGTAGTCTGCCACTGAAGAAGAGGCGGGCTGATCATCTGGTGTATATATTAAATGCGTCTTATCTAAGTACAGTGGTGGAGCAACAGATGAACCTTTTGTTGAAAGGCAGTCAGCAGATTCAGCAGCACAAGCACAACACGGTAAGTCTGCTATTTAACCGTTATTGTTGTTGGGTTCGCAAAACTTCCCACAATGAAAGTGGAACGCGCACGTGCAAAACGGAGCGTGACGCCGGCTTGCCGTTTGTACGTCAACGGAGGCTGCAGCCTTTCAGAAAAATCCCACTCTGGAAGGGGTTTTAAAAAAGTTGCGTTTAAATTCGGCTGAAACGGTGTTTCCGTAGAAACAAGAGGCCGAAACGCAACAAAACTTTCGCTTTTCACCCTGATACCGTTGTCGTATATGTCGGGCCTAAGCCTGTCAGAAGTTTCAGATTTCCTCCAATGTTAATATGCCAAAAAAGAGAAGAAAGGAATAAAGAAACAATGATTGTTCACAAGTCCCAAAACATGACAAGTCTGAGTTGAGTCTGAAGTCTCACTGTGTGCGACTCGAGTCTGATTTAAATCTGGTGCCGTTTCTGATGTGACACGGTAACTTGTTCCAACAGTTGGGTCTTCCATATCTAATGGAGAATTGAGAAAATGTCCTGAAAAAGGTCGGTCGGAGATTATTCGCTGACCTTGTCTTGTAATGATGGATTTGGGAACAGATAAATTAGCATCTATCCTGTGTGTTTAGATGCAGCGTGCGGATTTCACCTTGACACTGAAGGCTCTTCTTCTTCTGTTCATCCGTGTTCGAAAACAGCATCGAAATCTAATTCATTTCGTGAAACAATAAAACTGCCACGTGGGGTGAAGCAAAGTGTGAAATTCAATTTTTCTGTGGATGCTCACATGCAACAGCTGGGAGATAATTGGATTTATTAGCGTAATGACCGACTTAATGAGCGTTAGCACCGACTCCAGAGGAAAAACTTCACGGGGTTGTCGTCTAGTTTCACCACTGCGCTGGTTTTGCCCTTTCTGTCTTTTTTTTTTTTCCCCTGCAGGGAAAGGTATGCACGAGAAAATTTAAAGGGGATTTTCACCCGTCAGTCTGAGTGGGATTTTTCCCAATTTGAGATAACACAGAGATCAATGAAAGAGGTTGGACTCTCATCAAAGGATGAGCTCAAGAGATTCAGCTGGAAAACATCCCTTTGTCCACCACTTTTAGGGGCAAACGGAGTGTGTGTGTGTGTGTGTGTTTAATACGAGTATGTGTGTTTGCAGGGATTATCCTGAGCGTTCCTGCATGCAAGCATTCTCACCAGCAGGTATTTCTTTGCGATGTTTAATTAATCCGACTCGGATCGAGATGGAAGCTGTAAAGCTCAGCGCAGGAAAAAAGAGTAAATTTATCTCACTGCAAACTTTGACGACACTTTCGAAGTAATAACTAAGCCAGTAATCAACATTACAAACACCACCTGCGTGTAAACAGGTTTCTCTCTCTTTTTTTTCTACATCAGCACCCGTATTGACTCGGCGGAGATTATGGAGATTAATCGCATCAGGATCGCGTTTGCGCCGGGCGCTGCTGTCTGAGAGCCGGAGGTAGATTTGTTTGGCTCATACATCATCGGACGCCGCTCGGCGCTGCGGCGCGTAATCACTTTTCATCTTCTTTGTTGCACCACAGGAAGTAACTTTTTGGGCCCGAGCTGTTGAACTTAACTGCAGAAGACAACACCTAGGTAATTCCTTTAGATATTAAATCACGGTTTATGAAGGCTCCTCCGCGCGCATCTACAAACAGATCGCTTTTTCCGCGCCGTCAATTCCGCTTCATTTTAGGAGGCTGACATTATGCAGAATGTGCACTTCCTTTTACTGAGTAATTGGTCAATTATTCGCTGCACGGTTTCAAGAATGATAAATATGTTTTTCTGTACGGGAAGAGTATTAGACCACAGTGCACGCTCTGAGGCACTCACAGGTGAAGTATGAGGAACAGGGGAGAGACCTGCATGCTGATGGTGCTGCTTTAGGAATCCTTTCCTCCTTTACGACACGGCGACATGTTTTCAGAAGCACAATTAGCCTCATTAGCATTCAAAGTGAAAGTCAAATTATGGGGATAAATGTGGGATTAAATGTCGCTAATGAGTCGGTATTGAGTGTGTTTTACACCACAGCTAACCTCTACATGCTGCACAAACGTTTCAGGACATTAGGCTGCGGCTCCGGAGCGAGAGGCCTGTGGGGATTTGGTCAAGGAAGTAATTGGACACAACAACAAGCGAGGAATTGATCACAGCTGTTATAATCAGGAGAAATATGGGAGAATCAATTTTTTTTTATTGTTTCTGGCTCCATGCTGAACTGCCTACAATAACAGCAATCCAAAACACAGGATAGAGGAGTTTGATGATTATAGAGTGATGCATTTATGGTTTGGGTACAGTTTGAGGTAACAGAAGGAGAGAGATACAGATCTCAATCATAGTTAGAGGCGCGCGTCACATTATAAGAACAACTTTCCTGCAATTAAGGTGTCGATAAAGCTCGTCCGAAGGGATGTAGGGAAGTTAGAAGAGAGGTGAAGAGAGTACAACGGTTGATTAAGGCGGAACGGAGGAACAAAATCTTTTTTAAGCTATTTTTGGGGGATTTTTTTGTCTTTAACAAGAGGAGAGGAGAGAGTGAGGATGGACATGTGGGGAAAAAGCCTGCAGGCTGGGTCATCCGCTCGAGGGCGAACCTCGTGGGGCGCGCCCGAGACCGCTAAGCCATCTGCAGCCCGGAGAAAGAAAAAACTTAATTAAAATCTACACTGCAAATAATTAAATCTAAGCAAGTGTGTTTTTTTGTCTTATCTTTAGTAAAAAACAACAAAAAAATCTTTTTAGACTTAATCTGAGCCACATTCACCAGAACAGTCTAGAAAAAAGTCTCATTTCTGAATTGCTTATAACAAGTAAAAACAAAAATCCCCAGTGGGTCAAGAGAAAAGTCTCTTGGATTAAAACATTATTTCAATTTCTAGAAACCTTATTTTTAAAGCAATTTAAGCCTAATTTTTGTCATTGAATATATTGTAATAATGTTGTTTCTGTAATAAAGATGTTTCTGGACTTTTCAGTTGAATGTGGCTCATATTAAGTATAATAAGAAAATTTTTGCTAAAATTAGAGAAAAACACATGCTTAGATTTCAGTTTTTGCAGTTTAGTTTTCATAAATTAAAACCTTCTTTCCACTTAATATCACCACTTATTCTCTAAAAGCTACGGCTAATGCACGCCTGCAAAATGTACGTGCAGGAGGCGGGCAGAACGGCAGGACGGGATTTCATTGGTTTAGAAAACTGGATCCTAATCGCTAGGATTGGCTGGTGTTTCCGCAGGTTTGCTCCTGCTGTAGACAGCGGATATTTTTCTCTCTATTTTAAGAACACATCATGGATTGGTTGCCATCGGGACATAAAGATAACTTTAACTATAATAACAAAAAGTTTATCTAAATCGGATTACCAACCCTGGCTTTAAAGCCCTGAGTTTGGTCTGTTGGTGGTGGATATTTCCAGTATTGTTGCTGTTCTTCTTCCTCTACCTGTGTGAAAGACGTCATTTGGTGTAACCAATGTTTCTCATATAAGAAAAAAAATATCTGATACTGTGCAAAAAAATATGACTATGAATATAATTTTATCAGTCTACTGCACTGTAAAAAATGATGTTCAACTAACTGAGCCAAAAATAGAGAGAAAACATTGATGTCTTCGACAAACTGAGTCGCTCGAAATTTAGTAATGAAATATTTTAAATATACTTTTACATGATATTTCATAACAAATAATTTATCTCATCAGTACACTTGCAGAACTTCTAGGAAGGTGAATTATTTAATGTCAAAAGTCAAGTCAAAGTCAACTTTATTGTCAAATATGCTACACATGCTCGACATACAGCATAAATGAAATTTCAGTCCTCTCGGACCCACGGTGCAACAGAGTAATAAAATTACACTAACTAAACTAAACTAAATAAAGACTAAATAAAGACTACTTTAAATACTACTACAATATTTGTCATGCTTTTGTGGTCGCACCATACGATAGTTTAATGGCACCGATTCTTTAATTGGTTAAAATGCTAATTGGTATAAAATCCTATGACTGCGACATAAATGCCAAATTACACATTAAAACAAAAACAAACTTGTTGTTTTAATATGTTTAAAGCAGATTTTTGATACCAACTAGGGATGAGCGAGTACACCATTATCTGCATCTGTATCTGTATCTGTTTACCCATCCATATTATCTGTATCAGTATCCGTACTCATCGGGGGCGGGGTCTAAACCGGAAGTGGGCGTGTTTGTCCGAAATGGGCGGGACTTAAATCTGAACATTATTTTAAGTCTGAAACTGGCAAGAATTGATTTGAAATTTATTTTCAGCTATTTATTATGTACAACTGGTAAAATGTGTATGTAGTGGTGTGAAAGACTGTCTCTTTATTTATGATCCGTGTAAATTTAATAGGTGATTTGTGCAAACATTCAGTGGCAAAAAAATAAAAAAAATATGCCTTGTTGTTCACTGTATTTTCAAAAACACTGAGCTCAGAATGGGCAAAGCTTTCCAACTAACTTTCTCACCAGCCAAACTAAAATCACGCAGCCAGTTAAAAAAAAAAAAAAAAGACCGACAAGAGCCGTTTTCAGCCCCGTCTTGTCACATGCATTGCGTATGACACGAAATAAGTTCAAGAAGTAACTTTAAATACCATACAAATACAAATACCAACCTTTATTTGTCGCTGTCCCACCTACATCTTTGGCGACTGTGGTTCAGTGGTAGAGTTGTCGCCTCTCAGTCGGAAGGTGGATGGTTCGATTCCCAGCTCCTGCAGTCTCATGTCTCAAGTGAGCAAGTGAGCAAGATACTGAACCCCAGTGTTGTTCAGTGGTGTGTAAATGAGTATGACTGGGTTAGATAAAACTGATGGCCTTCAATAGATAGACTGTTCTACCATCAGTGTGTGAATGTGGTGTGGATGGCTGCATGACACCAGCAGAGTAAAGCGCTTTGAGTGGTCAGACAGACTAGAAAAGCGCTATATAAGTACTGGTCCATTTACCATTTTTACAGATTCCTGAAGCATCAAAGCAGCCGTCAGCAAACTGAGGCCTGATGTGAGAGTTTGTGTCCAGTATAAGACAATAAATCTTTAAATATCAAAGCTCACAGTCATTTTTTAGTCATTATGAACTGATCTCTATGATAGAGGCTGAAATAGAAGAAGTGATTCATTAATGAACGCCCATCTCCGCTCTGTCTCCGTGAGCCGACATATTGACTCTACCTGTTGACTCAGCGGAGGAAAAACAACCCGAGACAGGAGCGTAGGTCCCTTCATATTGTCCAACACACCTTTATGGCCTGTGGCAGGTACAAAATTAAACCTGACACGGACAGATTCACAGAGAAAGTATTAATCCACACCTCCACCTTCACTTCCTCATCCTTTCATTCCTCCCTCACTAAGAGAATTTGACAAGCATAAGTCATGATCCAATAGATTTTGCAAAATCATTAATTTCTAATGATAAAAAGCATAATTTCCTCATATCAGAGCGTTTCCAGAGGTGTTGAAGAAAATTAATCCACATCAGAAAGGAGCGGCAGAGTCCATTAAACCGGCTTTGATTGATTGGATCTCTGTATTAGCTAAAGACCAACTGAAGTTATTTGACAAGGGAGTTGGAAGACAGTGTTTTATCAGGCACCTTCAATGAGTCTCGGATTAAGTTGTGCAGCGGTGGAGATATCTGGCACGAGTCGCACCACTGAAGGGGGGCGAGGGGATAATGTCTCAGTCTGTGGGTGATGAGATTTGTGGAGGGGGAAAAAAAACAGACCTGCGACGGTCTTCGATTTCTCCTCCAGGAAACGTCTGCGAGGACACGCGGCTGTCTCCGGGTTACTGAGCGTTCATTGCCATCTGTTATGTAACGCCGTACATGCCAGCTGTCATATCCAGACAGATTATGTATTCATTAACGCTGCTGCTGTTTGTGTTGGACACCGTAGCAACAGATATCACACTGTGAGCTTAATGTGTCTCTGAGGCAGCACCCAAACCTCCTGTTCTCGTTTAAAGCTGCATGAACACATCCTGCAAATGGGTGTAAAAAAAGAAACCGTTACAGAACTACCAGGGGCGTGTCCAGAGTTAGCTTTGTCCCTCTCTGAAATCTGATTGGCCACCCCAGAGGCTCCTTTAAAATTCAACCTTTGATTCTCATTTTCACTGATCAGAGAGGAAACCTTTAAAAATCAACTATTTTGGGTCAATGGCAGAATTAACTGTTTGGCATTAGCAGAGAAGATTCGGCAAATTCTTCAAGAGCGCAACGCAAATCTGAACATTTTGTACATCAGTTTTTGACTTTGGACAACATTTTATTTATTTATTCATTTATTTATTTATTTATTGCACATATATAAAATTTAACATGAAAAAAGAACAATACAAAATTATCAGGAAAATAATAAACAAAGACAGTAACTTCAGAAAATGTGCAGGAGGGGCAAAAAAACCCCCATAAGGGTATGTCGAGTGGCCCCCCTAAAGACTAAGACTTATTATTATTATTATTATTATTATTATTATTATTATTATTATTATTACTGTAAAAAAAAACACATTTTATATCTTTAGATCAAAGATTTAAATGAAGATAGTAAAGACACCACCAGTGTTGGAAAAGTTACTTTAACCCTGTAAAGCCTGAACCATCCAAACCTAGCCAGAACATTCCAGTTTTTTTAATTTCTTTTTGACCCCTTTAATAAAATCTGAAAGAAAAAAAACTAAATATATTGCTGTATCTTTTTGTTTATGATTTTTTTTGTAACAGAATTACTCCTTCATTAATGTAATAAAGAGGCTGTGAGGACTCTGCGAGGAATCTTGTGCACACTGTTGCGATGACATGACTCTTAACAAGGCGCGTTTGTTTTGGAAATAAATGGAGATCAGATCTTCTTTTTAACACTACTTTTCTTTGTTCAAAACAACTTTTTACTGGATACAACGTGACGAGGTAAGGTATTTATCAACAGTTACACAGCGCTGATGTTTGAAAAAGTGTCTGAGACGTTTCCGTAGGCTAACGTGTAATGTTAGCGAATCTTTACGTCCTGCACATCTACCAAGCAGAGTTAATGTAACCTCACTCTTCATTTTATTTACGGACTCTCAAGTTTGATCAGATCACTGCAGAAAAACTGCTGCATGTGGGTTGGAATGAACATTATCACACATAGCTTAGCCCATGATTTAGCCTTTAGCTTGTGTTTTAGCCATTAGCTTGTGTTTTAGCCTTTAGCTCATGGTTTAGCTTTTAGCCCGTGCTCTATATATCAGATATCTCTTTTTTGTTTAGTCTCTAATATCAGTATCGACATCAGCCCCAAAAATCCCATATTGTTCTGGCTCTAATAGATATCAAATAATTTCCTCCTTAAGTAATGTGCAAACACATGCTGCTCCATATCCATGATAAGGATTATGATGATAATGGATTTTTTGCAGTAGTTTAGATTTTTATTGCTGTATGACTGAAAGTGAAATAATCTGCAGATTTATTCAGATGCTTTCAGTGTTAAAACATTGGCCTGTTAACCAGATGTTCAGAGCGTAATAGAAAGAAACAAGAGTATAAATGTAAGGAGTTTAAGAAATAGCCCAATGCGCTGCCTATAAACTTGTCCTGTTTATTTTTTACTGGGTATCTCCTCACCTCCTTACCTGCCTCATTTTTCAAAAACACAATCAAAATGTCCAGTGAAAGGTTTTATGTCAGCAGCGGTGGTATTTTGTAAATCACAGGCCTGACCAGAGCTTTGAAGGATGTTTATAAATCATCAGCGATGTCTCTTGGAAAGCTTAGTGCTGCTGTCTGTTCAGGGCAACAAAGCAGAGTGACTGAAAGATGTGCAAGGTGCAACCTGAGCTCTGAAGTGAATCAAAAGGTGCAGACGCCGAGTATCGACTGTCTTTGAGAGCTTAATAGGAGATTTAATGGGCCCGGGCAGGGAAACAACTTACATTTTTTCATGAGGCCATTCCTCAGGAGGATGAATGTTTGGACGAGCTGACAAAGCTGAATGATATTTAGAAACAGAGTGTTGTGGTTGCAACAATTCATCCGTCTCTGAGGACAGGTTTGGGGTGGATTCTTAGTTCTGGAGCGCAGGGCTGTAATGGATTCCTCTCAACATGAAACAGACACGCAGCAGCTGCCTGGACGGGAGAGGCTCTGCAGTGAGCTTACTTCACTGTGCTACTATAAATACGTGTGAACAGTTTATCATACAGGGCCTGCAAAGGCAGATTAGAGGGTGAGAACAGTTCAGGAGGAGTACAGTGAATCTGTCACACTTTGAGCTGAATGCATGGATGCATTTATTGATATTTCAGGGGGTGTTTATGTACGTGCATCACTTTAAACCCTCTGGAGTCAGTGGATCGTGTGGACCAAGAACTGTAGGTGTGCAGAAACTATTTTTATATGCATTACCTCACTGCAAACTGGAACAGGATGCGCGATTTAAAACAGTCTCTGATGGGAAGTGATGGAGGGTTTTGGTAAGAAATAAGAAATAAAACTTAAAGAAGCAGCAAATTAGAACATGTGCCTGATTTGATAGTCATACTTTGGAGCCTTACGTTGCAAATGTTCAACCTTGCATCATCACAGACCCAATATTTAGTCATTTCTGGGGACATAAAAACATTTTTCTTTTCTTTTTTTCTTTTTTAGGTCATTGTTTTAGAACATTTTGAGGCTCAAAACTTTGAGCTTCATGATATTTATGTGACAGATTACAGTCCCATGTGATGGAATAAAGCTAAAGACTGAAGAGGTATGTTCATTAAATGTAATGTATGTACGTTTGTAAGGCATAGGCTGGCAGCTTCTGTCTTTGTAACGTGCATTGATTTGTTTATTAGTAAACAAACATTAGTAACGCCATTTAATCTGATAGTTCCTGAAGAGCAAGCGGTCTCTCACAGCGTCACATTCAAGTATAAAACAGAAATAAATAATTGAGCGAACTGTTAGCTACATGAATCACCGTGATTGCAAGCTACATTTTAGCTAGCGAAACACACCCGGTGAGCCCAAATGACCCAAAAACATAGAAATAAAACCACAGAAAAGTTGTGTAACAATTTCAGAGATTCTTTCAAACGTGTAAAATGTAAAGGGGTTACTTTTATCAAGATTTGTTGGTTTGTCTCTGTTCTGGGAGTTTCCCGCCCTTTCATGTGCCTATGTGGAATGCCAAAGCCTGAGGAGGGGAGAGCACACCTACCCTTTGTTATGCAGAAGCAGAGAGAGCAGCAGCGAAGACCCCAGAGGTACGGAACAGAGCGAGTATCAGTGATAATTAAATGGTATGACAATGATGAAATCAGACACAGCATAAATGTAAGCAGCTGATGTTCTGCCTGCATTAATGCTCTGTTTATTAGTCTAGTCTTGAATTACAAAAAGTTTTCCAGAAACTGAAATAAATATTCATAGTTTTTCCTTAATTTTTTTCCTTTTTTTTTTTTTTTGCTGTATAATACAAGCTCAGGAGCTTTCATATCATCTGCTTATCTCTGCTCACTCTCACAGCACTGACACACACACACACACACACACACACACACACACACACACACACACACACACACACAAAGACAAGGCTGGCTCAAACAGCAAATCAGTGAGATCAAACAGACTGACTGAGAGATGTATGGGGCCATTTTTAATCTTTATTTAACGGAGAGTTAAGTCTTATTAAAATCAAAAATCTATGTTTCCAGAGTTTCTTTGCCAAGACAGAAAACTTCAGAAATAACGTGATTAAAAAAAAAGTTAAGAATTCAAGATGAAAATCTAACAAAGAGAGGTTACAGAGTTTAATATGAAGACACTCTCTTCTGTGCCCAAGTGTATCCAAGAAGACTTCTCATCCAGCGAGGCCTGCTGCTGACAACTCAAAGAATTTTGCAGCTGATTCCAAGAAGAGGCGGCGACGCACTTGAACGTACGTCTTTTAAGAGTTCAAGACAGACATTGGGGACAGTTAGTAAAAATAAGCCCAGGGACCAGCGACGGTAACTTCTCATCTTTTATTTAAATGTGAGCCGAGTAAGAACAGAGCTTTGAATTAGGAAACACTAAAGGTTATTTGTCTGCAGATTGTCCAACCAGGGAGAACGGCAGACTGAGTGATGGATGGATGCAAAGAGATAGAGAGATAGCGAGATAGAGAGCAGCAGAGTTTCCGGTGACAGACAGATATCACCTGCTTCTCTTTTTTTTCTCCGTGTTGGTGTTACAGAAAATGAAACACATCCTGCTCACTCATCTCTGTCTGTTCTGGCAGCAGCCTCAGACATCCACTGCTCTCTCTCTCTCTCTCTCTCTCTCTCTCTCTCTCTCTCTCTCTCTCTCTCTCTCTCTCTCTCTCATGGGAACAGGATTACTTAGATTTTTAATTATCCAACAATGATTTTAAATTACTTTTTTTTTAATGCCAAAACTAATAATAACAATAGACAGTGATGGATCTTGGGAGACTTGAATAATGCTTATGAGGAGACAGACTGTTCTGTATCGCAGTCGTCAGAGATTACCACCCCCACTAAGAGGGTTAGAAGCAAATAAAAACACTTGTAAGATAATTAAATGACACTATCGGAGCAGGTCCTCAATGAGCGTGATCGAGAGGCACATCAGACTTTCTCTTATTCAAACATTGGGATCCTTTTAAGCAGCTAACCAAAGAGAAACAACTTCAGATTTGAAAAACTGACAACCAAAATGCACAAATGTAATTAACATAAAAAATCCCAGGGAAAGGGAGTAAAAATAGTTTTAAAATAATAATACACCTGATGGCAACTGATATCTCAAATCCACTTCAATTCCAGAATTAATTGCCCCAAACATGTCTCTACAGCTACTGTTCATCATAAAAATGTCTGGTTGTTCTGTGGTTGGTTGTAAGAAATGATGCCCCATCGTGAACTCAAGTTCTACCAAATTCTAACAGAATCAAGACTGAGTAACCGGTGTTTTGGAATAAAAAGTGACCACGCTAACTGGCGACCTTCAGTTGGGCATGTCAATGATTGCGGGGGTTTAAACTGTCGAAACAAATCCAACATTCTCAAGATATAAAGTAATCAGTTGCTGATGTTCTAAATCCAGTTTTTACTTTTTACATGTAGTTAATGAAAAAGTTTGACATCACTTAGGACTCAATGCGAAGAATAACCATTAACTGAAACATATTTCATGCACAGTTTATAGTTAAACTGCATTTTATAATCATATAAATTGTTAATTTTCAGCCAGAAATTGCAAAGTCATTATTAGCCGGATTTACATGGGATTAAGTCTTTCAATTTATATCCAAAGAAGTTGCCTCATTTTACTGTTATTGTCATGCTATTATTATTTTTTTTTATTTATGCCCTTGATTGACGTAGTTAAATGATAATAATAATTAAAACACACACACACACACACACACACATATATGTATATATATATATATATATATATATATATATATATATATATATATATATATGTATATATATATATATATATATATATATATATATATATATATATATATATATATATATATATAAATGTTTAATGTTTAACCCTTTATTGCCGAACCTACCATATTTGATACATGAGTTTAAATCTCATCAGCATGATGAATATTTTTATTTGTATTAATTAATGTATTCTATGTGTAGCGGTTGTGTACTCTCTCTTGCGTTGTGTGATCAATCAGGCAAACACATGGAATCTTTGGCACCAGCACGCCGTTTAATCTGATAATAACAGATGAACAAATGGTCTCTCACAGCGTCACATTCAGGTATAAGCTCCGACATTGCTAAAACAAAGAAACAAATAATTGAGCTAACTGTTAGCTACACGAATCACGGTGAGCGGAAGCTACATTTTAGCTAGCAAAACACCGTGGTGAGCCTAAATGACCCAAAAACACAGAAAAAAAATCACAGAAAAGTTGCATAACAATTTCGAAGATTCTTTTGAACATAGAACATATAAAAGTGTTACTTTCATAAAGAAAAACGATCTTATTTTACAGTTTTTTTTAGCGGAGCTCATCTACATGTGCACTTACCACAAGACAGCAAGGTGCAGACTGGCAAAAATACACAGGCTGCACCACTCAAGTCTGCACGGGCACCAACAGAGGGCGCCCACCTCACAAATTCTCCGTTGATCCGCATCACAATTCCCATAAAAATATATAAACACCTGGCATATCAAAATAAGGACATTTTATACCCAGCGAGGGCAAGTGGAATCTTTAACTCCATTACATATGTATTCTTTTTGTGGATTTTGTTAAAATGGTTAATAAACATCTCAGTTCCAAAAAATTTGAATTTTACAGCTTTTTTTTTTTTTTTTTTTTTTTTTTTTGATGGGTCAGGCTTTTAAGGGTTAAGTATGAGGGACTGTTAGGGACATTATTCAGGAACACCTTTTCACATACTCAGATGAAACTCCAATCTCTCGCACGCATACTAGTGACACTCTCGTTTCTGAATAATGTCCCTAACGGCCCCTCATACTTAAAGTTTTTACAATGCTGTGACGTTTTCAGCCACACCTCTCTTATTGAGGTACTGTATAAACAGACCAAATGTGGGAATATTATTTGCAACTCATGGAAGAGTAGAGATAAAAAGAGATAATCACTCAGTTTGTTAACTGATGATAATCTTATTTGGATAGTGAAATAATAATGCAGAAATGTAAACATACGTAAGAGACATTTTGATATGAAATCGCCCTCTGCTGTCTGAAATGAGTATCAATCTGCATCTTTTATCTCAAGAATTAAATTCGTCCCACATTGGTTTTCAACCAGGTATTGTAGCATCTCAGCCCAGCTGTTGTGATGGGTGGAGTCGTATTCAGAGTGGACGGCATGAGTCGGGTCTGACACTGAGTTTCGTTTCTGTGTGACTCGCTGAGAAAAAAAAAAAAACCTGCATGTTAATGGCGTCCAATTATTTCCGTGGCTCTCTGCATGAGTCTGATTGTAGAGGCTTTTTCTGAGCAGTCAGATAACTTTGCATTTCTAAACACATGAATTGAAGTTTCCTGCTTTCTTTTTTTTAATGAAATCTGAACAAAGCAAACATGTTTCTGTTGTAATTGGTCTGTTTTCACACAATGAGCATGTTGTGGAATGTGTTACAGCTTAATTAATATCCTGTTCATTTGGAAATGTAACACCAGAGTCTGCCAGGGAAACAATCCTTGATGCTGGAGACGCAGTCTTCAGATCGCAGAAATAACTCTTTCTCTCCAAATGGGTGAACGCCACCCACCCACCCATCAATCCATCCACCCCTCCCACACACACACAGACTCCCAGACGAACCTTCATCCTTCATTTACTGGCACCGTGTCTCTGTGTGTGTCCCACTGTACCACTAAACCAATACACCAACATCACTAAATCTGACACCTCCAGGCTGCGTCTGCTGGCACTTTGAGGTGAAAACCCACAATTATCACCCAAAAGCAGCACTCCATGTCCAAGCTTGGACCCCAGCTACAGAGGATAGACAGATGGGTGTTTACTAATTCTGTGTGCTGCGTAGAAACCGAGCAGTCTGCTTTGGATCTCGTGTAGTGAACTGTCTCCTGATTTGGCAGCTGAGACCCTCTGAATGAGCACATCCTCCTGCTCCCTTCTCAGGAGACTTAATTGTTGCCGGACATTGTCTGCGATTCCTGCCAAGTTGCCACAAAGTTTCCCTTTTCTTGCAGCTTTCTGTAAGCTCCGCTCAGCATGAGTCCCCGTGCTGTTAGTCTCGTCCCCTCATCAGATTCACGATGATAGAAAAAAAAAAAAGCTGATGAGATCAGAATGAGCTCAAGCTGAGGGGCATCATCAGTCACATTTCCTCCTCTGGGTCAAACACACACAAACCACAGCATCCTAACCGGGCTTGCATCTTAATTTGGAGCCTTTGTGCCTGACTGACACTTTAAGATCTTACCCTGGAAAAACTTTGCTCAAAATGAAATGTGGAAAGTTTCGTGTCACCCTGTTCTTTGGGGGGTTTATGGAGGATTAGGAAATAATCAAGCCGTCTTTGCTAATATAAAAATACCTCCAAAATGAAGCTTTAAAAAAAACCTGTCATGACATTCTTTGTATATTATTTATGTTCATCATGAGGCCAAATCTACCAGCTACAAAAAACTGTGTCAGGGAAAATTAAATTCAGACAGCCTATTTAGATACAGCTGTACGTTAACCTGAACGCTGATGACAGCAATGGTTCTAAAAATGAGTGTCAAAAAAAAACTATTTACGATTGCATCTTTCAACCATTACGGTAAAAATATAAACATAAATCATGTTTGAATTTGATATAAAATTATGCAAATGGAAAATTTTGGATCTGTTTCCCACATTTCTCTGTTGAAGACCACCCGAGGTGACCAAACCACAGCAATATGTACACATAGTTTAATTTTCTACACATCAACTACATTGTGTCAAAGGATTTTTTTTTTGTTGTTGTTTGTTTTTATCTGTCTCTGGATTGGTTAATAAGTGTATTCCAATGACAGAGGGTCACTGGTCTCTGAGTTTGGGAAACCCTGGTATAATCTCAATTTCATCCAGCCTAAAGGTCCATTTATGCTCAACGTTAAACACGGATATTGACAGAGCCTTCTGTCCGTATTCATTTCATCCGTATTTCTGCATGTTTCCATAAAGCTTATGGATACAAACCAAATGGAGCAGTACCAATGGAAACCGTGGGGGCACTGTTGCTGTTACCATCCGATACGTAGCTCTAGTGAAACACAAAGAAGAAATAACAATTGCTGAACTTTTTGAAGAAAAATTCAGTGAGTTGGTGAGGAACTTGCTTTTCCGTTTTTGTCTTTTATGCAACAGGTACATTAGCAATACCTCCTTCCACAGTCGCCATGTTTGTTTTTAAATTTGCTGTTGCCATAAACTTTTGACTCTGGGCTGACCCCCACCCCCACAATCAATCCATGGTCAAGTTAAAACATTTATGAGCATGTCTGTAAAACTACACATCAAACTGAACATTTTCATTGCTTACATTTTTGCCACAGTGTCAACAGGCAGAGGTTATGCATGGCAGGCACCAGTGGATTCATGTGATGTATATTATCAGGGTCCGTATTCACAATCGGTCATTACGCGGACGGGATTATTAGTCATAACGATCCGTTATGGAATGGTCCATTTTGACGTAGCATTAGCCGCATCCATGACTGCCAAAAACTGGCAGATTAACCAATTGCGCAATGAAAGCGAGGCAGCTGTAGGACATCATAGGTCGGAGAACTTTTGTTGAAAACCTCTATTCAAGAAATTCGAATGCCTTCTCCACATAAACACAGACAAACATGAAAAATATCTCCTAAATCAATTGTTTGGTTTATCTCAACATTGTCATACTTTTACAAAGGATGCATTCAATCTGTTTTCTTTACATATTTGGTCTTAAACTGTAATGCATGAGCACAAAGTTTGCCGTCTCTTAGGTGCAGTATTCTTGTCATTGGCGTCTGTAGTGGTGGCGCCTACCACCATTAAATTTAAGACTCTGTTGGGGCGTAAATCTGGCTCATGCGTTAACACAAACCGTCAGTTTTCATCTCTGATGGCTGGACACTCATACAGGCCCAGGTTGTCACTTTTATCCTTAAGAAATAGTCACTGTTTTTTGGGGGTTTTAACCAATCAGGATCAAGTATTTTGTGAAGTTACTGTTAGCCATGTTTAACATTTAATTTCAGCAGGCATTCACAAACTAAAACCTGCTGAATACAATATAGAGCTGAGAAAGGCTTTAACCAAATGAATTCATGTTTTAAAGGATAACAGGAGTGAATGTCTCCGCTGGTTTAAGTCCTCATTAGAACGAGAGGTAAACACAACAGGAAGCAATCAAAACCGCAGGGGCTGATGGGGAAAGAAGACTGATGGCGCTTAATTGGAGACCGAGTTTTCTAAACAGCTTAAACAAGGAGAAACATATCCTCCCAAGATGTATTTCATGTCTACGTCCGCTTCGCTATTGGACTGCTTGGTTTCTCATGCAAGTTCTGGTCTTCAAACAAAAGTTATTCATAGAAGAACAAACTGTGACCTTGTTACAAGGTCTGGAAAAGCTCTGAGAAAAACTGGAACTCAATAATGGTGGAGTATTATGATTCCTCATGCACGTAGCATTAATATTTACACCAGCTTTGTCTAATTCGTGTAATAAGTGAGAAGTATCAGTCCAGGAAGGATGACTGACTGAACGACAGCTTTTCCCAGAATCGAACTCATAAAGCAGGATGTGCAGAGTCTGAATCAGCTGTTTGAATTGATCTTAATCAGGGTTTCAGTTCCGACACTGGGAATACGTACATGAAGACTCATTTTGTCCCAGAGTGAAAGTGACACACTTTTATCTAGCATCATAAATATCTCTCTGTGCAGGGCGGCTCTGTGAAATGAAGTCTCCTCAGAGCAGTTTATAACCGTGTCCTGTGTCACATTAGACTCTGCTCCCAGACGCTCAGACCTAGAAGAGATTCTGGAGTCACTTTCCAACCTGTTTGTGTCGTTATATTACTCTACACTCCCCATTTTCTATGTAAAGTTCTTTTTTTTTATTACGTAAGTTTAAAAACTCACATTTAAGTGTTAAATTCAAAATAAGGTCACTGCTCCATGCGCACCGGCCTCAGGACCCATCATTGATCATCTGATGATGATCTATGCCTCTGGGAGCGATCCGAGAATTTAAAGTATAACTGTGCAGCCAGCAGTTAGCGACAAACAACGTCCGGCCAAGACTTCAGTTTCTGTCCCCTGAAAGCATCCAGATGTCTACACCAGTGAATGAGTTCAAATTTGCCCCCTCAAATATCCAGGAACCTCATTTATAAACGCTGCGTACGCACAAAACGGGGCTTGAAACTGGCGTTCTACCTTTTCCCACGCAAAGTTTTTGATCTATTTCAGTTGGCTTTTAACAGATGTCTTACTTTTATTTATTTTACTTTTCTTAAATTGATTTGATTTGATTTAACGTATTTTAACTTTATTCAATTTTCTATTTTAGCACTCCTTAGCCTTAGCCTATCTAGTTTTATGTTTGTAGTTTTATGTTTTTATTACCTGTCTTCAGTTTTTCCTCAGTGGGGGGCCGCTCTGCTCTGGGGGCTGCGATTGGCTCTGGCTGGGATGTCTCTGTCTTGTGGTGATCATTGGCTTTGGCCAGGTGGGGGTGCTGCAGCAGTGTTTTGCTGCTGTGGGCCATAGACCGTATATAGAATGGACAGAGTGGCTCCGCCTTTTATCAATGTACGGTTTTGAAGCCAAAATATCTCCGTCACAGGAGCCTCCATTGTGCCGCCAGAGTCTGGACAGTAGATACTTACGAGGGACTCTTGGAAAATCTAAGTGGAAGCAGGTGACAAATTTTTTTTTTTTTTTTCTGTCGACAGTCTGATCTCTTACTATTCCTGAAAAAACTACACAAGAACAGCAGCTGTCAATAATCGTTAAACGAGACGTAAAACCCTGTTTTTAACGTCTGATAACTAATGAAAAAGAAACTTTTCAGAAAAAAAGAGGACCTGAACAGAATGCAGCCCACTAATATCTAAATATCACCACAACATACGGATGTGAGAAACATTTCTACGAGGTGTATTAATTTTTTAAAGTTTGACCACAGCCCATCTGGAATGAATAGAGAGGCAGAGTTTTTAAACTATACTGCAGCCAGCCACCAGGGGGAGCAGTTTTTGTGGCAACCTCACTCTGAGCCGAGTGAGATGACATCCATTTTTTTTAGTCTATGCTGTGGGCATAGACTGTGGGGCTGCTTTTAAACATATAAAGCACTTTGTGCTACATTTTAAATGTATGAAAAGTGCTTTATAAATAAAGTTTGATTTGATTTAAAACAAACCTGATGGTAAAACCAGGCAAACCTTAACCACGGCGTACGGACATTTTTGGAGGGATACTGGCCATGCAGTGGTGAATTGAAGCCTGCAGATACACACTGATGTCTCGTCCACATTTTATCTGACTAAATATCAAACTTTACTGACAGATCCACGTCATTAGAATTTAGAATTTAGGCTATGATCATACATGTAGTTAAATATCCATAAGTCTCTTTCATTATGACAGAAACGTAAAAATAAGAAATAAAAAATAAATAGAAGTCTGCGACATACATATTCATTCCGTATCATCTCACCTTCATTATCCCGGTCAGACCTCAGAGGACTGGACACTAATGTAATCACTGATGTAGAGTTAAAAATGAGACTAACACAGAAACCAAAGAGCCTCCGGTTTTCGTTACCATCTTTAAATATCGTTCGTTTATCATCAAGTGTTGTTTTTAGTTTGGATAAAGACGCCACAGAGCGTACAGAGACACGGCGGTGGCTTCACACGGTTCACCTCCTCCGTACTCAGCACATCTTCAACAGCTGCACGTATTTATTCTGTCAATATCTCAAGTGTGGAGATGAAGTCGGGCGTCTCTGACATGATCATCCGGCTGATGTATCCTCAGAATTAGTCACAGAGCAGACGGAGTTTCAACAATTCAAAGTTTTTGTCGGTGGATCAAACCTTTGATTTATAATCATATAGAGAGAGGCAGACCGCTGACTGACGCGTCCTCTCTTAACCCTCCTGTTATCTTTTGTTTTTTACGGCATTAATGTTCACGGGTCGATTTGACCCGCTGCATGCTTCCTTTACCAAAAGATCCAAAAAGAAAAAAAAATCCATAAAAGCATTATTGATATTTAATTTTCAGCTCCATTGCTAACTATTCCATCAATATTCAATGTAATGGTGTTCCTTACCTCTCACAGGTTATAGTTCAATTAGGGTAATTCACTCGTTTTTCCTACAGAAAATACATGTTCAGACTTATTTTAATGTTTCACCACTTTATTACTTTTGAAAGACCAACATATCCTGTATAACACAACTGTTTTTATATAACCAAATTAACCCGAACAGTATCTATGTGATATAAACATGCAGGGGGTGGTTAAAAGTATGCAAGATAAAAAAAATTCTTGTCATATGCTGATTACACTAAATAACGCAGGGAGAAAAAGTTTCATACTGAGAGAATACTTTTAACTATTTTAACCAGATCCTAAAACTTTAAGACGGGTCAATTTGACCCGTAACATAACATAAAGTCAGTTTTGGTCCCGTAAACGTTGCAGATAAACTTGTGCATAATGAAGAACGGTGGATATTTTGGCACATAGGACAGGATGAATGCTTCTCCATCTTTTCTATAAAATCTTTTAAGACACATCAACAGCTTTAAACCTTTTTTTTGTTTGTTTGTTTGTTTTTTTGGCAGAGCTGGTTTAGCTTGGCAAACACCATAGACTGTATAACTAATGGATGTAGTGTCCGCGACGTCACCCGTCTGTTTCTGAAACAGATTTTTGAAGCAAAACGGCCATAGGGCGCTGAGCGAGCTGTGAGTCTCCACAGTAACAGCTAACTATAGGGCGCCCGGTAGTCACGTGAGCTGAGCTGTGCCCCTGATTGGACAAACTGGCGATTTAAATATCTTCTAAACTGCCGAGTTCGAAAAAAATTCACCCCCGTACAGTGCGTGCCGATGGTGAAATTAGTGATTCAGACGGGAGACATTCTTTGTACCAGGCTGTAAATGTGCTTTATTTTGGCAGTGAAAACAGCTTTTTTTGGCTTGGTGTGTTTGTGACTTCCGGTACTTCTGGAGCCAGCCTCAGGCGGACACTCCAGGAACAGCAGACTTTAGCACTTCCGCATTGTCTCACATTTTCAGACTGGAGGTTGCTGCTTGCTTGATCCTGACCTCGGCCCTCAGCTGCCTGTCATTGCCCTCTCTCTCCTCTGAAAAAAAAGCTGTTTTGTTGTTGTTTATTTGCTACTTTTGCCTTCACAGGCCAGCAGACATTAAGAGACCCTAAAGGCCCTGACGTTACCTGTTCTGTCTCTTGAGTCTAATGAGACCTGAGTGTGATGATTATAATAATAACAATGACTGGGTGCTGTGCTCCGCCCATGTGTTTGTTCAGGATGCACTGCTTGCTGAAGGACACTTCAGCAGCCTGCTTGATAGCTAATAATTGAGCGTGAACCCAAATCGTCGAGGTGATGGAGCTTTCTGCTCGCCGAGCCAACCTTGTGATCTTGATGTGCTTCTCAGATAGAGGAGAGGAGATGCTGTTTGTGCCGTCTCCTGCTCTGTGAGAGATAAGGTGCAGTGGCCCATTAAGTTTGTTCTCCATTAAATACAGAACTTGTTTACTTGTTTTCAATTCAGTGCATGCTGTGCCGACAGCAAGGTGTCTCTCACCTCAGGCCGGTGAGGGAAGGAAACCGAAAGCTTTTGCAAGATCGCAAATGGAGATTAATTTTAAGAGCCAGTCAGGCGATGCCTCAGACAGTCTGTGGTGTCTGAGGGTGCTGTCACACCTGGATCATTTGGGAGCAGCTGGGCGGTTCTTCTCTCCCTTAGTTTGAAAAGTTTCAGCACAGATAAAGCTATCACACGTTAGCATCAGGCTAACTGTACTCTTTGTCCAAATGAAGGCAAAGTAGCATCACAGGACAGCTGCTGTCTCAACAACAGGTTTAGTTCAGAGACTCCTGAAACCAGAGGGAAAACATCAGTCTCACTGTCGTCTCTTAATTTAACATACTGCTCTTAGAGTTTCGTGGTAGGATCTTTTTTTCATGACATTTACCTTTTTGAGTTCACAGATATCTGAATTTATATATTAGCCTTTAGTTAGCTGCCCCGATTCCAAAGTTTCTGAAGGTACCTGAATGTATCACAAGTGATGTCAGCATCATGTCTAAACAGAGACGAGAGGACAGGCGAATTTAATCGACTTCACTTTGATTCTCACGCCGTCTTTGAAAACTTGCAGAAAATAAACCGTTTGCCGTAGAAATATTCTGTGAAAAACAGAACATTTTATGGTTCGTACTGCTTCCAGCAAGTCCTCAACAATCAACATACACCCCAGATTCGCTCTTCAAAAATTCTTTAAATTTTGCTTCCCGTGGCGTCGTCTTGCAGGCACGAAATTTGCGCTCAGAGCTGCTCAGCACTCTGTCTCATTATTGACAGAAACTTCTTCGCAGATCGTTTTGATGCCTCTGCAGTGTAGACTGTAAACTGTGTAAACAGTAGTGACAGCACTGACTGTAAACAGTTTATAAATATCTTGTAATAATGTTGTAATAATTGTTGCATTCTGATGATGTTAAACTGCTCAGGAAACATTGTTGAGTTTTCATGAACCCAGAGAGGAGCAGGACTTCATACTGCAGTGAAAAATGAGACCACAGGGAGTGAAGAAAATTTAACACACATCAAAATGTAGAGCCACTACCAATATTTTTCCTACTTGAAAATGTGTTGGATAGGATAAAATCAGAGAAATTCAGCCTTTTTTTTCTAATGATTTATAGCTTCTAAATTTTGTCACACTGCATGAAGACATAATTGAGTTATATCAGTCTGTAGCCATGATTGTCCTGAATCTATAGAGGTGCAGGACTTCACTTTGCAGAGAAAAATGAGATCACAGAGAGTCAAAATGTGACAGAAGCAAAAACACAACCAGAAACTTTCTGGGATCCTGAGGGTTAAAAAGGTTTGTAAACTTTGTTTGAAAAAATTTCAGCATTCTACAGTCAAATCCTACAATAATAATAATAATAAAAGGGATTTCTCAGCAACAGAACTGTAGCTAGAGACATCCCAAAAACCTGTTTTGTTGGATTAATAAAGAAACTCAATATTGTGTCAATAAAGATAAAATAATCAAGTTGTGTTTTTACTTTTTCTGCATGTTTTCAGTGACGCTGACAGTTTTTGAATTTTGAAAGTTAATCATCTTCTTCAACATCAATCAAACCAGTGAATCTGAATTTCCTCTGAAGACTTCAAGTCTTATTTAAACGTGCTGCACTGCTTCCAGTCCTTCACTCAGAAGAGGGCAGAAAATGTTAGTGTGTATTTTCTGGAATTTTTGTCAAAATTTAAAGAAAATTAGATGAAGGCCAACCATTACTGACTAGTTGACACCCTCAGGCTTTATGTGTTCGATTGACCTTCAGTTTTAGGAAATAAAAATACATTTTGAACATTTCACTAATCACTCAGAATGTAACGTTTAACACTTTTTGAATCTCTTTTATTTGGTGCCTCTGTGAAGCTTTAAACGAGAGTGCAGGAGCACCCTGAGATGTAAAATCTGAGTTTAGGGCTTTTGAGGTCAGACTCTGATGAGACAGGAGAATATCCACGTAAGAGCGCCAACACTGGACTGTTTAAATAAAGCATTGTGACGCAAATCTGATTTGATGGGACACCAGCTCGGCGACCTGCGGACTGAACATGAATCTACTTAATGAGCCGCCGAGTCTGCGGGACTGACAAATGAGTAAAAATGAATGACTGTAGATGTTTCAAAGAAAGCTGCCGTCTATTCTTCTGAGTCCATGTTCTAAATCTTTAAACCCATGAAACAACTTCAGCTTTTAAACATCAGAATTTTTTTTTATCAAATTCTTCTTTTTTTTGAAGGAAATGTATTAATTGCTGAATTTGAGAAATGTTAAAGCAAACCCCTGACTTCTTAATTTCTTTTCTGTTGTTGAAGATCCGGCCCATGAGCTGATGTTGTATGATTTTTTCATGATAAATTAGGGCCTAAGACTTCCTGCTGGCTGTGTCTGGGTGGTCCCAGCATTCCTCTTTCTTAACACTTCATAACTTAATTTTTCTAAGATCCCTAGGCCACAGAGTCAATCATCAGGAGAGTCCAGTTCAGCTTGAGTCCATACTTTATTCAAAGCGAGCCATTTTGAACAAAGCAAGTGATTTGAGCGGTCTGCAGAGAACTGTTACTCAGAGTTTTTCTTGGGTTTTTAAGCTTCATTATTTAATACGGCAATCCTTTAACATCCAGTGAACAGTAACTTGGCTCGTGTCCAGTTACCTCACCTGTTTTGGGTGTCCTTTAGTTATTTTTGCAGCCATGGCATGCTCCTGGAAAACCAATGTTACCCCTTTTCAACCAAGCTGGTTCCAGGGCTGGTGCTAGTGCTGGTGCTAGTGCCGGTTCACAGTTGGTTCAAGTGCGAACCGGTTATGAACCGTTTGCTTTTCCACAAACGGGTGCTGGCCAGAGAGCTACGTCATCACGTCAATCTATACGTTTGTATACGTCACACCAGTTTCCCATAACAACTAGCGCCAGATTTAATCGCCACAACCAAGATGGAGGACTACGCTGCTGTTCAAGTGTTCCTTCATTGCCTTCATTGGAGAGCAAAATTTGGCGATCCAGCAATTTACACTGCCAGGAGACAGGTCGTCTCCTCCACTGACCACTGCTGTTTTGCTTTGAAATCCATTGTTTTATTTATCTTCTTCTTCTGTTTCTCTCTTACCCCAACCTCGTCTTTTTAAAAATGGCTCTCTTCCGTGTTTTGACTCTGCTTTGGTTGGTCAATAATCCCGCCCCCACCCCCTGACGTAAGCCCGTAGCCCCCGACGTAACATTGCCCAGCAAAGAGTTGTTGCTTGCCAAGCACCGGTTTTGAGAGCCAGCAGCCGGTGCTTAGTCTGTGGAAAACCAAAGAACTGGTGCTACGTCTGGCTCTAGCTCCGAACCAGCCCTGGAACCAGCTTGGTTGAAAAGGGGTGTGTGTGTCATTTGACTCTTCCAGAATGCAAAGGGCAGAGAATTTTATGTTTCTGTTTACTAGTAGACTGAAGAAAGAGACAGCTGGCTGCTATGTTTAAGCTGCTCCACACTTTGGACTTAGGACTGTCCCAGAAGTTACCTTTTACAAATAAAATTTTGGACACTGACCCACCTGACTCACAGATAACATTCTCTGCGTGACGCACAGAGCTCGGGCAGAGACATTTGCCTGTCGCTATAATCAAACACAGCAGTGACAGATTCAAAGAGCGCTCAGATTTCAGACATCTCTTCATCAAGATGAGGCTGTTTCAGAGGCCTTTAGAAGAACCTGAGAGTGTGCCGCGTGTGACTTCGACGTCCGTGAAGTTCCATGGCAACATGACCTGAACAAACGAGCGAGGCCGGGCAAACTGTGCAACTGTCTTAATGTGGTGATGAAATGTCAACGAGTTAATCATTTTTGGCACAAACTCAACAAAAGCTTGTTGTAATGTTTTCACTCGGTGCAGTCAGACAGATGTTACCACACGTGTGGATCCAGGGTCTGGGACTTGTACAAAGTGAGAGGCACCCTGAACCAAAAATCAGCTCCCACAGTATTCTGCCCCGCCCCCCATGCAGTACCCTCTGGAATGAGCCTCATTGGTCAGGGGTTCATCCTACATCAAGATAACCCTGACTTTAACCCTGTGGAGCTGGTTTGGGACAAACTGGACAAAACATTGTTTAGTCATTCTATACTTTCATTACAATGTTCAGTGAAACACATTTATTTATTTATTTATTTATTTATTTATTTATTTATTTATTTATTTACTGATTTATTTATATATTTATTTACTGATTTTCTGATGATATGTGGAAAAGAGGAGACTAAATATTGAGAAAATGGGGACGGGACTAGATAAGCTCTGCTTGTCCCGTCTTCCCTTTCGGACACAATTTGATCAACTATTGACAATGTGTGATGTTGTATAAGTGTGCTGACGTGACCGAAATGAATAAATAAATAAATAAACAAGCAAATAAATAAATAAATGAATATTTATTTATTTATTTATTTATTCCACATGTAGATCTTAATCTATTTAGAGTCATAAAATATATTTTTTATAGTTACATATATATTTATTTATCTTATTATCTGTAAAATATTACTTTCATTTATAATCATAATTATTATCTGTGCAGTATATATTTATTTATTACCTGTGTAATATTATATTTTATCATTGTATCCCTGTGGTATTTCATTTATTGTCTTATTTGTCCTTTAATTTGGTTGTTTTATTTTATTATCTTGAGTTTTAACATCTTATTCTATCTTCAGTGTTTCCTCATTTTGGTCTCCTGTTAATGTTTCCTCAGTTCGTCAGTGCACATTTTTATTATGTTGTGTACTTTTAATGCATCTGGGGGTGTGGGTTCATGTGTTGGTGGAGGGGGGGGGGGTCTATTTTATTATTATTTTTCTGTTTGTTAAGCATTTTGCGTTACCATTTTTGTGTATGAAAAGTGCTCTATAAAGAAAATTATTTTGATTGATTGATTGAATAAAGGGCATAATTTTCATTAAAAAAATTGAAAAATTGGGCTGTTTGAAAACTTCACCTGTGATGTATGAAGAGCTTGTTTTCCAAACAGACAAAATTGGTCCAACAAGCTTTTTTAAGAAAGTGTATCATGCAAAGTTTTATCTGTTGAAGTCAAACAGTGAAAAAATGAAGTGTATTTGCACAAACCGTCCTCTTTGACGGTAGATCATTATCATGTTTCGACAAGAGGTAGTAATTATCTCAAACCTGTTAAAATGCTGCTGAATGTTTGCTGCAGCTTTAAGGAGCGATATCCTCACACAACAAAATGTCAGGATTCATTGAGAATGCTGTTCTCACTGTGAGAGACACACACTTTAAAACCACTCTGGAAATTACATTCAGTCACACTTTGGTCTGCCAGTTCCTCTTCGCAGGAATCATTATCACCGCCTGAATTAGATTCACAGTAAGGTGTGCCTCATCATGCCAACAGAGAGAAGGTGTGGAGAGCGGATGTTTGCTTGCTGGTGCTAAAGTTAACAGTTATGCACAGAGTTCACATCCTGAGATGACAAAAACACTTTTTGTGGAAGTTTGAAGAGATGTCAAAATTTCAGCCAGCAGGTCGTCTCATTTTCAGATGCAATGTTTTCAGCATTTACACCCAAAACTGTGACATTTATTGGAACTTTACAGAAAAACTACTAAAGTGTGATGATTTGGTTTTTTTTTGTTTGTTTTTGGGGATTGGGTTTACTTGTAGTTTTTGTCTTTTTTTCATATCTGAGTCTTTGAGTCTATGTTCTCTTTTTCCTCTTTCTTTGTTCTAGTTGTGTTATACTGAGTTTTCTGTGTCTTAGGTCATTTCCATGCATAGTCGTGTAACTGGGAGACCGCATATATTTTAAAGATTAGCCTCATCATCCACAAAAAAATGTTTCCATGCTGGGAAACTGACTGTTTGGTTCTCAAACATCACATATATGTGTCGTTTGTTTATGGCAGGCCTGAATAGGGTGAGCATGAGTGCTGAGGACGTTTCAGTTTTTCTTCAGTTTAGTTAATTTTATTGTCTTTAGTTATATTTAAAAGTATTTGGTGAGTATTTTTATATTTTATTTTTTTGTAAAGAAGGAGGTGTGGACGAAAGTATATAAAAAAACAAACAAAAAAAGCGAATGGGGGTGGAACTGGAATTTATTCAAATCAAACCTTTATAGATTTCTTTTGAACTGAATTAAAAATTATTTACTGTGCAGTGATGCAACTTAAATTTTTCACTTTTCCAAGTAGCATGTGCATTTTTTTTTTATTTTTTTGTGTGAAAAAAGTACAAAAAAAAAAAATATATATATATATATATATATATATATATATATATATATATATATATATATATACTGAACAAAAATATAAACGCCCCATGTCACTCTTTTCAGCTTTTATTACCATTACAGTTAATCAGCACATGAAATCAACCAAAATTCATTTTGTTATTGATTAACGTTCAGATAACAGTCCATTACATCTTGGTGGTGGCATCTCAAAATGAGTGGCATTCAGTAGAACATGGTGGGGTCAGGGCCAAGAAATTCACTTTTCAATATCTTGTGTCCACCATTTGCGTCTCTCAAAGGAAGCCACACATCGTCTTCACATGGAGTTGATGAGGTTGTCTATGGTGGCCTGTGGGATGTTATTCTACTCTTCCTGGAGGGACACACGGAGCTGTCGCACATTCCCCGGAACTGGAACACGATCACGGACACACATGTGGCCGACATGGATGAGGTCGATTTGCAGTACTGCCAGTCTCACGGAAACGAACTCTTAAACGGCCTATCGTCCGATAGTGAACATTCAGCTGTGCAGCGACTGCTCGGGTGGACATCCCTACATCCAGCATGCCAATGGCACGTTCTCGCATTACTACAGACATCTGAGGCATGATTACTTCTGACAAAATTGGACATTTTGGGGTGGCCTTTTATAGTCCCCACTGTAAGGAGTGCCTGAGTACTAATCATTCTGTTTAAGCTGCTTTTGTGTATCCCACACCCAAGTACTGAGTGGATTCACTGCATCACTGAGCAAATGCTCAATGACAGAGATGGACTCAAATGTGGCACACAAATCAAGAAAAATATTCATTGTGTACAAGTACAAGACAGTATATACTCACTCAGGGCGGTTCAATTCATACGTCTTCAGTATTTGACATGGGGCGTTTATATTTTTGTTCAGTGTATATATATATATATATATGTGTGTGTGTGTGTGTGTTAACTGCTCCCATCGTTTACTTCTAAAAGCTGGCTCATTCACGATCAACACATCACTCATGCTCATAAAGCGATGGACATGGTCAACAACAACACTCAGCTAGGCTGTGTACTTTAAACCAGGCTCAGTTGGTACCAAGGGGCCGGATGGATCCATGAATTCATGTTGTTTACTTCCATGGTCCAGTTTTGGTGAGCCTGTGTGAACTGTAGCCTGATGTTCTCCTTCAAAGTCTCTTTAATCACCTTTCTTCTACAAACTGTTGCTCAGTTTGAGCTTCAGTCAATCCTTTTTCGCTTTGTCAACATGCCTAGATGTATCCAGCTGCTGCCATGTGATTGGCTGATTAGATACTGGCCTTAACGAGCAGCTGAACAGGTGCACCTAATCAAGGAAACCTCCAATGTGAACTCGAGTCAGTGGATAATGGTCTGGTTCCTTAAACGGTTTCACCTCAGCACTAATTAAAAAAAAATGTACAATCCAACTCTGATAAGCTTCACTTTACTTTTCCCAGAGGTCACTTCAGTTCAACAACACATAAAAGATGTTAATGCCAAATCCTATTAAATGTCCCCTGAATCGTTTGATATGTATGAAATTATTCTGTGCAATCAGCTGAAGTTAAACAAGTGGTCTGAGTGTTTCCAGCGAGCTGAATGTGTCATTACACTCACGTCGAGGACCTCCTGCCGACATGAGTCAATACACTGCAATTAGATCCATGAAACCATGTTCCAACACAACCGCGCAGCAAGAATCTCCTTCTCTAAAAGCTTCGGAATAAAAGCTCTTTACAAAGTAGATTCAGCCATCGTTCGTCACGCAGAGAAGCAGCAGCAGGAATCAGGAGTCATCCATCAGCAGTCGCTGGTTTCTACAGTTATCAGCCCGGTTAAAAATGTCCACGTCTCATTTCGCCGCAGAGAGTCCTTAAAGGTCATTGGTTGATTAGTGAGTGCCACGGCTATTTGCTCAAACATCCATCAGATGACTCTCTGTGTATATTTGCAGACAGGGAGGATCTTAATATATCCCCTTTTCACAACTCGCATGCTCATTGTCCATCAAAGCCACTAATGCACTCATGATTTGACTCGTTCCTGAGCTGCCATGCCTGTAAGTACTCCCTTTCCCCCCGTTCCCTCCCTGCGTCTGCAGCTCACAGGAGACAGATGACGAGACGACCACAATTCATCTCCATCGTGTCATGCGCATCAGCATTAACGTGCTACATTTTTATTTTTTTTTTCTTTACATAATGCAGCTAATCTCACTCAGGAATGCATCCAAAGGCAAAAGCACAATATCCTGAGAGCCGAGCGTGTCATCCGTGGTTAATGTCACCGAGTCATCAGGGAGGAGTCGAGTGGAAGAGACCGGACAAGTTTCCCACAAGTCCTCCACATGTGTTTAATAAGAAATTACCTGCTTCGACTTCTGAAGTGTTACTAAAAAAAGGTTCAGAAATGTATTTTGTAATGCTTTATGTGGGTCAATGATGTGTGTTTATGCTCCAGTTATTCCTCAGGTGTAGAATGACATCAAATTGATTTATTCTCCTGGGAGAGCCGTCTGTCAGAGCTTCTCTTCTGAGCTATTTCACGTCGAGAAATCATACACAGATAAAACTACTGATTAATATTCTGAGCTTTAGTTATGATTGTTTTTTAATCCTTTATTCTTTTTTTTACTTTGGCTTTATTTTCCATCTGAATGCAAATTGGTGCATCCGACTTTACTGAAACAAAACTAAGTTTGTCAAAATTGCAAGAAGTACCAGACGTCTGGATATCAGACGAAGTTGACGAGGCGACAGTTGAGTCACACATCTGGTGGTTTTTTAAGCTTTAATCCTGAATGGGTTTGAAAAACTTTGATTCATGATAGATTCTTCTGACTTTCTTGCCTGCTGATCCCGTGCAAATGAGAAGAAAAGACATGATCTTATTTATGCATGTGCAAAGGGGTTCAAGCACCTGAATCCCATTTAGATGCATGCACGAGAAGAGTGCATGCATCCTAACCTGGCACTTTTCTTTGTAAATGAGCCATTTTAAATAAAACATAATTCACAAGCACAAAGGCTAAATTTTCCCCTCTATACCCCACACACTCAGTGAAATCTTTATTTACTCCTGATAGTTGGAGGTAATTGCACTGCAATGTTTTCAAGTGATCAGGCCAACAATTGACCAATGGCTAAGCCCCGCCCCCCTCCTCAGACAAACAGTAAACCTTCGGTGTCAGGCGCTTTGGGAGGTGTCACAGCAGGAGAATTTTCTCAGGAGGCTGTTGATGAAACGTGACAAACCACATCTCGTTGCATCACCAGAACAATTAAACATCCTGTATATTATCTTTACCAGGAGTGTCTCGGTTGGTTTGGAGCTACAGTATTTATAGTGAATCTTTCAGCAGAACAGTTGCCAACCTTTGTTATCTGGGCTATTACAGATAAGCTGATGAAGCTAATCTCCAGAAGCTAATGTTAGTTTAACTAGAGCCATTTAGACACCAGCTAACAATAATGGGTGATCACCAGAGAACAAAAACTAGAACAAAACAGGCCAATGAACTCCAACAAACAAAGAGACATGACAAACAATGCAGCTAGGAGCTAATGCTAGGCTAACTTTAGCTAATATGGACATGTCTGGCAAAGATGGGTACAGTATGGTCACAAAGGGATGGACATGGTCAGCAACAACACCCACACTGAGCAGAAATCAAGACTCATTGTTTTTCAATCTGCCGTGGTCCAGTTTTGATCAGCCCTTGTGAATTGTAGCATCAGTTTCCTGTTCTTAACTGACAGGAGGGTCACTCACTGTGGTTTTCTGCTGCTGTAGCCCATCTACTGCAAGGTTGGATGTGTTTTTCATTCAGAGATGGCATCAACAAGGCATTTTGTCCCAGAGAACTGCTGCTCTCTGGATATTTTCTCTTTTTGGGACCATTCTCTGTAAACCCTTGAGATGGCACCAACAACCCTGTCAAAGTCACTTAAACTACCTCTATTCTCCATTCTGATGCTCAATATGAACTTAAACTTCACCATGTGCACCCAGTTGCTGCGATGTAATTGGCTGATTAGGAACAGCCTCTTTGTATGACTCTAACATTATTTTTTCTCTCATATTCAAGGGTTTAGTCAGTTTTAGGTTGTCTGAGGCTCAACCCCCCCGACATTACAAGACATTATTTCATTCATTTAACTACATGGAAAATATAGGCTTTCATGGCTAATTCATTAGCTAGCTCATTAGCTCACTTCCAGCAGTGTTTTCCATGGAATGAAGAATCCTATTTGTGCTCCCAGCCATCCCGAGGTGTTCATTAAGGAGCACAAAGTCGTCTGTGAAGCCGAGTTAAGGTTTAACAATGGATGGCTAATTAGCTAAAAAGGACCTGTCGTCTCATTACTCAGACCTGCTGTCCCGTCACCCATACACCAGGCACCTAAAAGCAATTCATGTTGAAGAAACACTGAATGATTAACAAGACATCGAGCTGCAGACGGCTAATTGATGCTAACATAAAAAACAGAAGATACTGGAGCATGGATACCTTGAACTTTCTCATCCTCTGAGACCAAACTGTTTTTAGCACAAGGAGGCGGCCTTTACTGAGACTCTGGAGGAAGCCTCAAGTGCAGTGTTGCCAGATGTATGATAATAATCTTATTTGTACGATAATTTGGCCCTCTGTATGATGTACGATCAATAATCCAAAAAAAAGTCAAAATGTGTGATAATTTAACAGCTTTGGGAACATGTGGTTCCAATAGGTCTGCCTCAGCCTGCCAGACAGTTTATTGTGAACCCTGAAGGCATCTTTGACCATGTGGCGTTTCCAGCCAATGAGTGATGTTTGTCTCAGCTCAGAACAACGCCCATGACTGACAGCCAATGATGCTCGTGAGAGATCAGTCTGGAAGTCAGTTGAGTAAAATGAACATTGCTGAAAAGGACGGGGGTGAACGGGAGCCAATTGGTTGCCTGACCGTTGAGCTCATGTCCAATAATCCTCAGCCCCAGAACGAAGAAAAAACAAAACAAAATTGAAGTTATTTAATTCTCTGCCACCAATTGGTTGAACAAAAAAATTAGCCAGCCCAAAATCACAAAAGTCAAAGGTCTCACCCTGACTTACATTCACAAACACAAAAATCAGTGTTTTTTCCAGGTGAGTAAATCCCACAGGCAGCTTTACCTTTAAACACAGTTATTTTCCTTTGTTCTTTACATATGAAGACACACAACTTCCTTTACTCAAACCCATTGTGTCCTATATTGCTGTAGACAGCCTGACACACTTCATTCAGCTTCCCTGCAGCGTTTTTTTCCTGTTTTGAAATGAATTACTTTATATCATTACTCGTAACTCCACCTTTACCCATTCTTTACAGAGAAAAACAGTTTTTATCACAGCATTGATACAAACCAGTTTCTCCCTTTGATTTGACACCAATGTCTCTTTTTTCTTTCATGTCTTTTAACACTAATTTTCTAATGTTGCACTGCCGCACCGTCACACTATGACGTAACTGATGCAGTTATCGGCATCCGGCCTGTCAGGTATTGGTAAAATGGACCAATGGACCAGTACTTATATAGCGCTTTTCTAGTCTTACCGACTACTCAAAGCGCTTTACACTGCTAGCCTCATTCACCCGATCACACCACATTCACACACCGATGGCCGGTTTTAAGCTAATCAAACCATCAGCTATATCTAACACACGACATTCATACACCACTGAACAACAGTGGGAGCAACTTGGGGTTCAGTGTCTTGCTCAAGGACACTTCGGCAGGTGAATGCAGGAGCTGGAATCGAACCCACAATCTTCTGATTGTGGGGCGACTCTACCACTGATGCACAGCCGCCCAGCTATTACGGATACTGTTTCAAAAAAGTAGACGGTCTCAGGGTCTCATGATTTGGCTCATAAGTTCTGAATCGTCATTTGTTTAAAGAAGATGCATTCGTGTAACACAGATGAGTTTGAGATCGTATGCTGCTGATGTGGGGCGGGGCGGTTAATGACCACAAAACTGTTGAACGGAGTGGCTATATGTGACCGTTGCGCAACAATAAGACTGTTATTTTTATTATAATGGATGTACGATAATTTTCCCCAAAATACAATAATTTTGAGGCTTTGGTATGATAATTCTATATTTCCCATATGGCAACACTGCCCAAGTGGCCATTGGAGGAACTGCAGCTCCTGGCACTTCCCTCTCACCTTCGTTTGTCAGCCAGAGTTTGCTGCTTGATTTGTTCCACTTTGTGAAATAAATTCAGTGTCATCGAAAAAAAAACATTGGAGGATAACAGAAAATATGCCATAGTGATGAGCATTTGTTGTGCTTACTGGCAGGTGAATTGTGATTATTGTGCTGCCTCATCGTCAACAGGCGTAATTATTTTCCACTTTACGAACTCCACCAGGAATTGATAGACATATTGGGATTAAGCTCTTTTATCCTTGTTTTTCTCTTCCTGAGAAATGCTTTGCCAAAAATATCAAGCTTCCTCTCCCGTCCTGGTCCCTGTGGAAACTGACAGATGCCTGATTTACAAAGGTAGCGCTGTGAGTAATGAACCCAGAGAAATCTCATCATATAGAGAGACAGTGAGTTACCCCGAGCAGCCCCTCTGACCCTAACCCTGGCTCCTCCAAATGAGCTTTTCATTTGCTATTCACAAACCAGAATGAGGCATGTTGCAGGCACGGAGGCGCTCTGAAGAAGTGTGCCGCATGCTAACGTGGTTTTGCACTTCTTAGGCCCAAACAAATCAACGATTCGCTCCCAAACTTATTAGCATACAGGGCTTACATATTCTGTCTGTGCGCACTGCAAGAAAGTAAAAATTTCAGAGCAGACTGGTTTGAAATTACTCGGAGCTGGGCCTGAAGTGAAATAGCTTTCATGAGTTATTTTTTTCTGAATATCTGTGAATCAAAAGATGGCATCAATTAGCGATCAGGGCTTTGATCTGTTTGATTAATAATGCAAAGGCAGTAAAGACTGGATTTAGCCGAGATGAGGAGTGCTGTCTGCAAAATTAAACATCTTTCATCACGGCCTTTTTATGCTTATTTTGGGGGGGCAGGTGTCATGAAAATACGTGTGATGTGACATTGATTGAAATCTGTCAAACACAAACTACTTAAAGACAAAAATAAAGTTCATTTTAGGCGATCTGCTGCACTTCCAAACGCTTTAAACATGACCGACACGTAAAAAACATGCAAAGATGTCTCTGACATTGAATTGAAGTGAATATTCTATTTAGAAATAAAAAAGTAAATAAATAAATAGAAATTAAGAAAAATAGAAATAGTCATCATAGACACATGCATCCAGCCCTTTTGGTAACACATTCCTGAGCCATTATGTTACTCAAATATATATTACTTGATTTATTTTATATATATATATATATATATATATATATATATATATATATATATATATATATATATATATATATATATGTATATATATATATATATATATATATATATATATATATATATGTGTGTGTGTGTGTGTGTGTGTGTGTGTGTGTGTGTGTGTACTCAGTTTACCTATGTATAAACCAAAACATATAGCTGCTTGTATATAAATACACATCCATGTCCCCTGTATCAAATATTGGATTTCTTTTCATGTATTTCCATACATACAGCTACCTATATACAAATATTACCAGTATATATAATACTTAATTTCTTTACATATATGATGATTGATTTATTTACAAGTTTTCCTACATATATCTGCATTGAACAAATATAAACATAATACCCCTTACAAAATACTTAATTTATCTATGTATAAACTTAAATATATAGCTGCATGTACACAAATACACAGCCATATCCTCTTTATAAAACATTTCTTTACATTTATATTTCCATACATACATCTATATATAAACAAAGAAACACATATTACCTGTATATACAATGCTTAATTTCTTTACATTGATATTCTTTTTATATAACTGTTCGTATAAAAATGTACCCATAATATTACCTTAATTTATATTATGTGGTTTATTTACATACATAATTTCAGACACATACACAATACTTGTTTTTTTTACATATATATTCCTAATCATATATCTGCCTATATACAGATACACACATACTATTTCCCCCATATATAATACTAGATTTCTTTACATGCATACATGAAAATGTCTTTTTTTTCCAGTGTTGTGGGTCTGAACTCCCACCACTGGTCTTCAAACAGACTGAATCAAAGATTTCTTCTAAAGATTTTACAGAAATATTTCACTCTTTGTAAGCTCTGATAAAAAATCATCTGTAAATTTGAAAAGGCAAAATCTGCAGGAAACATATTTGAACAGATTTCTCTTCCAGTAGATACCAAGCATCACAAACATTCAGCTGGATTCACACAAAGATTAAAATCAAGTGCTATATCTGATTTTTAACCTCGACTTTTTGATCTTCAGTCCATGAGGGGATATTATCCTCCTCTCTAGCTCCTGATGGATCAGTAATGTTCACAGTATGGTTGATGTCAAAAGGTCTTTTCTCTAACACAAAGTATGAGAAAAGATATCTTCTCCGATTTCCTTCCTACAGCTTCAGTATTTTGACTCATTCTCACAGTGAGAATGAGCCAAAATACTGAAGCTGTAGGGAGAAAAAACCTTACCTATACGAATAACTCAGTTCAGTACCTTTGGCCACTTATTCAAATTTAAAGGGTCTGTGAGGACTATCTGTTTGAAGAGGATCACAGCGACACCTTTTGGCTGGAATCATGTGCACACTGTCGTGATGAGATGACTCTCAACAAGGCGTGTGTTTGTTTGGAAAATGAATGGAGAGCAGATCTTCTTTTAACACTACTTTTCTTTGTTCAGGACAACTTTTTACTGGATACAACGTGACAAGGTAAGGTATTCATCAACACAGCGCTGCTGTTTGAAACATGACAACAAGTAAACTTTGTCAGTCTGGACCATAGTTTAGTAGCTGGCTCTTTTAGTGCTGATCGCAGCCCAGTGTTGGAACATTATATCAAACTGCTTAGCTCATGTTTTAGCCTTTAGCCCATGTTTTAGCCTTTAGCTTGTGGATCAGCCTTTAGCTTGTGGATTAGCCTTTAGCCTGCATTTTAGCCTTTAGCTTGTGGTTTAGCCTTTAGCTTGTGTTTAAGCCTTTAGCCAATGTTTTAGCCTTTAGCTTGTGGTTCAGCCTTTAGCTTGTGTTTTAGCCTTCAGCTTGTGTTTTAGCCTTTAGCCCATGTTTTAGCCTTTAGCTTGTGGATTAGCCTTTAGCCTGCATTTTAGCCTTTAGCTTGTGGTTTAGCCTTTAGCTTGTGTTTAAGCCTTTAGCCAGTGTTTTAGCCTTTAGCTTGTGGTTCAGCCTTTAGCTTGTGTTTTAGCCCTCAGCTTGTGTTTTAGCCTTTAGCTTGTTTTTTAGCCTTCAGCTTGTGTTTGAGCCTTTATCCAATGTTTTAGCCTTTAGCTTGTGGTTTAGCCTTTAGCTTGTGTTTGAGCCTTTATCCAATGTTTTAGCCTTTAGCCTGTTTTATAGCTTGTGTTTGAGCCTTTATGTTTGAGCCTTTATCCAATGTTTTAGCCTTTAGCTTGTGGTTTAGCCTTTAGCTTGTGTTTGAGCCTTTATCCAATGTTTTAGCCTTTAGCTTGTGGTTTAGCCTTTAGCTTGTGTTTTAGCCTTTAGTCTGCTTTTAGCTTGTGTTTGAGCCCTTATGTTTGAGCCTTTATCCAATGTTTTAGCCTTTAGCTTGTGGTTTAGCCTTTAGCTTGTGTTTTAGCCTTCAGCTTGTGTTTTAGCCTTTAGTCTGTTTTTTTTTTTGCCTTTAACTTGTGTTTTAGCCTTTAGCTTGTGTTTTCAGTTTTTAGCTTGTCTTTTAGCCTTTAGCTCATGTTTAAGCTCTCAGCTCGTGCTCTATCACTCTCATGTTTATATTTCTTCTTTCTGTCTTCTTCTTCTCTGTCCTTTCTGTCTGACAGTTCAGCTCCAGTGTCCATCACTTCGAAATTGATCACAGAAATCGTTTTCTTTAGAGAAAAACACAGATCTCTCTTTTAACTACTAAACTTCATCAGCAAGTGTGGTGTTGTCATAGAGACTTCACCGTGCCGTAAATCAACCCAGTCCTGTCCGACTCAATCGAGAAGCTAATAAATAGTATTTAGAAATAACCTCTATTGGTGCTGATAATCTCATTTTAAGATGTGGATTACGATCAGGCAGATATCTTGAAGAGAGACTTTTTCAAGATCAATTAGAAAGCACTCACAGGCACTTTAAAGGTTCACCGAGAGATTAATATTTGGATAACTTTTCTTGCATGTTTATGGTAAGATATTCTGTCCACAGGAATCACCAAAGTCAACACACACAAGTAGCTCCTCACAGGAGCTTTAAAGGTCATGAGTTACTGAGATTTAATTTTGCTCCGTAGCTCCATCTTTTTCTGTTTTCGTTTGATCTCTTTCATATCAAAGTATCTTCGCTCCGTTTGGCCGTTTTGCAGGTTGATGCCACAACAGCAGTTGCATGTTGGCACATTTCACTCCACCGAGATCAAATCAAAAGCTTGAAAATTTCACAAGTGGCTCAGCATCTCCACTAACAAAGAAAGCTGGAAGGCTTTCTGCCAGAACCTGAGTGTTTATCACACAGAAAACTGCTTCACTGATTTGTTTGAAAACGGGTAAATTGTAGGCCTGTTACGACTGAAAGAGCTTCACTGCTCTCTTTAAGTCGGGCTCTGGGATGGATAGATAGGTAAGCACTATCTGACTGCGAGGCTGTATAGAGGGTGGAAGGAATAACAAAACACCTCCGCATTAGAACGAAATCCATCACAAGCAGCCTCAAACATACCTACACAGGTAAATCCTCGCTATCTCACAAAACGCCAGAAAAGGGGAATTATGAGCCTGAAGACGACACTTATTTAAAACAGAGCTGCTGTACTGCAGGTACAGGTGCACCGCTTTGTTTCCTATCAGAAAATGTTGCTTTAAAGTCAGTTTTCGACATGAAGTGGAAGACTCCTGAGTCATTTCTCTCCTCTCCATCGTTTGCTAACCTCAAGCAGATTCATCCCACAGTTGTTTACTCGTTCAGGTACCGACCGATGCCTTCAGTTAAACAGAGGAGAGGATCAAAGAGGAGTTAGCACTTTTTAAGAAGGACTGCTGGCTTCATCCTCGTCCAGAAAATGTCTCAGCTGATGAGAAGCTAAACAGTGAAATGCTTTGTCTGGGAGGAATGTAGGACTGGTTTCGATGGCTAAGTTGAGTCACTTTTTGTTGCTGTATCTTCACACTCTCTATTCTGTTTCATGATTTAATGATAATTTTTTTAAAGACTACCTTACAGGTTATTTTGCACCCCTTTAAAGTACAGAAATATTTTGCCTGCTGTGACGAAAAAACATCTTTTTCTCTGCTTTAGCTAGCTAGCTAATGGACGCAGATGCTACTTTAAGCTTATGCGCATAGAAGCAGAAGTTTTCCTCTGTTGCAAAAACTCTGCAAAACAAAGTTTTTTAGATTAATTTGTCCAAATTGATGTTTGGTTTGATTTCCCCAGGTCAGAAAATCACTGAGTGCCATTCAGAAACATTTATAGAGGTATTTCTCTATTTTAGTTGAGGTTTTTGTGATAATCTTGTGCTATAGTTGATAAATTTTGTATAATAACAGCTGACATGCTAATGGTTTTCTGTATTTGTATGTTCACTGTAAGTGTATTTCAACCAGAGGAACAATGGTCTAAATTAAGTTCTGGGGGAATAAATTTACAACTGAAAGTGTCCAGATATTGTGGAAGTCCATTTATACCAGTTAAAAAAAACCTAAAAATTAAAGCTTTGCTTTCTTGAGATTTTTATCTTTTTTTGCCCTTATTTAGTCATAATAATGACATTAAAAGTCAAATTTATCAAACAAAAAAGTCATAATTATGAGATAATAAAAAGTTGCAATTATGAGATAGAAATGTCATGATTATGAGATAAAAAACAATTATGAGAAAAAAATTCAAAATTATGAGATAAAACATTAAAATGATGAGATAAAAGTCATGATTAAAACAGCCAAATTATAAGATTAAAAAGTCAAAATAATGAGATAGAAATATCATTTATGAGATAAAAGGCCAAATTATGAGATAAAAAGTCAAAAATATGAGATAAAATACCAAATTATGAAATAAAAAGCTGAAAATATGAGATAAAAAAAGTCATAATTATGAGATAAAATGAAGAGTTGAAATTCTTAAGGGGGGAAAAAGTTGAAATTATGAGATAAAAAAGGTGGAATTAGGAGAAAAACATCACTATGAGAAAAAAGTCAAAGTTATGCGATAAAAACTACAAATGATGAGATAAAAGTCATGATTATAAGTTAAAACAGACAAATTATAAGATAAAAAGTCAAAACAATGAGATAGAAAAGTCATTTATGAGAAAATGCTAATTTATGAGATAAAAAAAGTCAAAAATATGAGATAAAAAAGCTGAAAATATAAGATAAAAAAGTCATAATGATGGGATAAAATGAAGATTTGAAATTCTTAAGGGGGGAAAAAGTTGAAATTAGGAAAAAAAAACATTACTATGAGAAAAAGTCAAAATAATGAGATAAAAACTTGAAATTATGAGATAAAAGTCATGATTATGAGATAAAAGGCCAACTTATGAGAAAAAAAATGTGAAATTATGAGATAGTAGAAAAGACGGAACTAAAGACAAAGCAGTAGCTTTACTTCGGAATTGCAACTTTTCACACTTCCTCAAAGGCTTCATTTTTTAAACCACATGTTGACCCTTAGCAGAAACACGGGTCGATCTTTGCTGTCATCAGATGACGCTGTTGCAGTCTTTTTGAAACAGTGTTTGATGGGCGAGCCATTGCCGGCTACAGCACTGGCGCTTGTTTCCTTTCAAGTGTGGACTAATCCGTCTCCATGATGGTTTCACCTTCTTTGTTGACATGTCTGCCGAACGGTCTTTGTGGTTGTCTTACTGCCCTCTACTGGCCTGGTGGTTTGTAACAGTTCACTGGTCCACCTGGATCTTCAGCCTGTGGTGGAAACTCAGACAAACTATTGACTCCAGGAACCATGTAGTTCCATGGAATGTTGTACCAGGAACTGAAGCACTTTCTGTGAGCCAATGGCAGCCATTGACCTTCATGTACTGTGATTTTTTTTAAATACTTATTTAGCAAATGGGGCTTAAATATGAATTATACAAAGCCTAAAGCTTTTTTTTTTATCCATGAGAAACACTTCTGCAGTGCAGGCCTGCTGTTGATTGGTCAAATAATAAAGAGGATCTAAGTTCAGCCTGTGAACCGCTTTTTATTTAGAAGCTAAACATAAAGTCTTTAAGATAGTCCTTATTTACTTTAAGGCTCGAATCATAGAATCCTTGATGCCTTAATTATATCACTTTACCTTCTTTAGAGTTTTGTTTTGTCCTTTTATGATGAAAAGTGTTCAGGTAGTGAAGTGTTTCCAATCGCCTCGTTGCTGAATGTGCTATAGAAGTAACACTTGCCTTGTTCACGACCTTTTAATGATTTTTTTAACCAACGAAAGCTGCACAGCACGTAAACAGGATGCATCTCGAGGTTCTTGAAGAAAGCTGTGCAAGGCCTCAACACGGTTTGACTTCATTGCTGCACATCCTTCAGAGCGGGAAGGCAGGGTCCGTTTGTTTTCTTTGGCTTTCGCTGAGTTATAATTCAGTTCAGGGGGTATGAGTCCCACCAGATGGAATCAAATCAAAGAGCACAGACCCGTCTGGCTCCAACAAAGTGCTGCAAACACTCTGTTAAAGTGCTGCGCTGTTTACAGACAATAAATCCAAACACATCTCGATATTCTCCGCTGAAACAAAAAAAAGGAAAGGTCAGAATTAGGTTTGAAATTCAGCACGGCACCTCCTCCTCATTTCTTTGGGGACAGCAGTGAAACTAAAATCTTCTGTTCGGCTGCAGATTTTCTTTCCCCGCAGCTCTGCGGCGGTAAAATCACAGAGTGTAAAGTTCTGAGGATGACCTTCTGTTTGCAACCCTAATGAAATTCATGTAAAGTCGAGATGTGCAGTTTACTTAAAATGACTTCCCTGGTAGAGCTTTTCTTATCTCGTAAATAATCCGAGGGCGCCAACACACCTGGGAACACCTCAGCCTGCAGCGGTGGAGAGGAGATCAGGGACGTGATCCATCGGAAAAAAAATATTTTTCAACATGCTTTTTTTTATCTCCAATATTCATCATCCAGAAATCAAAGCACCAACCTTGAATTTATACTTTATGTCAACATCATTCATTGCTTTTCAAACCCATAAAAACGGAGACGAGGAATCGCCCACTTGATTGACTTTAGGCTCAGTTTCCAAGTGTTTCATACAAAGCTCATGAAAGCACTCTCTCCCTCTGAAGTGGTGCAGTGTTTCAGCCTCGACAAAGCCCGAGCTCGAGAATTTACACAAGAAGAGATGTGATTTATGAAATTTAAACAGCTCTGCTTCCTGTTTATTACCTGCTGATTTGGAAGGAGACCAAGTATGAGAAGCAGAAATGAAAGGAAATGAATTCTGATTCTCACTGCTGCTTCCCATCTGAGGCGCATAAACAACAAATATTATGTAATAATTGGCAGTGAATGCACAGATGATAGAAATCAGAGGTAAAAAAAAAACAAAAAAAAAATTTGGTGGAACCTCTGAAATACACTGTGCTGTTGAGCATGAATGAACAAAAACAACAATGGCACAACTGTCAGTATCTTCCATTCGATGAGTGTGTTTATTTCAGCCGCTGGAATAGCTTCCCACTCTTCCAAGAGTGCAGTACGGAGATCGGCAGCTGTTAACGGGAGTGGAACATGACGACATATGTTGACGTTCTTTTATTTATGAATACAATAACATTTCAAAGAACAACTCTTGGCTGCTGGATGTATATCTCATCAACTCTACGGCTCTATTCATACAACAGCGTTTCACTCGAAAAACACAGAGAAAAAAATCTGCGTTCTCATGGAAACGCTGTAGTACACATACCAGGCCTGTAGGTGGAGATATAACTGTAGAGTCTTTTGGTAGCCCGCTGAGGAAGAGGCGGGCTGATCGTCTGGTGTATATATTGAATGCGTCTTATCTGAGTGCAGAAGTGGAGCAACAGATGCATATTTTGTTGAAAGGCAGTCAGCAGATTCAGCAGCACAAGCACAACCCAGTAAGTCCGCCATTGAACCGCAAAAGTTCTCACAATGAAAGTGGAATGCGCACACGCAAAACGGAGCGTGACGTCGGCATTTTTGCTGAAAACTCAGGCTTGTCGTTTACACGGCAACGGAGGTTGCAGCGTTTCAGAAAAATTCCACTCTGGAGGGCGTTTTAAAAAAGCTGCGTTTTAGATAGGGTAAAATGGCTGGTTCGTATAAATGAGAGGCTGAAACGCAACAAAACTTTTGCGTTTCATCCAAGCGGCAACCTCCGGTCTGATAATATGAGGCAATGCGGAAGTGCTAAGTCTGCTGTTCCTCGAGTGTCCGCTTGAGGCTGGCTCCGGAAGTACCGGAAGTCACAAACACACCAAGCCAAAAAAAGCCGTTTTCACGGCCAAAATAAGCACATTTACAGCCTGGTACAAAGAATGTCTCCCGTCTGAATCGCTAATTTCACTAACGGCACGCACTGTACGGGGGTGAATTTTTTTCTAATTCGGCAGTGTCCACAATATCAAGCTCGCCAGTTCGTCAAATCAGAGGCACAGCTCAGATCATGTGACTGTGGAGTGTCCTATGGTTGTTACTGTGGAGACCCACAGCACGCCTCATTTCCAATATGGCCGTGCCGACTGTTTGGCTTCAAAAGTCCGTTTCAGGAACAGATGGGTGACGTCGCGGAGACTACATCCATTAATTATACAGTCTATGGTTTCATCCTAATACAGTTGTCGTATAAACGGGGCTACTACTCATGTATTGTGTCTTGCAGGCGCCACCTAAAGGTGGTAACAAACATGACGTGCAGTTCAACAGAACAAACTGACACACTGAACATCCTGAACTCAAAAGCAGTAGTAACAACCATAAAAAAAAATAATCCAACATGACTTATTCTTAAAAAAACATCCTGTGGGTACTTGTGCGAAATAAACTTCTAAACTTGGTGCGCCTCTCAAACGTACACGGTGATCCAGATTGTCCCAAAGGTGTTCAGTGGGATTCAGTGGCGATTGCTCTAAGACTGCAAGGGAAGCTCAGCTTCCCCTAAAATGTCCCCAAAAAGTGTTGATATGTCCTGCTGTGTGAACATTTCATTGCCTAAATATGCACTAGAATACCTTCATCTTTTGTTCTGAATCAGCTACTTATCACAGGTAACTGGTGCCACTTCCTTCTCATTCATCCCCGCAGCGTCTCAGCGCTTTAACACAGTCGGACGCTGAGCGTCTTCAGACTTCAACAGTGTAGGGTAGAGTGGGTTGTCCCACTGTGGAAACTGGACGGTCATTGGATAAACGCTGGGCTTTGTCCCGCCCATCGGACGCTCAGCGTCTCTGAGGGTCTATGAGGCAGTGGGCTGGCCTGGACGCTCAGCTTCTGCATGATGATTGGATGATCTTTCTGAGGCTGAATCCCTTTTGATTGACAGTGAAATGAGCCAATCAGCGATCTTGAAGTTACACTCTCTACCGGAGACTTTCTAACTTCTACATTCAGTTGTTCTGGACTGATCCGGAGGCTTTATCGATCCCCAGCGAGTTTACCTTTCTTAAAAACGACGAGCGTTGTGTTTAAAATTTACGTTTAAATAAATAAACAAATTTTGATGTAGGCCAGAAAAAAATTGAGCTTCCCCTCCTTGACTGACCAGCAGCCGCCACTGGTGGGATTCATATCCAGAGAATATGGTGGTCAGTCCATAACCTGCACGTTATTTTAGGCTAGAACGCCTGACTACCCTAGATTCAGTGATTCTGGATCTCAGCACACCAACGGCCTGCTCCCTCGTGTTTGCTGCTAAGCGTGGCATGGTGACCGTCTGGGACACATTACATTTATCCTCCAGGTTTTTATCGCCTTGACCAGTTGAGCGTTTTTCATGAGAAGAACTCTCTGAAAGTTCCTGACAGCGTCGTAAAGAACCACTCCTAAGAAAACAGGGATTGGTACCATAAGTCACATCATTGGATTGTTTGAGCTAAAAATGTTGCTCCACTGTTTCAATACCCATGGCTGGTTGTAAATAAAATAGGTTTAATTTTCATTATTAATTTTTTAAATTTTATTTTCGCAATTTTCTTTGTTGTGTTTTTAATGCCTCTTAGTGTAATTCCATCATCAGACACCTTTCAGCTGTTTCTGGTGATTCGGGTCCATTAAACTTTAACTAATCCGCTTTAATCTGTGAGATCATTTCAGCATCTTTTAAACTTGAACTCCTGATATTCTTTTGATTCTTTCAGGAAACTCAGGTACTGAAATATCCCGTTTGTTGTCTGTGTTCACACATCCACTCGTCTCGACCTCTTGCAGATATTTTCAGCGGGAAAAAGTCAGACTCAGAAGGAAAGAAAAAAAAAAACATCCGAGTTCTCATCACAGTTTGGATAAATAAGGTCTCAACACCAACGTTGGCGGTGGCAATTTTGGAGATACTGACTCAATCTAACTTTCTGTCAACCCAGGTCAACAAATGTCAGAGCTTTTCATCCAGCCTTCAGAACATAACTGTAAAATACCACAGTGAGGAAAAAAACTGTTAACTTTCTTCAGTTTTTTGAATCAAATGAAACAAACGCCCTCTGGAAAATGTCTTGTGCCGTCGCCTGTTTCGATCAAAACAAACCACAAACCGGTTGCCTCTCTCTCTCTTCTTCAGCTGAAGTTGGGTTAATAACTCCTCTGTCATGGCAGTGTTGAGGTTTCAAAGTAGAAATGTTCTCTGACAGTTCAGGATCTGACTCCTTGAAGCTTGCACGCTTTGTTTGGTGGCGACTCTTCAGATTATTTTCTTTAGCAGCAGAGACGATTCGGTTTCAAACGAGGCACAAAGGTACAGCATTTCTAAAAGCCGGCGCTATAAATACATACTTATCAGTCCATTCCTCAGTAAAGCTGAGCTTTTCTGCATCAACTTTCCACTTAAGTCTCTTTGAGAGACATTTTCTAAGCTTAAATATATTCAGAAGACCTTTCTCCACAACGTACAACACTGCATCTGACAGTGATGGACAACTTAACAGCCTCAGAAATATGAGACCTAAAACATTTCAATGGCTCCCCTGGTGGCCTGCTGCTGTACAAGTCTGTTAACACTGACTAATATTAATTTATCTAATAATAATACATTATGTAACGTAAATTAATTTCACAACAGCAACTGGCCCTGATTGTGTCTGCTGAAAAAAAAAAAAGTTGGTCCTTGGAAAAACGTTAGTTGATAACTCTCAGTCAAACAGGCTGCAGGTGAAGATGAGGCAGGTTTTTAAACGAGTCAGCAGACAACAGGAGACGTCGCACAGGAGGCCGCTGATGATTTTTGGAGACGGAAAGATCACATGCCCTCTAAAAGACACCAAAAGAGTCTAAATTACACATTGGAGTCATGACAAGCCAGAATTTACAGGTCCTAGTGTAAATGTGATAAACCGCATCTTGTTACCATCAACATCAACACTGAAGTTCAGGTTTATGGCTCAGAATATGAGCAGAATCTAACCTCCTTTTGAGTGTCTCTGTTAGTTTGGAGCTACAGTATTTACATTGAATCATTCAGCAGAATGTTTGTCAACCTTTGTTATCTGGGCTATCACAGATAAGCTAATGAAGCTAAGCTCCAGAAGCTAACGTTAGTGTCAGGTTCAAGCAACCTAGAACATCAGAAAAGATACACAAATGAGGCGCAGACAACGGTCTCAAGTTTTTACTTGCAAGGAGAATGCAGAGATGTGCCCAGTTACAGATCTCAAAACGCTCTGAAGCACATCCTTCGTTTTCCTCTCTATTTATTTTCCTTAGGGAGGTCCCTAGTTACACATTTACAATCTCAAGAATGTGGTGATCACAGAAAATGTCACGTAGCACATGCATGCTCACTGCATGTTCCCAAGGTATCAGCACAGCTTTCCACATAGAAGTATTTTTCCATCACACGTGGAAGTCAAAGTCCTTGGTCAGGCAGCACCTGCTTAGATGAGGAACAAAGGTTAACAAACACATTTAAAGAAAAGCAGACACACTAAGGCGAATGTGTGATCAAACTATGTACAATTATTCTATCAGTTAGTTTAACTAGAGCCCTTTGGACAACAGCTAACAATGTTGGACAATCACCAAAGAGCAAAAACTAGAACAAAACAGGCCAATGAGCTCCAACAAACAAAGAGACATGACGAACAACGCAGCTAGGAGCTAACGCTAGGCTAACATTTAACTTTAGAGATGTTAAAGCTAACTTTATATTTCTTTCCAGGAAAGTGACAACATGTTGCCTCACATACGATGTTTACTTACCTTAGAACAGACGTAAACATCCTTGTTAGTTTTATTCACGTTGAGTTGATGTTGTGGTCTACTGCACAACTTTATCCAAAGGCGACACTTTTCTCTGTTGAGATGTGGTTTAAGAAAAGGGTTAAAAATACACCCCGTTGCTCAGCCTCTCAGGATACCTTGTGTCAGAGTTGCATGTATCCCATGAACACCAAGTGACCATTTTTATACTTAAAATCTCAAAAAAAAAACAAAAAAAAAACTGACTTTTCTGCCCTTCAATGGACGTCCAGGCAGAGAATTTCTGAAAATGACGCACTGTGATTGGCTCATCAAGTTTGAGGGCGGGACTTAGCCATAGGTCAATTTTGCAAAATTTGTAGCTTTTATATTTCTAAAGTGGTGGGTAATAAAATAAGTTCACCTCTGTTTTTTTCATAAAACAATTAACAAAGGATACATCAGTTCAGTTGTAAAATATATTTTAAAAAATCATATTTATATCAGTTTGAGTTTTATTAATTCTACATTTATTATCTCGTCACATTTGTTATCAGATCATCCATTGTGTCATGATGTTATTCTTGCCAAAGCAGATATAAATAATGATAAATGAAATTAAATGAAACAAATGAAGAAGATTCTATTCTATTCTATTCTATTTGACCAGTAAACAGTAACAGGAAGAAATAAAAGCTTCAGAGAAAATACTCGATAGATACATTTAATTTTTTTCTTTTTCATTTCTTTTTTTTTTTTTTTTAAAGAAACATGACTTTTATTTGTATTTATAGCCAATATATCTCTATACATGATCAGCTGGAACACTTGGTTATCACATTAAAACCTTTAGGAACACTTCATATTCAGGTGCACATATTTGACTTTTAGCAAGTCGCTTTTAGCGTTAATATAAGAGGCATCTTGGCTGTTTTTGTCATTCAGAAATAATAATAATAATAATAATAATATTAATCCACTCATCTTTATAAAGATATTCTACAACCCCAGCTCCAAAAATAAAAGGATGCCTCGTAAAATGTTGGTAAAGACGGATGTTGATGGTTAGCAAACTGCATATTAAATGTTGGAATATAGGAATTTAAAGTTGATTCCAACAAAATATTTCGTAATAGTTGGGACAAATGCAATGAGACGAACAACTGGATGAAAATCTCCCAACAAATAAGATAAACTGACAACAGGTTGTTATTATGAGTGGGTATAAAAAGGACATTTAACAGAGGCTTAAACGTTTAGGTGGGAAGAGGTTCATGACTGGTCTGTGAGGGATTATGTGAACGATTAATTAAAAAAAAAACATTATAATGTAAAAAATGGATTTAACCATCTGCAGCAAATAATAGAGTTAAAAAATCCAGAGAATCTGGTTAAAAATCTCACTGCAAAATGGAAAATGACCAAAAACAAATGGTGGATGGCTGATCTTCAGGCCCTCCGTCAGCAGTGTATTAAAAACAGACATGACTCTGTAGTGGAAGTCACTGCATAGACTTACATACTGATTGTACACGTGATCATAAGATGCTGGTGACGTCTCTGAGGTCTGATCTGGAGGTGAAAAACTGTCCTGTAGTCCAACGAATCAAAATGTGACATTCTTTAAGGAAATATAGATGTAACATCGTCCTCCCTGTTCAGGAAAAGAAGAATCACTGGACTCTTATCACACATGACCCTGAAGGCTCCATTAATGCTGAACAGTGGATACATATACTGTAGATTTGAGAGCAACGTGTTCTGCCAGCCAGACAATGACTGTTCAGGAAAGAGCTGAAACATTTCAACAAGACAATGCCAAACCACGTTCAGTATGGTTCCATCGTAAGAGAATCACGGCGCAGAACATTCACAGCATTTCGTGCCTCACAAAACAGAAAATACGACGAAGACGACCCTGAACTGTTGAGCATCTTTAATCCTTTATGACGAGATTCTCCTAACTTCCCAATAACAAGCACGACCCTGTCCTGACTTTTCCCAGAAATATACCAAATTAGGTTGAGATTTTTTTTTTTCTAATTTAAAAAAAAGGATTTGCAAACCATCAAAATTGCTTTGTCAACATTTCACCCAATGTTTGTCAGAGTTTATACTTTTTATAACCTCCAAAGTGAAACTCAAGCTGGGTAAACACATCAAGATTATCTGGCTGTTTTTTTTCCCCAACTTTCCTCCCTCTGAGGTCCGTTCAGAATGAATTTGTCCCGATAATCGGTTTCAATATTTACAACCAAAAAACTTCATGTGTGTAGGGAAAGACGACGACTCCCGAGTCATGACTCTGTGAATCGTGACGTAGAATGGAATGTAGCCAATCAGGAGGCGAGCTGACAGAGGAACAAGGAAATAGATGTAAACAAAAACAAGTATGGCTGGCCTGACATGGCAAGTTTGTGAGGAAAGTCCCACCATCTGCAGGATTTTTTCCACCATCTTTCTTTGTTTTGGTTCAGCAATTTTCCATTAAAAATAGTCTCAAGACCACCATCATTCCTTCTTCTATGTTCTTCTCCATGTTGCGTTTTGTGTTAGCCAGTTGTTGTTATGTGTTGCTATGTTTCTTCTTCTACGTTTTTGTTTGATCACATTTGGTCACGTGAGATTTCTGTTTTGGAGGACGAGATTCTAGATCGCTGTTGGGACAGAATCGTTCTGTGTGTGGTGAGCTGTGTTGAGATTATCGGAACACACCATGCACAGTTCGATCAAAACTGTTCAATGCCTGATTTTTGATCTTCATGTGTGGGCTCTCTAACAGATAAAAAACATCTCTTAAGTCATGAATAAGGAAGATTTCAGTATTTCAGTTGAGATTTTTCGACACATCGTGCACAATTTGGGCAGTTAAAGTGTCAACAAATGCTTTTAAATGCTCAGAACGAGCCAATGTGCTGCTAATAATCTGCTGAAAAACAACCAGTAAATGTTAATATATGCTTCTCAGTGTTACATAAACCAAACATTTGAAACCAAAGATTTACACCTGCGTCATTTAAAATGCAAAATGAAGTAATATTTGAATTATTTAACAGGGTTTCTTTTTATCTTTCTAGTGGACCAGTCCAGCTTCCTTGGTCAGTTTTACTTCAGTGATGTCTGCATGTACAACCAAAGGTACCTCAAACCTGCAGACCCACAGAGTTTAACTGTGCAAGTTTAGGAAAATAAGCACAGTCTCATAAATAATCCCATTGTGAGTCAATAATTGTAACAGTTTTTCCCGTCAGTAAAGATGTCTGTGAAACGTTAGCAGAGTTTTACAACCTTCAAGAGGATTTCTGGGCTGCACGCTGCGTCACTTTCTACTTTAACTTCTTTTTATTCACACAGCAATTCCAGAATAATCCTTCCATCCAACGTTTTATGGTTTATTAAAAATAACGTCAGAAATGCCAAGGGCGGCGCATCAATCAGAGATGGAGCCACGTTCACAAACATCTCAGTTTGATCAGAGAAAGTGAGCATCAAGACCTGCTTCAGTTTTATCACCTCAGGGTGAGATAATGATTCGAATAAACGCTGAAGAAAAGCCTCATTGAGCTTTAGTTATTTTTAACAATGCAGCGCTGCACTGCAGCTCACACACACTCTGCAGAGAGGCTGAACAGACATGAAGGAGGGAGCCTTCACACCCAGAAACATTAAAGAGTTTATGAAGTCATCGGTTATCACAGGCTGCCCACTGAACAGCTCATTCACACAGCCTACCAGGGGTGTTTGTCTACTGGCAGTGTGTAAACCAGTGTGTCTTCTGATGTCCATTAAACTTAATTAAGCCCCATTAAACTTAACAAGTCCAGCACTGCAGGCGCTGTTCAAACACAGATAAAACTCACAGTCACTTTCTGCTCGTTTTAAAAACAGAAACAGTTTAGAGGAAACTCAATTCTGCCTGATTTATATGCTTTTAGTCTCACATCTATGAATTTAGCAAGTCATAAAATGTTCAGCGCCACTTATAACACTTTTTCAGAGCTGTGGTTTCCCAGTGGGCAAGGCCCCAGAACTGTAAAAGGGCCCCAAGACAAACTTCAACCTCCAGCAGCGACCCACAACTTAATGCAATAACAGTAGACACACTCAAACCCCCTTAATGGGGCCCCATGTCACTGCTGTCACTCAGTATGCTAACTGTTGCTACCTACGTGTTGAATTCACTTTTTTTTTTCTTGGGGAAAGGTTTAAATGAAATTAACAAAGAAAGATGAGGAGAAATTATCGGTCTGGGATCGAGAAACAAAAAAGGAAAGAAGACGGAGAAGAAAAAAGAAAACAAGACAGCGGTGAGTGGAGCAGATATTAGATAAATAATAATCAATAATGATAAATTCTGGCGATGTTACACTTTAGCATTTGTAGCAGTTCAAACATTAAACAGCAGAAAACTTTGGGAACAGACTCACTAGTCTACAGTTGAGGTGCGTCAAGTTCTGCTCTGTTAACCGTCGGCAAACGGCGAAGCTGCAGTCAATTTGCTAGCTAGCTTAGCTACTTTTTCCAGCTAGCTTAGCTAGCCAGCTGCAAAAAAACTTTCAACGATCAACTAACTGCATCTACTGGAAACTTTTACAGTTGTTTTGACTTTATGTTATTATTTTAGTTTCTTTGTTCTGTTTTTCATTGTGTTTATATTTTTAAAATGTTTAATGTTCATTATTTATGTTTTCATTGTGCACATTTGAGCTTTAGAAAATAAAAGTATTGATTTTTTGAAAAGAAAGTTTGTCTGATTTTTTTATGACAGGATGGTGGTGCACGCTGGTTGGAGGGGCCCCAGGTGACTTTTTTTTGCCCAGGGTCCCAACAGACTCTAGAGCCACCCCTGCTCTTATTATTGTGTGTATAGGCACTCAGTAACTTGTTAAGATTAGTGTGAAGGCGTGAGAGACTTGAGGCACGGTATCAATATTATTTTATTTCATCAAAACTAAAATACTTCAGGAACCTTTGACCTGATGACTGATTGTTTTTATCAGGTGAGGGCAGCAAGAGCAAACTGTAAACACATCCGTCCACAAAGAAGTTACAAGAATTTAGCTCAAATGGTTTGTTTTTCTTTAAGTTCTGTGTGAGCTTTGTGCTGCTGGAAACTGAATTTGAGTTTCATTGAATTTGAGAAGCATGATCTAAAATTAAAATTAATGTTTTGAAACTGAATTTATTTGCATTAAAAATGTTTCGCTAGTACTTGAAAGTTCAACCCTTTTTATTCCTGAACCCTTCATTGCCAAATGTTTCATGTTTGATGCATGAGGTTCAAAGACCTCTATCGCATCAACATGATGAATATTTTCATTAGAGGCCTGATTTTTTTTTTTTTTCATGTTTTCTACCCTGTTGAGGATTTTCATTCCACTACAGGCAGCTGAAGTTGTATTTTGGCTGCTATCAGGAATTTATCCACCTTTTTTTTTCCCCAGGAAAATCATCGTTAATTTTCATGAAGTTGCTGTAAGAATAACATCGAAACTGTTACATATTTTTAAACATAAGTATTTTCTGCATTGAATAAACAAATATTAACTAAAACATCACTAAAAACATGTTGTCAAAACTGCCAGATGTGTCAAACATGACACAAAAGTACATCGTAAACAAAACGATTTAACAATATTGTTTGTGGAATTTGTTAAAAGGGTCGATAAACATCAAATTTTGTGCTTTTTTTTTTTTTTTTTTTTTTTTTTTTGATTGGTCAGAATTTACCCAAGATTTAAAATTCAAAAATTCAAAATCAGATTAAATTTTACAATTCAGTTTTAACTGAACACTTAAATCCTGTTTTTTTTGTTTGTTTTTTTTTTTAACATGGTCATTTTTACGCGTTACAAGACCTCAGTTACGGCCCAAATAACTGGCGGTGTACATCTGGTGCTGAGGTGGGGTTGTTTGTCTTTAATTTTTTTTAACAGTATAAGTGGATCAACTTTTTTGGAATTTAACGTCAGAGAGATAAAAACAACCGCATCAAAAGAAAACAAGACTCAACTCTTCCTCACGGACATGGATGACTTAATCGTCGTGCCACGCTGAAGTGAAACTGAATTTTGTGTTTCTGAATTTAAGGAATTCAAAGAGTTGAATTTTCAAGCAGGTTTGATACAATTTCAAAGCGGGTGAATTCAAATTCAAATTCAGTTTCTTGGGGCATAAATCTCAGCCCACAGTTTTGGCCTGGACTCCTGAAGAACACCTTCCTCCATCTATGACACCAGAACAAGAAGACGTGGAAGAAAAAGCTTCATAGATCTGAAGACCAAAGGCAACAGAATTCACATACAAGCCATCACGTCACCATGTACGACCATTAAAAAAAACCAAAACAACATATTCCTGTAAATTTAGTTCCACTGTTTCTGTTCGTCTGATTTGACTCGAAGCTCAGGATTAAAACTTGCTTCCAGCAGAAATAATAAATGCTGTCCATCAACATAATCCAGGCGAGAATTATGTTTCCCCCTTAAAGCGTATTTGGCAAAACAAATCTGAGAAATATCGATGAATTAAAAAAGGTCAAAACCAGCAGCACTTGTAGCAAACTTTATTCCAGACCAACACGTTTCAGCTTGTGGCCTCCAAATATTGATGATTTCTCAGAGGCAGGGTTGACAAGTGAAGTAACCTCTCCAGTCCATTAAAGATCAGATTCAGCCGACAGAATTTATAAAGATATGAAAAAAATGACTTTATTTAATAAGTTCCCTCAGGAAAAAAAATGGAAAACAAATTTCGTTTTGCTTAAATTCTTACGGACTCTGAATCTCTTTGTGGAGGTTTGATTAGATGAAGGATCAGGGCCACATGAAGGATGGCAGAAACTGAGATTGAGTCACAAGTTAGATTAATAAAACCTAATTCATAAAAGGAGAAAAGTCGAGGGAGAAAAAAAAATTACAAGAAAAAAAGACAAAATGTGCAAGAATGAATTTCTACATTGAACTCATTAGTGCAGTTAATAGACAAGAAGAGATTTGTTACTGAACGAGATTAAGGTGTTGGGTTTAGAAAATAAAAGTCATGAATTAACAAACTGAAGTTGAACAGTTTTAACAAAAATTTTGAAAAATTTCAAGAAAAAAAATCTAAATAAGCAGTAAAAAAAATTATCAAAAGATGTTGAGCTAAAAGTAAAATATATATTCACAGAAATAAATCAGTAAATAAACAAAATTTATGTTTAAATTGGGAAAGAAACCAAAACAGAGTCGCTAACTGAAATTTTTCAAAAATAAGTTACTTTATGATAAAGAAGTTCTCATTGATGGAAACTTTTATTGTTAAAAATTTAAGGCTTTATTCTGAAAATCCACATTTGTGTCTTCTGTTGGATGGCCAAAATACTTTATTGAAGTTGCAGATTATTTTGTGTTTCTTTTTTTGTTAATTTGTGTTTATTTTTGATTGCTCATGTAATTTTTTCATCCCTTTTTGGTTTCCCCCATTCGTCCAGTTTTGGTCTCTTGGATTTCCTTGCCTGTGTCTCTCTAAACGTGTTTAAGGACTCTAATGTTTCCCAGCTGAGTGGTTGCGTCGCCTTTCTTTGTAATCACGTTTTGCACGTCTTTGAGATGGTGAAAGTCGTTTGGAGGGTTCAGGTTTTTGATCTGAGACTCAGGGACTCTGCAGGTGCAGCTCGGTTCTTGTACCTCGAAGGCCTAATTCAGCATTAAAACCACTGATTGATGATTTGATTTGATTTGCACTTGGTAATTTAATCCCGAATTATAATTAAAATTTAAAGTGATTTGTTCCAACAAACAAGTCCCACAAACAGTTCTCTTATCGGTGACCTCCATCACGCTCATCCCTTTTATTCGACCAGCTCTCGGCCTCCAACAGTCCCCTCCAGAGAAGACGTTGAAAACACTTCATTGATGACGAGTCACACAAATAACACGAGCATTTATAAATAACACCCAAAAGGCAGATGTGCTTGAATGCAACAGCCGTCATGAAAAAGTCAGAGCTTATTCCAGCCGGTGGAGCTTTGGGGACGTGTTGGCGTTCCTCTCTGAAGCTCTTGGAGTGACAGGAACGTTACAGTAGCGATCGTAACATTTCGAGTCTCTTTCATCTGGACGGGAGCTCCCAGAAATGTTGATGATTTCCAAAGTCTTATTTCCTCTCCGGGGTTCACATCCATTCCTCATCTATAATTTCTCAAGCACTCACCCAGATCCACCAGACGCAGCAGCGATGTTTGGATTATACAGTGACAACACATTATGAAGAAGTCAGTAAGCTTACAATCTTCTCTTCGTTTTTTTTTTTTTTCTTTTTTTTTTCTTTACTTTTTCTTTTTTCTTTTTTTTTTACAGTGGGAACACAAGAAAGCCAGAAAATGTTGAGTATTGCCATCCGCCCACCAGGTTCCCCTTCTCCAGCTTCAGGTAAACTTTGTCCTCTTTTTCTAGATACAGCAAAACTCCATTGGTGGCTGCCTCGCGGGTCACATCTTTATCACCGGCAAAGGCGGAGATGACGGGTTTCCCATTCAACATCAAGTTCACCTGGAACACAGGAATCACAATCAGTGACGATCGAAGAAAGAGGGACCTCAACTTGACTTTTTACACCAATGAAAACAGAGCTGTAATCCACGAAAAGTACAAAGGAGCTCACTGTCAGTCAGATAAAAAAACAGCAAAGAGGTTGAAAGTTCAGTTCACTTAATACGACAAAATACTTTTCATTCATTTATTCTGGCTGTCGACAAACTCTAAATCCCTTTTCTTCCCTTTAAGTCTTTTATTTTGAAGGAATTCTGCCTTTTTTAACAGCTGTGGAGACGTGAACACAGAACAGTGGCGGCTGCTGGTCAGTCAAGGAGGGGAAGCTCAATTTTTTTTCTGGCCTACATCATAAATTTGTTTATTTATTGAAACGTAAATTCTACCCTCCGTTCCTTTTCAAGGAAAAGAGAGTGAATCTTTAAACACAACGCTCGTCGTTTTTAAGAAAGGTAAACTAGCTGGGGATCGATAAAGCCTCCGGATCAGTCCAGAACAACTGAATGTAGAAGTTAGAAAGTCAACGATAGAGAGTTTTACTTCAAGATCGCTGATTGGCTCATTTTACTGTCAATCAAAAAGGGATTCAGCCTCAGAAAGATCATCCAATCATCATGCAGAAGCTGAGCGTCCAGGCCAGCCCACTGCCTCATAGACCCCCAGAGACGCTGAGCGTCCGATGGGCGGGACAAAGCCCAGCGTTTATCCAATGACCGTCCAGTTTCCACAGTGGAACAACCCACTCTACCCTACACTGTTGAAGTCTGAAGACGCTCAGCGTCCGACTGTGTTAAGCGCTGAGACGCTGTGGGGATGAATGAGAAGGAAGTGGCACCAGTTACCTGTGATAAGTAGCTGATTCAGAACAAAAGATGAAGGTATTCTAGCGCATATTTAGGCAATGAAATGTACCCCCCGAGACCACTTTTTTGGAGACATTTTAGAGGAAGCTGAGCTTCCCTTGCAGTCTTAGAGCAATCGCCACTGCTACAGAACCATGGATGTCTGCCTCCTCACGCAAACTTAAAGCATCGATCCAGCCTTTGTGTCTCCACCATTCGAAACTTCCCTCCCTGAAGTGTGATAAAGAAGTTTTCTTAAAAAATATCGCAAATTTCACACCAAGGCCACACAGGGCAAACTATAAGTTGGGGGTAACACAGTCAAAATAGATGAATTGTAACAAAAATCTTGTATTGGATGAAGACGACAGCCAATCACATGACAGGATTCTGGGGTGGCCAACCAGATGTCAAGGGGGCAGATGCCACCCCTGAACAGCCCTTTCGACACACCCCTGGATTAACATCCAGACTATCTCTCATCCTACCTTCAAATACTTTTTTGACAATTTTGTCAGTATTTTATTTAATTTAAAAAAAAATTATCTTTCGAAAAAAATAATTAAGTGCATTTTCTTCTTCACTTTAAAATGTTTTTTTTTCTATCCCTTCAACATCTTTATAGTTGTATTTGTGGCGCTGTTATTGGTTTAAGACCGTTTTTTTTTTCAAAGTTTAATCAATTATAGAAAAAATGTTAATATTGAACATTGAAAGTGGGGAATTAATTCCTACTTTTGAAAAATGCGACTTGAAAAAAAAAAAGCACACTTTTTGAACTGTAAGAGCATCACTCCTGCCCGAGTTTCCAGCCCTGTCCGCTGTCCTATCCTCTGATTAAACACATATAAATATGAATAAAAAGCACGAAAAATTACTTTCAAAAAAGGAAAATGTAATTGGAAAATGTAATAGAATTGTTTGTCTATTAGCATATAAAGTGTTTTCCTGTTCGTTTTTTTTTTTTATGTCTCATAAAATAAAGCTGGATTTTGACGGTGCTGTCAGAGAGGAAGATGCTGTTTTATACTCATTCCACCAAATACACCACAGAGCACCACAGGAAGTCTGTCCTGCATGTGGTCCTCAAACTGTCCTCCTTCTCCCTCTGATGTCTCACACTGTGTCTGTCCCAAAGGCTGTAAACAACAGGGCTGTGCAACAAACCCACCTGTCCTACGACCCAGTCGCGCCTCTAAATATGCAAATTTATGCTCAAGTCTAAACCTAAACCCTTTTAGAATAGAATATAGAATGTACTTTATCAATCACTGAGGGAAATTCAGGTGATATATTTATAGGCAAGATGGAACATTTATGTGTATATACCTTTAAGACCGGATGAGGTGTGTAGGTCGTAAAAAGAAATAAGCTACTCAAACTTTCTGCTCCTTCCACATGTTTCAGCAAATAACATTTCATCAGTCACGTCTTCAAAATGATGATACCGTCTGACCTACACGTTGCATTTTGGCCCCGGTCTAAATGGGTTTTATTGTTATACAGTTTCAACCTTTCAAGGTGTGCAAATTGGAAAAATGGGCGACAGAGAACAACATCCTTTTTTTTGAACCAGGCTTTAAACATGTTTATTTCCAGTGTGGAGAAATGATGCATGGCTGCAGTGTTCGGCTTTTTAAAGATAATTTCCTCTTAAAATCAGTGGTTTCTGTGGTGAAACTGCAGATCAGCCTCTAGAGCGCTCTCTGCTGCTCCACTCCTTTGAGCTTCATTCAGTGGTCAGTCGCTGCAACTGCAAGTAAATTTTCTCTGAATCCTTGACGACCAACAGACAGCTACACCTGAGGAGCCCTGCTGACATATCCTGACAATCCTGAAATGGCTTTCATAGCTGAAATTAAATTTATTGCATTAAAATAGAAAAGTATAACACTTCAGCGCTTTAAAATGTGGCTGAATAAGCTTTTATCTCCTATTCCACCAGAAAAAAATAAAAATACAATAAAATAAAATATAATAATAATAATAATAATAATAATAATAATAATAATAATAATAATAATAATAATGATAAAGAACCCAAAAGCCTTTGATGTGGTATGAGGCGATTTTCTTGCTCTTTTGCACAAAGAATGAGACAGACTGAACTCTTTCTGAGACAATGAAATTTAAAAACTTTGATTTTTTTTTTCTTTTTTTTGTATGTACATACATGGGCATAAGTATGTATAAGCCTATATGTGTATAGGATATATAGGATATATATGTATGGGTATATTTAAATGCAGACGTCTGTGTAGATGTGTATTTAGTTATTTTAACTGTTTTGTTAATTTTACCCTTCCTGTTGATATGTGAATGGGTTGAGGGGGGACAAGTTAATTCATTTTTACAATTATCTTTAATGTTTTGGGTTTGTTTTTTTTTAATACTGAAGCTGACACATGTGTAACTTTGTGAAAAAGTCAAATATTTTAAAAATAATAATAATAGCAATACAAAATAATAATAATAATAATAATAATAATAATAATAATAATAATAATAATAATAATAATAATAATAACAATAATAATAATAATAATAATAATAATAATAATAATAATAATAAATTAATGCACTTTTTTCATGCCCTTTAAAGAAAAACACCTAAGGAAAAAATCTTGGGACAGGCTTTCATATTTCATGTATCAGAGGGTTAGCATGGAAGCTAATGGGAATTCCTCTCCCTTTGGAGTCAGCCTCTAGTGGACACTCACGGAACTGCAACACAGGTTGCTGCTCAGTCAAACCAAGGTCTCTTTTGTGCTCTTAAAGCTTTTAACTTCTCTCTTTCATATGACTTATTTCTTATAATGTTAATATTGTCTTTTACTGACCCTGTGGGGCCGCCCTCTGCGCTGTATCCAAGAGCTTCATTTCTTCTTTTTTAAATCTCGTTCCTGTTTCTAATCGTCTCTCTGCTACATTGTGTACAAGATCAACTATAGCCACCGTGTTTCCCCTCAGGTTGAATAAAGTATTTCTGATTCTGACTCGCGTTCTGAATAATTAATCCCTTGCCTCTTTAAGTTATTAAAGCGGGGCTTGGTTGTTCTGCTTCGTTATTCAGACTGAGGTGTACAGTAAGTTACAGCCCCTCCTCACAGCAGTCATTTACATCCCGCCCCTAAAGAAGACGTTCGGTCCCTTTGTGACACTTAAACAGTTACCTGTATGGTCTGGCTCTGATACACTTTAATGACGTGGAAGTTAAAACTGTAGACTCCTTTCCTCGGGGACAAAAATACTGACTCAAACGTGAAGTAGTTTCCTATATTCACCAGAACCTACAGGAGAGAAAAAAAAAACACACATTATAGAAAAGGTTTCACATCAGCAGCTCAAACAAAGACGTTCCATCGGAGGGAGCTTGAGGATTAAATATGTAAATATTAAATCAGTAATACACTCAGGAATCAGTGTTGTGGCTCTCAGACTCGGCCCCCGCTCTGACACAAAGTGAGTGTGACACACTTCAAGAATTGTTTCATTCAACCTGCATCTCCGAGGACCTCACCCAACTGTTTCACTTTTAACCCTTTCTTCTTCTGCGCCTTTAGGACAACCTTTCTCAAAGTGATGATGAGTAAGTAAGTTTGTGATCGTGTCATCCTGGGTAGCACTTAAAGCTGTGTGTCACTGAAAGGTTTCGAGCACCTTATGTCCAGGATTCATCCACACTGCTGTAAAAAAAAATTAACTTCAGCAGTGAGATGATTAACAGAGGAGGCAGGATGAGCTGAGTCCCTCACCTGTTAAGAGACACCTCTGCAGGCTCAAACAGGACCTTTCTGACTAATGTTGCTTTCATAGCAACAGCGTGCGCGTGAGCCACACCAATCAGCTCACCTCGCGGAGTGTTGTGACAGGAAAAGATCCGGTTATGTAATTCAAATAAGAGGGCAGCAGATCAGAGGGCTGGTTTCTGAGTTACACACACACACACCTTTACACTGCCCACTGCTGTATGACGAATCACCCTCTGCTTGTTTGTGTGTTTGTTTGGGTGCACTTGTGCAAGGAGAGGTAGCGTGTGCGCGTGCGACGGGCGTGTGCGCAAGCGTTGTGGGGTGGCTTGAGGCAATGTGGTGAACGCGTGTGCAGGCTTCTGCGTGGTGCCTGCCCCCGAAACATAATCCAGTCACTTACCAGCTCTCCTGCGCGTGATGCGTGCACTCTCACAGCAGCTGCGTGCCAACTGCAACTAGCCTCAAAACTAAACTCTGGGGTGCAGCTTCACTTAGTGACACTTTGATATTCTGCAACACGGATGCAAAGTGAGCTTAACGAAAAAAAAAAAAAAACAAAGGTGCATGATGACACTGAAAGGATTTAGAGTCTGGGTGAGAAAGTCACAAGAATAAAGTGCAATTAGGCGCAAATTCGAACACTTTTCATGCGTGCTGCTCATGAATCGTCTTCACCTGGTCGAAGTAGATTATCCTCGTTTTGTTGCTCATCTCTGACGGCTCGTGGTTGTTGCTCCGGACTGCAGAGAAAGCAACCTTTGAGTTGGCTGCGCGTACAGAGATGCCGAGCGGAGAGGACGAAGCCTTCCAGTCCGTGGCCGGGTTCGAGTCGCACACCACGAGGCATTTCCCCTCCAGGACGATCGGCTCCGTGTCATTCTGAGCCCTCGCCACCTCAGAGAAGACAGCCCAGCTTAGCACCAATATGAAGGAGTTCACCATGGTTCTTCTGTCTTTCCCTCTCTTCCTATGGCAGCGCGGATCCAAAAAAAAAAAGAAGAGAGACCGTCTCCTGCACCACACAAGTTTCCGAGTCCCTCCGCTGGTCTCCCCAGCCGCAGACGCGTCAGACGCTGAAAAAAAAAAAGAAAAAAAAGAAAAGAAAAAAGAAAAAAAAAATCTTAATTCATCCAAATATTTTCCATATCCGATTGGAAAAAGAGAATCCTTATCAAGTTAAATCTTCTCTCCTTTGCAAACAAACGCAAACATCACCGATTGCGTCTCATTTTTTCGACTTCACGAAAACCGAGACAAAGTGCGCGGTGTTGGATGCTTCCGAGGGAGACTGTTCCAATCTGAGAGGCGAATCAGTCGATAAATCTTCCATAGCCCTCACTCCCGCTCCGAATAACGCGTCTGACAGCAGCTCTTCCCCGCAGTGATGTGCGGCGTGAGTGCGCGCAAAGCCATCCACTTTACGCACGCACATGTGGTGAAAGTTATAATTAACGGTCCCTGCGTAATTTGCAGAAAGCTTACATTTCTCAGTCTCGCTTTGAAATAACCTCCCAGTTTAAATATACATTCTGTAATTGGCTTTGGTAATGATTCTGGAAATATGCAGAGGATGTTAGAGTTATGTCATTTTCCCGGATCTGGGAGGAAATCTATAAAATAATGATCTCCAAACATCTTTCTGATGATTGTTCGGATGCGGCAGTGCAGAGCTGGAAAAAGCTCTCTGAGGGGGAGTTTTCTGTCTTTCTTTTTTTTCTTTTTTCTTCTTTTTTTTTTTTTTTCCTGACAGGGCTTCCTGTCCACTCTGGCTTTAGGTTTAATACAGTGACTCATGCTTATCTCATTGCACTGGTGGGCTGAAATATTTCACTTTGAATTCCACAGAGATCAGAGATGGGACTTTTCGTCTTTTCATCTCTCTTTGTGACGTCACCTGTAGAATTTAAAAACGAGAGAGAGAGAGGGAGAGAGAGAGAGAGAGCGCTTCTTGATCTAAAAATACAAACTCCTCACCTTCATGTTCATTACTGTCACCTGCAATTTCTGCATCGATCCAGAAGGGACGAAAACCCAACGTGGACGTGCGTCACTTTCACTTCATTTTGGATCTGTGGTGTAATGCATTTATCTCCCAGCATCCTCTGCTGCACCTTTCTGTCACCTGCATTGCATCAACAAGTCATTCGACGCATCCGGTGACAATATTGACGAGACACTTCTGTCCTTGTGTCACTGCGGGCCCCAAACAAACAGCAGATCAATGGGACGTCCTTCCCCCTGATACAGAAAGCTGCACAATGTGGCTCTTTCAGGTTTTCACCCAAAGTATCATCAGACAGAAGGAGACAAATTCATTTACATTTAAAGTGCTTAATTGTAACATACGGACATCATAGCGTCTTTTAAACAGCTCCATGAATCCCTGATGATGTGCATTCACAAGGAGAAATATCAATTCAGGACTTGTGTCGACTGAAACAGAGGCAGGTGTTTAATTCTCTCCCTTTTCGAGGAATTAATTTGAATTAATTTCTATGAAGATTCCTTATCAGATCATTTCAGGTCAGCTAAACATGCTAATGTGTCAAAATCCTCTCAAGGCTGATTTAAAAGTCAAAAATCAACAAACCTCTAAATTAAATGGATTTCCTGGTGACTGTAACTCATGTTTTTCAAATTAAAGGAGTGTTTTCCTCGTAGACTCGGTTCTTTGTCTTTGTCCTTACATTCCCGACTTAAAATAACATGCTCTGGAAAAAAAGAAAAAGAATCACAAACCAAAACAAAAAAAAAGGGAAATTTCAGAGCCAGCTTTGAAAGTCACACACAGTCAATTAACCCTCCGTCACATCTTTGGATCCGCGTGGTTTAAATTATAGTTTACGAGGGCTGATTGAAGTCCATGATATCGTTATGGCTGAAGGCAAAAATGTAGCCGAGTAAATATTGAATTTTAAATATTGTGTAATTTTATTTTTAATGAACATCCTCAGAACCCTGATGTAATTTTTCTGTAATAATATTCAGTGAAAACGAGCGTTTTTATGCACCATCAGACACATGTTGAATGTAAATATGTTTATATAGTTCCTCTAATAACGTTGTAGTTTTTTGCCTAATTTGCATATTCGAGTCCGGCGGTTAGTCGAACCTCAGATTCAGGAGGAACAATGCGGGTTTCGTCCTGGTCGTGGAACACTGGACCAGCTCTATACCCTTGCGAGGGTGCTAGAGGGGGCATGGGAGTTTGCCCAACCAGTCCACATGTGCTTTGTGGATCTGGAGAAGGCTTTTGACCGTGTCCCCCGAGGTATCCTGTGGGGGGTGCTTCGGGAATATGGAGTCGATGGCCCTTTGCTACGGGCTGTTCGATCTCTGTATTTCCGGAGTGAGAGTTTGGTTCGTATTGCCAGCAGTAAGTCAAGCTCGTTCCCTGTGAGGGTTGGGCTTCGCCAGGGCTGCCCTTTGTCACCGATCCTGTTCATTACTTTTATGGACAGGATTTCTAGGCGCAGCCAATTGGCGGAGGGTGTCAGGTTCGGGGGCCTTAGGATCCCATCTCTGCTTTTTGCAGATGATGTGGTCCTCTTGGCCTCATCGAACACTGACCTCCAGCTCGCACTGGGGCGGTTTGCAGCCGAGTGTGAAGCAGCTGGGATGAAGATCAGCACCTCTAAGTCTGAGGCCATGGTTCTCAGCCGGAAAAGGGTGGACTGCTCACTCCGGGTCGGGAGAGAGTCTCTGCCCCAAGTGGAGGAGTTTAAGTATCTCGGGGTCCTGTTCACGAGTGAGGGGAAAATGGAGCGGGAGTTTGACAGACGGATCGGGGCGGCGTCGGCAGTGATGCGGACGCTGTACCGGTGTGTTGTGGTGAAGAGAGAGCTGAGCCAGAAGGCAAGGCTCTCAATTTACCGGTCAATCTACGTTCCAACCCTCACCTATGGTCATGAGCTGTGGGTCGTGACCGAAAGGACACGATCGCGAATACAAGCGGCTGAAATGAGCTTCCTCCGCAGGGTGTCTGGGCTCAGCCTTAGAGATAGGGTTCGGAGCACGGACATCCGGGAGAGGCTCGGAGTAGAGCCGCTGCTCCTTCACATCGAGAGGAGTCAGATGAGGTGGTTCGGGCACCTGGTGAGGATGCCTCCTGGACGCCTCCCTGGGGGGGTATTCTGGGCATGTCCAACTGGGAGGAGACCCCGGGGTAGACCCAGGACACGATGGAGAGATTACATCTCTCGGCTGGCCTGGGAACGCGTTGGTATCCTCCCAGAAGAGCTGGTGGAAGTGGCCGGGGATAGGGGCCTCTGGTCTTCACTGATGACATTGCTGCCCCCGCGACCCGGAACCGGACAAGCGGTAGAAGATGGATGGATGGATGCATATTCGTGTGTGTGTGTGTGTGTGTGTGTGTTTGACTTTGTCCTTCATAGAGAATAAATGTGCACATCCAGCCCTCTGTGTCTTAAGTGTGCAACATAAACAATCAATGTAACATTTTCTGCATCACTTCTTAGGCAGTTAAGATGAATATTGAACTCAAGCGCTGCGGGAAATTCAGTAAAGGTGTGTTGTTCCAACAGGACGATGCCCCTGTTCACAAGTCTGTCGTTGCCATGGCTGCCATTAATGATTGTGGCTCTGAATTGATTGAGCGTCCGCCTTATGCTGGGCTTACACCAAACGATTTTCACAGTCTCAGACTAAAAACTGAAAATCTTTAGTAAATCTCGGAGTTTTACTGGAGTCACGGCGCGCTCCCGTTTTCTGGATCGTTTAGTGTGAGATAGTAATCTGCGCTGTTTCACATCAGTCTTTTTCTAGTCTTGAGTTTGCGACAATATCAAACACGTTTGATATTATCGCAAGTCGCAGTGACGTAACACAATCAACAACCAATAGATGAGCGCTGACAAAAGCAGAAACAGGAAACCCGGCAGTCATGAAAACTAACAATGGAGGAACGACGGAGAAAGTGGAGCGTGGAAAAAGAGGAGCGAATGGTGGAGTTATGGGCAGAGCATCCCTGCCTGTTCGACATCAACTCTCAAACGTACCACGACAGAGTGGAAAAGGAAAAGAGTTACTACTAGGAGCATGATGGGAAAAAAACACTAAAAGAATCTAGTTGTAGTCTTGTAATTAGTGACTCTACAAGATTCACAGTCTTTGTAAAATCTCAGTCTGAGACTAAAAACTCATAACACTTGTCTTTCGATGTGAGCAGGTGTGAGCTGATAGATTTCCAGGAGTCTTTTTCAAATCTTTTCAAAGTCTTCTGATGTACAGGTAGCATTATTCGCCTGATCTTGCTCCATCAGACTTTCATCTGTTTCTAAAATGGAAAAAAGGCCGTTTCTGGTACCCACTTTGGGTCAGATGATGACGTCATACATGCAGTGGAGGACTTTCTGAACGGTCAAGAAAAGGACTTCTTTAAAAGTGTCACTGAGGCCCTTAGTCAAGTCAAGTCAAGTCAAGTTTATTTATAGAGCACCTTCAAGAAGACAGCAGTCGATCAAAGTGCTGAACGCAAATACATAGAAATAAATAAATATAACAATAAAAACTATTTAAAAAAATAGAAAAAACAGTAAAAATTTTAAATCTAAAAACTGTGCCTGTGATTTATAGGAGCTTATTGATGAAACGCCAGGGAGAAGACGTAGGTCTTTAAAGAAGATTTAAAAATCTCTATGGTCTGGGAGGCTCTTATATGGATGGGGAGACTGTTCCACAGTCGAGGGGCAGCTACTGCAAAGGCCCTGTCACCTCTTGACTTGAGTCTGGATTTGGGAACCTCCAACAGCAGTTGGTCAGAAGACCTTCGGGCTCTGGTTGGGAAGTAGCAATGAAGCACTTCAGACAGGTACAGAGGGGCAAGACCATTGAGTGGAGGGACGCCAGGACTGGTGTAATGTGGTCTCGCTCTTTCATGCCAGAGAGGAGTCGAGCAGCAGCATTCTGAATGAGCTGAAGGCGGTTAATTGATAACTTATCCATGCCAATGTATAAAGAGTTACAGTAGCCCAGTCTACATGTAACAAAGGCATGGATAGTCCCTTCAAGATCTGCCTGTGAGAAGTAGGCCTTAGTCTTAGCTAACAGACGAAGTTGGAAGAAGCTTGCTTTCACAACGGCACTGATCTGCCTATCAAAGTTAAACTGGCTATCAAAAATGACACCAAGGTTCCGAACATTAAGCTGAATGTTAGAACTCAATGGGCCCAGATTTTCAGCAAAGCAGGCCGTTGTGGGGGTGTATCCTCCAAAGAAGATGATTTCCATCTTGGATTCATTGAATTTGAGAAAATTTGCCCTCATCCAAGCCTTCACATCACTGAGGCAATCGAGAAATGCCTGCCCAGTGTCCTGGCCTAGTATGTATATTTGGATATCATCAGCAAAACAATGAATAGAAATTTGGAATGGAATAATGGGATTATGTTGGAAAATAATGAAATATGTCCACCGAAAGTCAAACCCTTAAATATGAGGCCCAAACTTATCAATCAGCTCTCGTGTTTCTAACGCTTTAATGGATATTTAAGTATCCCAAAGGTTTGTTTTTTCTTTAAAGGCAGGATGTGGTCGCTGTAAAAACCAGAGAGATTAATAAGACAGACAAAGCATATAAATTTGAGATAAGAATGAAAAATAAACAACCGACACACAGATGGATCAACAGACTTTAGAGCTGGAGCTTTAATTATTGTCATCGTGAAGGGAGCTTTTGTGCTATTAAAGCAAAATAAGCCTGAATCCTGAAAAGCACATTTGGTGTTGGGGATTCATTTGCTTTCTCATTAAATCCATGCTTATGAATGCAGCCTTTTGATCTCCGAGACCGAACAACAACAAATCATTAGGTTACACTGCTGAAAGTGATGGAAAAATGGAAGAATTTTAAGCAGCCAAAAACCAAACGAAGCTGAACGCTCACACAAATCAGGCTGTGACAACACACGGCGGGCTGAGCTGTGTTCCACGACAACAAAAAAAACAAAAAAAACAACAAAAAACATTTGGGAACAGACAGACTGAGAGCGCGCAGACAGTACAGCTGGTCAGCAGCAGATTTCAGGTGGTGGTCTGCATGGAGAAGTGGACGTTAATTGAATCAGAAGCATTTGTATTCAGAGGACGGAGAAATTAATGGAGAAATCATTTGACGAGGATTTGCGTGGTGCATCAGGCTTTGGAAGCAGAACAGAAATCCGTCCGTCAGATGACGTTTCGCTGCCTTTAATTTTTCCATCAGGAGAGTTTCTTACATTCATGTTCTGCTTCTTTTTTTTGGGGCTTCAATTCACGTGTGAGTGGACGCATTCTGTAGATACGAACACCTCGACCTGAAAAGCTGCCATTTTGTGAGATTTGTGTCACCACCCGGCTCTAACAAATGGTACAGAGCCTAATGTTGTGCATGTCAATATGTTTCCATGGCGATGGAGTTTTCAGAGGCGAGAGGCGGCGGCTTATAATGTGCCAAGAGTGCACCTCCAGAGAATCTTACAGGCTTGAAACTATGTTTTCTAACTTTCGTCTGGGAGAAGACGATTAACGGATTTACGGCTCCTTTATTAAAAACAACCTTCAGATATTTATTTATCCAACGCGACTGGATCGCAGAGAGGTCGCTGTAACCTCACAAGTAACAACAACGACAGCAGAATTAAAATCAATTTGAAATCAAATGTTGATGAAAAATGTACTTTCAGAACTTTTTTTTGAATCCCCTGAGAGGAGTTTCTTTATGTTTTAAAAGAGGATGAAGTAAATCAAGAAAACAAGATCTGTGTTTTATCAATTCCTAAAAATGAGTTGAAACTACTTGGTGTTCTTTTGGCTGAGCGAATATCAGGCTGCTTATAAACTCTCCGAGCGCAGCAGACTCAACAGCTGATCTGGGAACACGTCTTCAACAACAGTCAGTCTGTTTGTCCCTCTTTGGATCACAGATTGTGGAGATGGCGGTCACTTGGCCCTCTGCCTAAGCGACTGGCTTTTTGGTGAGGTGTTTCTTGAGTTTAGAATTTCTCAGCTTGGCAACAGAAAAAGTTTTCCGTCCTGCATGAAGAGCATATACTGTATAAAATATGGACGTCTGTTCATCTTGGATATGAAGCAGGCTTTGAACTTCCTTTCTAACAGCTATAGGGTGCCTGAGCTGAGCTGAGCCTCTGATTGGACAAACTCGTAACCCTAATATCTTCTAAACCGCTGAGTTAGAAAAAAATCCACCCCCTGAACAGTGTGTGCCGATAGCGAAATTAACATTTCAGACCCAAGTTGTTTTTTGAACCAGGCTGTAAATATGCTTTTAAATGCCATAAAAGTCTGTTTTTTTGGCTTGGTGTTTACGTGACTTCTTGTCTTTCTACAGCCAGCCTCTAGTGGATTCTAACAGAATCTTCCAAAAAAAAAAAAAACAAATGCTCGACTCAGCAGGTAACAAAAAAGGCGGTCTTTATTCACAATGGAAACTGAAAATCACAGGAACCCTGGAGAAATGTCGATCAAAAATACACAACTAAAAAACTCAGCAAAGGCTGGAAAAAGGGAACAAAATATCTCAGGATAAACCTGGCAAAAGGATTCAAGAAAAAACACTAAACCTTCAGTTCTCTCCTGACAAAAGGCCTGATGAACAAGAAGCACATGACATGAGGTAGGACGAACAGACACATGACAAAGGGAGACGGACTACTTATACATAAGGTAATGGGACACAGGTGGAAACAATGAGGGCGGGTACACCAATCACAAGAGCAGGGAACACACCGGGGCAGGAAGGGAAGTTTTCTGAAACGAGAGAGAAGACATTACTACAAAATAAGGCAAAAAGGACCAACCCATAAATGTGACCTTAACCTGTGTGACCAGACATGACAGATTCTCGAACAGCAACTTTTAGCACTTTTGTATGGGCTTCATTTTTCTCTACTGGATGTGGCCCTTGGATGTAGATTCATCAGACCTTCCATTTGTATTTGGAGAGAAGTCTTCCTCACTTTAAAGGGCTGTTTGAGTATATATATATATATATATATATATATATATATATATATATATATATATATATATATATATATATATATATTTTTTTTTTTTTTTTTTTTTAAGTAGGGTGGTACAGTGGTGGAAAAGAGTTTTGGGACACCACATTTGTGAAATATTGCATGAAGAATCATTCTTAGGTCTTCAAGCTAATTTTAGTACAGTCACAACCAAAATACTGAACAAATCAAAAAAGAAAAAAAAAAAAAAACATTCAAAACTTAAAATTCATTGGTTCCATTAAAGTACATTTTGGTGCCAGTGATGTGATGGTTTGGTTTTTTTTTTTTTTTTTGTCCAGTTTTGAACACGTTCTCTGTTATTTGTTGACTTTGATACCAACAATGTTGAGTACTGACATATTGAAACTGTCACAGATTTAATTTTATTGGTTTTTGCTTGCAAACAATTCACAATAAACAAACAAAAAATAATTTGTATTTGTTTGTCTGTTTAATGCGGCTACACCTTTTGGCCCCTGGAAAAATGGAGTTGATGACCCCTGAATTAGATGGACAATTAAGCGCTCACTATTTGGAAAGTAACTCATAATAAAGTGTTTTTTTTATGTGCTTCAACAGCTTGATAATGTGTTGTAGTGGATGTTTTCTAGCACATCCAGCTGGGAGGAGACTTCAGGATGGAGCTCACAGGAGGGATTATATCTAGCCCAAGAGAACCTCAGAGTCCCCCAGGAAGATCTGGTAAGAGCTGCCAGGTAGAGGGATGTCTCTGTCGACTGGTATAAACTGCTGCCCCCATCAGACAGTTTTATACAAGAGGAGGGAAATACAACCCCGATTCCAATGAAGTTGGTACATTGTGTAAAATGTAAATAAAAACAGAAAATAACTAAAACTTTATTTTCTTTTTGTAAATATCCAGTCATTCTAAATTTGATGCCTACAGACAACAAAAGACTGCGAAAGTTGATGAATGCTCCAAAAACACCTGTTTGGAACATTCCACAGGTGAACAGGTTCACTGGAAACAGGTGAGTGTCATGATTGGGTGTAAAAGGAGCATCCCTGAAAGGATCAGTCGTTCACAAGCAAGGATAGGGCGAGGTTCACCACTTTGTGAACAACTGCGTGAGCAAATAGTCCAACAGTTTAAGAACAATGTTTCTCAACGTACGGAACTGGAATAAATGGATGGATGAATGGAAGATAATCAATGAACAGTTAATGATCTCTTTAGAGCTCCTTTTTTATAAATATAGTTTTGACTTTGAGAACAAGCTTTAAAAAAAATCAGAGGTCATTACAATCTGAGTGATTTCAAGCCTTCGGTTGCTTGTTGTTGTTAAATTAAGGTGAAAGAATATTTGTGTTTAGTTGATAAACCATTCAACCCACATGGGACGGGCTGTCCAGGCTGGTTTCTTTCATCCTGCACTGCGCCTCTTATTTATCTAACATTCAGTTCTCAGGGTCGTAACTTAATTTCATTATTCAAGACTTTTATTAAAGAAGGTTAAATGTCCAAACACAAACTCATTCCAGCTGAGTTCGTTAAACGAGAGTCAGTTCGCAGAGTTCATGCAGGGAACAAACACCAACACCCACTCATCTCGTAGCCGTCTGCAAAGCGTACCTTAAGGAGCGATTTAGATCTGGTAGAAGTGGAGAGTGTATTAAACGGAGAGTTGAAACACTGTGAAAAAGTTACAGCCTCTAGCAGAAGCTATCCAGACAGCATGAGACGAGCCGTATGTTGGGATAAAAGAGTCTCAGTCACTTGATGCGGACATAAAATGTGCTTCACCTTGAGTTGTGCTGAGCCGGAGTGTGAGCAGAGCAGCTCACTGTCTGAAGAAATCACAGCGAGCAGGTATCGAGCTGCGATAAAGAAACGTAGAAACTGATGAAATGTCTCTAAAGCCATGGTTTAATAGTAGATTTAACCTCTGTTTTTATATTCTGACAACAATGGATGAAACATGTAATTGTGAATAGTCTGAGTGCCGTTTGGCTGCAGGATCAGTGAGCAAAGAAATGGTCGCATCTCTCCTCTACTCCAATCCCGGAACAGGACATTTGCGGTGACAATGCAATTAATCCAGCAACTGGAACAAATGTCTGCTTGACTCATCACACTTCAGTCTTAGCTGAGGTAGTTAGCTTCAAAATGCCTCGCTGGCTGAAATGATGGGATTACTCACCATTTTCATTCAGTTTTACATCAGCTCAGGAGCTGCTTGGCGCTGCAGCGTCCTTTAGATTCAACAACATCTACCGGCTCAACGGCGGATTTTGTTCCAGCTTATTGAACCAGGAGAATTTGTCCTTCTCATCACTAAAACCGTCACTTTAGCTGAGCCGGTTTTTGTATCTTCACAGACCGCTGTCAGTGTAATGAAAGCCACTGATGGTGTTGTTGAGCCTCTGCTTTTTCGACCATTTGAAAAACAAACTCATTCGCCCAAATGTCAACGAGGCTTTTGACCTCCTCGCCGCTCCGAGCCGACCCATGACTCATTTTGTTGATGGGTTGACGAGGCAACGTTAGTCAGTATCTCTGAGCTGGTTCTCCACAGTGAACGGTGCAACAAGAGCGTAGAGTAACTGATTTGCTCACCAGGGGGGAAGGAGTCTGAGATACGAGGTGAAGGGAAGGATGCAACAAGTTTTAATTTATCTGAATCAGAAAAAGGAAAAGGGCAACAGGTGTGACAACACGCTGACACGCTCTGTTTGAAGAAACTGATGTCTCTGATTCATTTCAAAACCTGGATATGAAAGCTGGTGGGACTCAGTCTTTGCTGACTTTGTTGTTCTTCAGTCATCTAAAGCTCATGATGGTAACAAAGCTTTGGATAAACTGCCTCAAGGCGAGTGTCAGGTGGGTGATGGCAGCAGATTTGAACTCAAAGCCTTCAAGGCACCATTGAGGACTTTATAAGTAATCTTGAAATAGTCTCGCTTTTGTGTATTTGCTGGTTTCCAATCCATGATTTAAAGTGATAAAAATCAGCGCCAAAATTGGAAACCACTTACGGCACGTAGACCAAAAGTCCCTTCGATGACGTTGCATCAGACACCAAAGTTTAAAAGTGAGAAGTCTGAAAGACAAACAGGACCATTTGGACGCATTAGCATTAGCTGCATGCATGACTGCGATAAATCAGCCGATTTACTAATTTCAAGGTGAAAGTGAGGCAGGTGTAAAAACATTTATATATCAAAAGAAGCAACTCAGTAACAGACACAGCTGGAGTTCATCTGTTAGCTTTCTCTCTATGAGAAAATGTATTATAAAGAGGGGTACACACATAATGATTGTTTGGCTGTTTTTGTCCCAGTTTTCCTCCTTCTCAACCAAGGATGGCAAACACCTGATTATCTTCTGATAAGATTATCCCATCAGATTATCCTGTGGTCTCAGGTGTGTTCAGAGTGTTTGAAACGAGTCATGGCCGTCAATCGTAAATATTAAACTTGATCAATATTTACAACGAAAAAATCTTCATGTGTGCCGGGACAGCCGACGACTCCCGAGTCATGACATCATGAATTGTGATGTATAATGAAATGTAGCCAATCAGGACACGAGCTGACTGAGGAACGAGGAAGCAGACGTAGACAAATCAAGCATGGCTGACCTGACACGGAAAGTTCGGTGGACCTCAGAAATGGAGGACCAACTCGTAGAGCTGTGGGAAGCCTGAGAATGTCTTTTCAACGTCTCTTCCATGTTGTACCACAACCAAAACGACGAGAACAAGAGTTGACAAGAAATTGCCAGTACCATGAAGATTTTGCTCAAGTTGTGCTCTAGTTCTAGTCATAATGGAAATATCGGTAAGGCGCAGTTGTACTTTATGGAAACTTCTGACAACACTATTTTGAGAAAACGTGATGGAAATGCAGCTAATGTGAGGACTTTCTAATTGATACTGAAAAAGTCACCACTTCACCTATACTAATACATACACCTAAGATTTAAAATGAGATTATTGGTGATTTCTAAATGCTATTTCTCAGTATCTGTGGTCAGGTCGAGTTTTTCCCAGGAGAACACAAACTGATATACAGCACGTAGACATTACGCCGGCTGGCAAGTTTAGCGGTGAGAAGAGAGATCTGGACTTTTTGGATTGATTTTGTAGTTCTGGTGGACACTGGAGCTGGACTGACCAAAAGGAAAGAAGGTTGGAGTTGGTAGATGAGCACTGGTAGGACATACAAGGATTCATGGACACGTCTCAGAGCACCGGGCTGTGAGGAAGACTAAACAGTCTGCTTCACCTTCTGGACACTAAACTCCAAACTGAGTTTACAAAGTCTGATTGTAACTACAAATCAATACATTACCTCATCGCTTTGCATTCTGGGAAAAGTTGTCTTGAAGAAAGAAAAGTAGAATTAAAACAAGTAGTGTCCGAAAAGAGTCACTCTATTACGACAGTGGGTGACGGTGCTCATGGGAAACTGAGTCTTTATCCCTGAAAAACAGTACCACCACCAGCCACAGGTGTCACTGTAACAACACCAAACGGATAGTCTTCAGTCCTGTGTAGTCCTTGGTAGTCTTTGGTCTGTAACCGCAAAATCTGAGAAACATTTTCAAACAGAAGCGACTCCAAACACTCCGACTTCCTGTGACTGTAAATCAAATGAGTGAGTTGGGGAAAATGTAGCGTAGATAATCGTCTGGTGAGTCACGGAGCTGTTAGTGCGTTAGAACAGGGGTTCCCAAACTTCACCACGCCAAGGCCCGCCAAAAAGCAATAGTGTCTGGCTGGGGACCCCCTTTGCAAGCCAACAGACAATGCTTCAAAATATGAAAGAAACATCAACTTTTTTTCTTACTTTTATTCACTTTTCAATAACTATTAGATTTGATTAGCATGGAAATTTGTCTTTAATTCTGTATATTCCCAATGAAGAATAAACTTTTCAACAAACTGTTGACAGATAAGACCAAAACAAAACAAATAAAACTTCTCTCTCGTGCCTGTGCATGTCTGTGAGTGACAAATTACACCAGTGGGAGGGAGTGGCTTGGTGGCCTCATACTGTTGAATTTTCGTTGGCCATGAGTTCTCAGGGTTTTTCTGCCGCAGAACCCTCCCCGGCAGGGCTGTTGGACTGCTCCCTCGGTTTTTTCCCTGTCAAAAACCTTTCCATTTTGTGTTAGCTAGCTACAAGCGAGCTTGATAACAGGCGCAAACTGCCAGGTCGATCGTCATGCCTAAGTTGGAGCTGTCACACGAGGTGCGGTTAGGTACAATCAGAAACTTGATAATCTAGCGTTTATGGCAGTTTATGATTTGTTCATTCAGGACAAATGGTTTTATAAAAAGAATAACAAAATAGAAAAATAAAAATAATTTGATGCTATTTTTTCCTCTTTCTTCCAATTTTCTGAGGCCCCCCTAGTGCCCCTGGCGGCCCCCCAGGGGGCCCCAGCCCCCACTTTAAAAACCACTGCATTAGAATATTACAGTTGATTGAACACAGCCGATGATAACTCATTCACCACCTCACTGAAACTGTTTGTAGGAATATAAAAGCCTCTTTCGGCTTCAACAGCAGCGTAACCATGAACTGAGAGGAGACGAGAGCCGTGGCTTTCAATCAGGCGCTGTGGCTCTTTGCTTTGATTGGAGGATCATTTTAAGGTGATGAATTCTTTCTGTTCTGGTCATAATAAAGCATTCGGATTTTCTACTTCTGATTTCTTTTGAAGCCAACAAGCAGCCATTAAAAATCCCTGACCTGTCCAGCGACAGCCATGGGTCCTTTGGGTCCTTGTGCTGAAAATACTTCACCAATGAGCACATGTTGCATCACCTCAAGCGCTCATGTGCCACTGAGTCACACTGAGTTAAAGTTCAGTAATTTAGTGATTAAATAAACACTTTGTGTATCGTGTGTAAAGCAGTTTGTTCAGCTGCCAAACTCACCGACGAGGCAAAACAACGGCTCAGAAATCCGTTACAGACTCACATTAACATTTGAGCTGCTCTGCGCTCTGCCCCTGTTGCCTTTAGCAAATGAAGTCCAAAGAGGACCCTGATAGTTTTATCATCAGGAAGCGACAAATAAATGAGACAAAATTCAGACTTGATAAAAAGAACAAGTCTCTAAGGAATTTAATTAGCGGTCAAAAGGAGCGCGTGTACTTTCGATATAACACACTGATCATGTCCCACAGCCCTGTCGCACATAATGAGCTGCTTTGGTAGTCTTCAAAAAGGCAGAAGCTCATTTTTACTGAGTCATTGTATATACTTTAACTCTAATTAAACATAAATCCAATATGGGGCATGTGCCAGTTTTCAGATTTTTTTTTTTTTAAATCAGCCGGAGGCAATCACAGATAGGAGCTGTCAATCCCGGGCAGAGCAGCCGCTGCTCGCCACTGTGATACATTAGCGCTCAGTCAGAGGGAGGCTTTTGGACTGTAAATTAACTCTCCGCTGTTTTGATTAACAGAAGCAACAAGCTGGAAACACAACTCCAGTCAGGAAAAGGTGTAGTGAGCGTATTTCATGTTTACATTTTTCTGCCATTTACGTTTTCAGCCGAGGTCACAGTCGAAACCAAAGTCTGTCTCATAACGTCTCACTGAACTCCATCTGGACTGTTCAGAGGCTGCTCGTATGAAGCTACAGCTCTGCAGAAACTCAACAACTCTCACAGCCGACGTCTTTAAATTAATGGATTTATCAGGATGTGAAATGTGAGGGTTCAAAAAAAAAAAACATCAGAGGAAGAAAAACTGTTCAAAATGCAGGATAAGAAATATTTAGGACTAAAAATTTTGTTTGCATGTCAATATAAAAAAAAAAAAATCCTGATAAAATCTATGGAGTTAAATTAGTGCCAAAACCTCACAAACACACAAAACTGTGTTTTATTTGCAGCCAGTGATTCACAAACAAACTTAGTGTGATTTGCAAAAGCAAAATATAATTCACAACTAATGTATTTAGTTTTATTATTGAAAAAAAATGTCTCTCCAACAAATACATCTTGCTTCACAAATACAGAAAAATGTATTTTCACTTAAATGAAAATATCCTTGAGGCGCAATAATAAAATCTCTCAAGTACAAAAAAAAAAATTGTTCAAGATTTAATTTTTTTCTTCTCGAGTTCAAAAAAAATTCTGCAAGTAGGAGACAAAATTCTGCAAGTCGGAGAAACAGTTTTGACATTACGACTCGAGCAATGTTCTGCAATGTGCACGCCACAACAGCAGGTGGCACTGTTGATGCTGTTTAAGACAATAGATCTACATCATAGATACGGCGTGGAGCCCAGGAAAGAGGACAGCATCACTCGCCCTCGCGCAAAATCACGGTCCCAAACTCACCTGATGGCTGCTCATGCTGCCGGGATTTTGCGCGGTCCAAGGATATTTCCATTTAAGTGAAAATACGTTTTTCTGTATTTGTGAAGCAAGATGTATTTGTTGGAGAGACATTTTTTTTTCATTAATAAAACTAAATACATTAGTTGTGAATTATATTTTGCTTTTGCAAATCACACTAAGTTTGTTTGTGAATCACTGGCCGCAAATAAAACAGTTTTTGTGTTTGTGAGGTTTTGGCACTAATTTAACTCCATAAAAATCCATATCCTGATCCTGCCATAAAAAACATCCTGACATGTTTTGCCCATATCTATGGGCTGATATTTGTGCCACCAGAAACTGAATTTGAATTATAATATTGAATTTGAAACGCATGTTTTGAAATTGAATTTATGTTTTGAAACTGAATTTATTTGTGCTGAAATTGAATTTAATCCATTTGAAAATTCAACTCTTCATATTCCTGAAATTCAAAAATATAAAATTCAATTTTAGTTCACAAAATTCAGATTCAGTTCTAAAATTCAATTTCAATCCAAAGTGGCACAACCATTACGTTATCCACTCCTGCGAGGGAAGACTAATCAAGCACAGATTCATAGATGTCATCTTCATGTCCACCTGAAATCTTTTGCGGTCTGCTGTACTACTCAACCGAGCGGAGCAAGCTGAGGCAGCGCCAGGTCCACAATGTCTGAGGACCAGGGACTGAATAATCAGGTTCATTTGAAATTTAAGATGGTTCATATTTATCTTCATGTATGGGGAGAAAAACCTAACGTAACCCTTAGCACTACTGCAGCTATCGGGGCTAGTTATTAATATAGCACAGCATAGCTTCAGTCAATGTAATCTGAAATGCAGCTTATATACACTCGCCAGTGCATCGTAACCAAACTAGAAACATTAAATACATTCAAAGTTAAAGCTGGATAAATACCTACGTTTGGTGGTAACATCGCTAATAGTTACTGAGGCATTTGACATTTGTGGTGATCGCTGTGGAAAAACACGAACTACATACAGACAGATTTCAGGTGGACATGAAGATGACATCTATGAATCTGTGCTTGATTAGTCTTCCCTCGCGGGAGTGGATGACGTAATGGTTGTGCCACTTTGGATTGAAATTGAATTTTAGAACTGAATCTGAATTTTGTGAAATGAAATTGAATTTTATATATATTTTTGAATTTCAGGAATATGAAGAGTTGAATTTTCAAATGGATTAAATTCAATTTCAGCACAAATAAATTCAGTTTCAAAACATAGAATTCAATTTCAAAAAATGCTTTTCAAATTCAATATTATAATTCAAATTCAGTTTCTGGTGGCACAAATATCAGCCCATACATATCGCCTCCTAACAGGGTTGGGAAGTAATGGATTACATGTAACAGATTTAAAATACAAAATACGATCAACTGTATTCAGTTATAATTGCAGTTTAAATTGATGTATTCTGAATACTGTTACTTTCTCAAAAAAAAAAAAAAAGAGATTACTCGTAGGGATTACTTTAAGGCACTACACGTAGGTCGCACTGTGCGGATACAGAAGCAGGTGGCATTATGTGTGCAGGTACGCTGCAAGTCATGCTCGAGGAGCACTTTCCAAACAACCGAATGACAGGATGAGGAAAAACCACCAGGAGGAGGAAAAAGATGCATTTTTGGCATGGGAATTCAGAGAACATGTTACCAAAAACCTGTTCAAGAAGATCTCAACATCACAGTAATCCTCGTCTAAATTGAAGACACATCTTGCGGTAAATTGGCTAATTTGCGTTAATGGAGAAATGACCGGGCGACTATTAATCCAGCTCGGCCAACTGAGAGTGCTCACATATGGGGAAAGAAAGGAGGGTCCACCAGCTGGCATGTTACTTGTCCTACTCTAAGATTTATTTTGAATTGTGTATTTTTACAAGGGCTTTCTGCATGGATGTTAGAGGCTCAATGGCTGCAGTTTGGACACACAGAGCAGAGAAAGATGCTCTTTGTAATATCCTGTAATGTTCTGTGGGCCATAGCCAACGCCAACATAACAAATCTACAGTCTAGTAGTAAGTTTACGCAGCACGTAACACTGCAGAAAACTGACCGCTTATCATCTGGTATGAAGAAACACCTGAGGGACAGGTGAGCTTTGATTTCGTAATGGCTAAAATACACCAGATGCGTTTCCAGTCCAGCTCCGCTCCATCACGGCGCTGGATCAGATGGATTCCCATTGAAGTCAGTGTGTCAGCTGATGCTGGATCCGCTCTGTTGTTTCAGAGCCTGAAACTTTCAAAATAAAACAACAACAAAAATGATAGTATTTAGATTTACCCTTACAACAAACAACAGGTTTGAGGTTTTACAGTCATCGGCCTTCTCGGATCAGGCTCGCAAAAGTTTGTCTGCAACAGTTTCAAGCAGCTCGTCTGACAGATACAACAAATTTGATCCTTTTCAGTCTCATCAGCAGACGTGTTGCCAAATGCTCTCACATTAGGAACAACAGGAGTGAATAATGATAATACCTGCATACCGGCAGCCTCCAGTTCCAGCTGTTAGTTAATGAACTTTCTCTGCCGGGGAGCCTGACTGTAAAGTGCTTTACTGGAAGAAAAAAACAGGAATTAAAAAACTGAGGTTGTGAAAGCATATTGTAAACAGAGAGTTACAGAGTTCAGGGGAAGTTTCTCATCAGGATATTGGGCTTGATAAGTTTTAAAAGCTCTAAATAAAAGCTGAAGTAAAGGTCGTTGCTTGATTTAAAAGAGGTTAAATGAAGGGATGATAGAAACGTGTTCTGAGCCAAACCTTCATTTGCATCAAAAATTTCAGACGTTGATCTTAAGTTTTCGTTGTCTCCAGCCTTGGACTACGATCTTTTAAGAAACAAAAGCGGTGATTTATGATCTCTCACTCTCTTTTTTTTTATTACAAAGATTAATCACTCTTAAAGGGCCCACACTTCCATTTTTTCTTCTCACAGTTTTGAAATGTTGAGAAAGTGCATCTGTCTTCACACTCTTCTTTTTGTTTTCCTTCCCTTCTTGACACGATTAAATGGCGTTTAATGTGTGTTGTCAGATTTTTTTTTTAAAGCGGGGGTATTCTGTCTTTTTTAGTCTTTATTCAGTCCTTCTGGTTCCCTCCTGGTAGCTTTATGTGATTTGCAGCTCAATAAAATCCATATTTTTCTGTCACTGGTGATTTAGAAAAAACCTTTATTTCAGCCTCTGTCTGAATCGCTTCATTTAAACTGCTGCCTCTTTAATCCATTTAGACCTGATGCAACACTTGTGTGTATATGCCTTACAGACCTGATGCAGCATGTAGCTTTGGACAGTTTCCTTCATCTTAGCTGTCAAAAAGCCAGCTGTGAGAACAAGAAAGAGTAACACGACTGTTTCAACGAATCACATTTCAGAAGTCATGTCTTGAAAATGATCCACAGGCTCCATGTTCCACAAACCCCTTTCTTTCTGGTTGGCCAGCCCTCTGGAGGCCTGCTGAGGGCAGAGCTATGAGCAGACCTTGGTGTTTGAGGTCCACACCACAGACGTGTCACAAACTACTTGGGAGAACCTTATGTGATGACATCATTCCAACACGTCTCAGGACATTTTGATCACTTTAACAGAACAGATTTCTACAATATGTGACGCATGTATGTAGCGGTTTGAAAATCTGCTCACGTTTAGTTTGAACATCCAGCATCGTTACTTCGTATCCATTTTTAAAATATGGGAAAGCAGCATACCCCCTCTTTAAAGTTAGTCTTAGTTTCAACTAACACGATCCATGTTTGACGGGATATAAACTCAAGTCAGAGCAATGCCAAATTAGCAATATTTTCTTGATTTGTAGTTTTATTATGATTGTTTTTATCTTTTATTTCTGTTGTTGAAAGAAAGCTGAGAAAACAAACAAACAACAAAAAAAAACACTTCTGTTTTTCTAACCAAGTGCAGATCAGGATCATTTTTTGTGTAAACGGACAGAAAAGATGAAATCCGAAATCATCTTAATTGTTATTTTTCTTTGACGGTTAAATTGTGATGAAAGTGACACCACAAGGACATCTGTGTGACTTCAACAGATACTCTAAATGTTTGATCCTTTTCTGTTTGTGAAGTTGCAGAACTTCTTGAATCAGACTCTAACTGTGGCAAATCTGAAATGCAGTTATATTAAAAAGAGAGTTGTGTGAAGGGAACATTTAATAAAACAAGTTCTGCAGGTTCCTGCTAATGAATCACCTTCAACACGCAAAGTTTTCATTAAACCACTTGTTTCTTTCCTTAAAAGAAAATGTGTACGCTTCCTCTCAGGGGTCTGTTTCATTGAATCACTCCACCTCGGTTCTTAGTCAAAACTAAAAACAGGACCTCTTTCTGCCGGCTGATTAACATGTAAGACACACAGACCCTGTATGAGACATAAATCAGCTCCAGCCGGGGTGAAGAATACCTTTCAACCTCTTTGAAGAGGGAATTCTGCGTTTCTCATCGTGTCATTGCCGCCAAGCCGACCTGGTTATTAATCAAAGGCGGCCTTGGAGCTTCTCCTGCTGCGCTGGGACAGAGATGTCCCCCGTCCACAGCGTGACTCCGTGTTCGAAATAATCACGCACCCACAGTACGGCCTCTGGAGAGCGGGTATCAACAGCGCTCCTCTGCAAATCGAGAGTTTCCTTCATTACGCATCCGTCTCCGAAACAAACGTCAGGAGAAATTAAGTCCACTAAACCGAACCGACCTCTGAAAGGAAAAAATACAACAAAGACCGTTTTACATTCACAAACTTATTTATCACTGACAGTTAAATCCTGTTCTTCAGGAGTGTTTACATCATCGCACATGTTTTTACAAGGACTCACAACCAATGTGGGATAAAATATCTGTACAAAAAAACACAGGAGGAGAATAAAAACAGCTACAAAAATATACTTTAAAATATCACACCAAAGAGTGTGACTTTAACATCAAACAGCGCAGTTAGAACTGCTGTTTTTTCCTTTTGATCTCTGTCTCCCTGAGCTGTGACTAAGCAGGAAGGATCTCTTCACTTTGTTTAATAAGCATCCCTGCGGTCGCTGCGGTTACCAGGATGTCCTCCATAGCTCATATAATTTCAGCATGGGCCCTCTTGAAGTCGTGGACAAACTGACAGATCAACCCGAAGAGCTCCTGAGAGTCCCGATCCGCCGGTTCCCCGAATTTAACCTTCAGGAGGAAGAAAACAGCGTTAGTGTCTCCGAAAGGAGAAACTTCAGTCTGTCAGCGACGACACTCTCTGAGACCTTAAAGCTCGTGGAAATTTTTCCCAATTAACAGTTTTCATTAGCTAACCTGTTTCCCGAGTCGTGCATGTTCTCGGTGACAAAAGGCTTTCCGTTTAATTACCTCATACACTTCCACAGCATGCAGCCTGCTCCTCGAGTGCTCTTATACACTGATGTGGACATTCACTGCTGACTGAATACTTACACAGAGGAGGTCAAAGGTCGCAGGCAGAAAAATGTTCATAATACTCCAGTCAAACTTTATCAGAAAGGGTCGCAGCGGATAAGTGGACTAATTGGCTTATTACATGCTGATGACTGTACAGGTTAACACTCAGGCTCGAGCTGCGCATCTTATTTTCTGTTTATATTTTAAGGTATAAGGCTTCTGCATGGATGTTCTTCATTTTTAGAACGTGTTTTCACAGGTTTCTGTGTTTCTGTTAGCAGATTTCTTGGTCATGTTGTGAGGCAGCGAACGCAAAAGCTACATTTAAAACTGACTGATGTTAAACAAATATCTTCTGTCTCCAGCAGGAGTAAACCTGGGAAAACACCAACCAATCCTAGCGTTTAGGATCCAATTTGTTAAACCAATCAAATCCCATCCTGCCATTCTGCCCGCCCCCTGTGTGCACTAGCCCTGATTCAATGCACATAACCAAGAGGGATCCAAGTATGCTGGAGAACGGCAGAAAAACTACCTATACCCCGATTACTGGTACCATAGAGGAAACAAAAACAATGTTCTGAGGGCCGGTTTGAGTCTGTGGTTTGGAATCAGTCACGATATGATTGCGAAGCAGCAGGGCTCGTGCATGTAGTTTTGGAGGAGCTACGAGTGTGGGGGCTAAACGGAGTCCCGAGGAGATGCTACATTCAAATTCATGCTAGTTTTCAGTGACTACCAACCCTGCCTTTAACATTTCTTGTCTCCATTTTACTGACAGTTTCACTCGTCCCTGAAATTTACTGGAATCATCGGTTCAGTGGAGAGAAAAAGGAATTTGTTAATCTACTTCCACCATGTTGTTGTAGCTTAGCTAGCTTCACTTCTGAGGGTTGTAGCTTTAGTATAGTGAAGCTTGATTTAAAACAGTAACTGGAAGCTTAGCTCACTACTTTTTCCAACTAGCTTACCCAACACTGTTTGAAACTCTTTGAACTTTTGGGTTGCAGCACTTTTGGCGCCCCCTGTGGTCAAAGCAGTATCTCTTATCTCTGTGCTGATTCCACCCAGTACATGTAACTACAAACCAACCAACTTTATTCATAGAGCAATTTAAAGACAACCACAGCTGAAATATATTAAAAGCAAATAGAAAAAAAATAATAATAAGAGAAAATAAGATCAGACAAAAGAACAAAGTCTCGCCGAGATTAAAAGCCAAAGAATAAAAGTGGGTTTTTAAACAAGTTTTAAAAGTGAACAGTAAAGGGGCCGCTCTAATGTGCAAGAGTAGATCATTCCACAACTGGGGATCAGCACTACAGAAAGTCCTGTCCCCTCTGAGCTTCCTCCTGGACCTCAACACCTGCAGGAGCAGCTGGTCTGCTGACCTGAGGGACCAAGGAGGTGAGTTGGGGTGAAAATTTGGGTTAAGAGCCAGCTTCAGATACCCCACTGCTGGTGCAGCCAACGCCACAGTGAACGCCACATCCATCCATCCATCCATCCATCCATCCATCCAGTGTCATCGATCCATCCATCCATCCATCCAGTGTCATCCATCTATCCATCCATCCATCCATCCATCCATCCATCCATCCAGTGTCATCCATCCATCCATCCATCCATCCAGTGTCATCCATCCATCCATCCATCCAGTGTCATCCATCCATCCATCCATCCATCCATACATCCATCCATCCAGTGTCATCCATCCATCCATCCATCCATCCAGTGTCATCCATCCATCCATCCATCCATCCATCCATCCATCCATCCAGTGTCATCCATCCATCCATCCATCCAGTGTCATCCATCCATCCATCCATCCATCCATACATCCATCCATCCAGTGTCATCCATCTATCCATCCATCCATCCATCCATCCATCCATCCATCCATCCATACAGTGTCATCCATCCATCTTTCCATCCATCCATCCATCCATCCATCCATCCATCCATCCATCCATCCATCCATCCATCCATCCATCCATCCATCCAGTGTCATCCATCCATCCATCCATCCATCCATCCATCCATCCATCCAGTGTCATCCATCCTGGAATCAAGTTCAGAATGAATGAATATTTTTTAATGAAGTTTATCAGTTGGAACAATAAATATCTCGTCTTTGTTGTGTATTCAGTTGAATATATCTTAAACAGAATTTGCAAATAATCGTATCATATTTTATTTACCTGTCACACAATGTCACAACTTATATGGAATTGGGGTTGTTACACTTTTGACCTGTAAGCTCTGCTTCTCATGAGACAAGTCGTAAATCATAGCTCAGATATTTGCCAACAAATTAAAGTAGTAAACTGATTAAATGGTAATAACACGAATGGATAACACGAGTTTTCAGACATGATCTCAAAGTGAAGGTCATAAATCACTCTGAGGTAATTAATTCACAATAATCTGCGGTTTAGCGGAATGATGAATAATTAGCTCTCTTCTAAACGTCCCTCTGCGCTCTCTAAAGTTCCAGACGTGTTGCTGTCCGTGAGCACGTTCCCATCAGCAGGTCTTGAAAGCTTTGCACAGGTGTAAAACAAACTTCCTGATAGCGAGAGGGAGCCGTCAGATTTAAACACCTGTCTCGAGAATATTATACAAAACCGTGGTTGGAAGATGTGCAAATGAGTCTATTTGCATACTTTGTACCTGATATTTTTGCACAACTTGTCAGGAATGCACAACATGAGTTATCAACACAGGCGAGAGAGTTTTTTTTCTGTGTGTTTTCAGTCTGAGCGACATAATCCCCCCCCCCCCCCCCCCCCCCCCCCCAACCACCACCACCATCCCGCTCTGCCTGTTAGTCGATCAGCCTGGTTGCTTTTCTGTGTGCACGTTAAATATTTGCATGCATTTTTAACAAACACATACTGTGCCCAATGAAGCCAACAAATCTACAACCCCCTCTCTCCAAACGGCTTTGAGGGAATAAAGGGCTCGCCTGTTCTATGAGTCAATGTGTTTCCCATTTAAGGAGTGAGGATAAGGAGGATAATGAGATTGCATTGTGTATCATGTTGTGGTGGAAAAAAGAAAAATAAGAAAAATAAATGAATAAATAATAAAATTCAGTGTCCCTCATGTGCCTGTTGGCATCAAAAATGCATAATTGGTGCAACTAATCCTCAAACGTCACTCACAGGAGGTATTTCTTCAGAAGAACCAGTTACAACAACACCATTAAAATAAGAAAAGGGGCAAAAAGCAACAGTTGAACCCCAAATTCAGCATTTATCAGCCTTTGAGAGGGTTAAATATTAAGTAATGCTTCTATTAAGAACTGAAGCTCCTCCTGTGAGCATCCATCAGGAAACAACGTGCAATAAAACATGCTCTCAGGTGTTTTTGGATCTGTTTTCATGAACTGTACATAAAAAAAAACAACTTCTTAAACGTCCAGATTGACCCCTGGAATTTACAACCAGATAAAACTGCTTACCCAGGTTCGTTCCTGTGACTGTTATCATTTCAGGTCTCATTTGTGTGGACAGCAGGAGCACAAAGTAAGTGAGTCAACTGGATTTAAGCCACACAGTGTTTACACTCACAGAACGTACAGAAAACGCAGAAAAGGCGGCGTGGCGCCGTGATCAATGCGTCGACATGAGTTCAGATTTAACAAAGAAACATGGATACAACAAACAATCAGCTTACAGTGCATTACCAGGGCTGATTGATAAGTTGTGAGCCTTATATATATATATATATATATATATATATATATATATATATATATATATATATATATATATATATATATATATGTGTATATATATATATATATATATATATATATATATATATATATATATATATATATATATATATATATATATGTGTATATATATATATATATATATATATATATATATATATATATATATATATATATATATATTTATTTATTTATTAATTGGTTTTTTTTTTTCTTGTCACATGTCCCACTTGTCATAACCTTCCAATCATGTTCTCGGCCTCTCAATTCAATGGTCTATTTAAACTGTTAAGTTGCCTGACATTTGATCCTCTTTGCTCTGGACGATCAGCACGCCCTCTCTATGTTTCATCTCCTGTTACTGCTCCTCTGCTGTGATTGGCTGATCACTGCAGCCACAGTGAGGTCACTTGCTTTACAAAAAGCTGGCGCCCTCTTTGCTGGTCATGCAGCGACCCTTGACAACTATCAGCACGTGTCAATGGTTCAATCATTGTGATTTAAAAGTGGTCTGAAACTGCTTCTCTTGTTTCTCTCTGACACACTGTGTTGAAGTTATTCCTGCATGAGGAGATCCTGATTATGTCACATCTTTTATGACTGTGCATTCAGTGCATGATACGTCCAGCGCAGTGAAGCACGTTACATAAAGAGTCGCTTTCTATTTAAAACCATTATATAAATTTATGCCTCCAGAATAACTTCTCCAAAATCAGAGCCCCCCCCAAAAAAAAATTTTCATGAGCTTCTTGATCATGATTAATAAATTTGCATGTTGGCTTTTCAAGGGCATCATTACGAATTCTCCTCTCCCATGAGGAGATGAGAGAATATGAAGCCTAAACCTGCTGCTCCTCTGCACAGAAACACAGTCGAGTCACTCTAAATCATTTCTGCTGTGCTCCTGAAGGCCTTTATTGTGTATTCAGGAGCGCTCACAGGCACGATATTAGCACAGCGGCCCCCACACGCTGGTATCAGCTGAGGAAGAGGAGGAAGAGGAGGGAGACCCACAGTTGGGCTGTTGATCTTTGAACACTGTGGTCTGATTGTGGCTCCACGAGAAGACATCAACACAGCTTCCACGGTTAAAAAAAAGGAGCACTGTGTTATTAAAGGTAGAGCAAGCTGAGCGTTCAGCGGTGCAGCTTTGGGTTTAAAATGCAGAGATGACGGTGCGTTTTGTCACGGCTCCCTGCTGATTAAAAACAACTCCTGGCCTGAAGGGGACACTGCAGTTAAAGGTCAAACTGTAAAACTTTTAAAGGCCACCGCCACTCCACCGGCACACTGTTCTCAATAATACTTGAGGTGATTTATTGCACAACTACGGAACAAGACTTCAGTCTTCAGATTTATCAGGTCGCATTTCTCTCGAAAAGAACAGTTTGACTCGCTCATGATTTATTATTCGATGGAAGACGATGTCCTCCTCGGTCAGTCTGTTTACTCTGTTTGAATGTCGCTGATTGAGACATAATGTGAGGATTAATGTCTTGGCATTAAAATACATTTTTTGACCAAATATAAGCATTAATATAAAAAAAAAGCAGGGAGAAACTCCCAAGAGGATACTGAAATAAATTGTTTTCAGAATCAATAATTTATATAATGTAAATGATGAATTGTTTCTAGTAATTTGTAATTTCCTCATCCAGTATAAACATTTTTTTAACCTTTTAAAGGTCAAATTAATCCAAACAGCTCCTGGAATCAGGTTTAGCTTCAAGGGAAGAGGCTTCAAACAAAGCAACAAACAACACGGCAGCAAACTCTCTGTTTCATGTTTATTTGTTGTCAAAGCGTCAGTCATTGTTAGCTGTTCGATTAGACTTTAAGGGCCCGTTTATACGACAACGCTTCACAGCGTTTCACTCGAAAATGCAGAGAAATAAAATCCGCGTTCACACAGAAACGCTGAGGGACTGAAAAGGCTGTAGTATGCAAACAAGACCTGTAGGTGGCGATATAACTGTAGTCTTTTGGTAGTCTGCCACCAAAGAAGAGGTGGGCTGATTATGTGGTGTATATATTAAATTCGTCTTATCTGAGAGCAGAAGTGGAGCAACAGATGAACGTTTTGTTGAAAGGCAGTCAGCAGATTCAGCAGCACAAGCACAACCCAGTACAGCTCTGATCATCTCTGGATAAACGGACAGACGGATGGACGGACCCCGATCTAAGTTTCACCAACTCTTTATAGACCCTCGGTGATGTCATTGTTTCACTGTCTCAAGCCTTGTTGCACCATGGCCAAACCTTGGGTGGTCTCTCATGGAGGGAGACTTCCTGTAAACGCTTATCTTCATTGGAACAAGCTGGCGAATATTTCTGCCAAATTTCCCTGACAGTTTCTGGGAACGCTAGCTCTCGAACATTCCTAGAAGCCATTTTTCAGATCTTATTGTTTTTCAGGTCGGACTGACCGGAATGCCTTGTCTAAAGAACACAACCTTATGACCTCCTTCAAATGTCATCTCGGGACAAAAACATTAGTATTCTGTAGCACAGTTTCCGTATAAACGGGCGGCTGAAACTCAACAAAACTTTTGCGTTTCATCCTGATACCGTTGTCGTACAAACGGGGCCTAAGACATCTCACAGGTTTGTGGCACCACCTGAGCCCAGGAGGGTTTTATTTTTCAATGAAGAAACAAGAGAATGTGAGATAAATTACTTTCAGAGATGAGGTTTCTTAAAGAATGACGATCGGAAAAATATTAAAAACAGAAACATTAAAGCTCCTGTGAGTGACTTTTACTTGACGTTGGTTTTGGCGCCCTCTGTGGCAGATCATCTTGTCTCTTTTCTGTTTTTTTTTTTCATGTTTAATACGCGTTTTAATACAGCAATTAAAGGCATTTAAATATACGTGTATGGTCTCATTTGTATCCTACCAGTAGCTTTAACCCTTTATGGTGCCCCTTGTTGTTATCTTATTGAATCAAACAGATACGTAGAAGACTAGATTATTTTAAGTTTATCTTATTTTATTCTCATTATCTATTTATTTTATGTATTTTTACTGATTTTTTAGTATTTATTAGAAGTTATATTACATTTTATTGCACTGGTTTTACTTTTACCATTTTTAGAACTCTTCTCACATACTGATGATTATCCGGTGTTTTACTGTTCTGTAAAGCACTTTGGGCTGCATACTCAAATGTATGAAAGGTGTTATATAAATTAAGTTGAGTTTGAGTTTGAGGGGAGCTTTTAAACAAGCTGTGGATATCCTTATTATTTTCGCACACTCACTCTGCCTTCAGGGACCGTCTTCTTGCTTGCTTGTAGAGAAAGTTTGCTGTCCACAGGAACCTAATTGTGGCTCTAATATAACACATTTTCCAAGCAGGCCTAAAGCTCACAGCTCACAGTAAAATACCTGGGAGCTCAAACACAGCAGGAAGGGTAAGTGGAGTCTCTATGATGATGGATCGTCCTTGGAGATACGGGAAAGGTGAGAAAATAGGCTCTACTTTTGTATTGATTGTTTTTGGTGGGACCTCTATAAAAAAAAGACAAAGCACCCGCTCAAATGTCAAAAGAAGGCTTGAGCCCTATAAACTTAATCTAACCAGGTTAGCGGGCAAAGGAAATCTCCTCTTTTATAGACAATGGGATCAGAGGAAGCAGAGGGCTCCCACTGAATCCGCTGGAATGAGTGACAGAGGGATTTTCTTTATGTTGAGATAAATGCTTGCAGACAGCCATGTTCAACAGACCGGCTCAGAACAGGCAGTTATTTGCATTTTTCATTTCAGAGGGATGAGTCAACACCAAAAAGTACTTATAACCACCAGAAACCCACATCTTTAGTGTCCTACCGATGAAATATAGAGCCTCAAACACTTTAAGGTGATCATTAAGACGTATGTAAAGTCAGTTCTTGTTCAAAACTGAAGTACTGTTATTCAGTATTGTCTAAATTTTATATTATTTGTTTGCTTCTAACACATTTGTGAACAAAATACTGTTCGTAAGTTCCTTTAAAAAGGGACTAAAAAATAACTACAGGAACGCCTTTCGAAGAAAAGTTGTGTCCTGTTCTTTAATGTTTTAAAACCCATTTTACAACCACTCTTTAAATTACCGTAACTCTTCAACGATTTGGGCAAGAAAATTCAAATGGCTCCTAAAAGAAGAAAAATAAGCTTTATGGTGATATCCAGACTGTCACAGTACTGCATAGGAATCCACGTGCAACGACGATTCAATCACAGGCAACAACTGATGCAAGCTGTTCGCATTACCGTAACTCTTCTACTATTTGGGCAAGAAAAAGAAAAAAAACACTTAATGAAAGAAGAGAAGATTAGCTTTCTGATCATGATCTCTGACTCTTTAAGGCCAAAATAACAAAAACAATTCCAGGTAGCCTGTAATCAGGCGATACTGATTTCAATCATTTATTTTTCTATTTAAAGTCGAGTACTGTACAGTTTTCAGCCTTTTCTAGTCAAAGCATCTGTCTTATTTCCGCAATGTAGAATTAGCTCCTCGTGCTAGCATTTGCAGAGCTTTTAAAGGACAACAACAACCAACAACTTCACCCATTTAAGGACATCTCTACTGTTAACGTGTCAGTTAAAGGTAACAGCAGTTTGTAATTCTTTGTGGTAAAAATGTAAGATAAGAAAAGAAACTGCTTTTTTCAATTTACAGAGTTACAGCAACAAAATGTGTTAAAATTATAAAAAGGACTTATTAAACAAAAAATGTGCAGACTATTAAGTAACATTTCTAGATGTTAAGTTTCGTGAATCTTATAGCATCTGTTGTGAAATCTTCAAGTTCAGAGACTTTTATTTTGAAATTTGATTTGAAGTGCAACATTCATTGGGATGGTTCTTCAGATTTTCTGACACACTGACTGATTTCTCTGTTTGTGTGATTTACATTCATAACATGATGTGGTTGTATTGTTTAACACGATGATGCTATGCTAACTAGCTGTACAAGCTAACTCGTCTGTGTTGTGAGTGCAGTACTCGACAGTAAGGATTTATGTTATTGTTGGATGTAACTTTAACCTTCAAGATATTTAATTTGTTTCAGTTACTTTTTACATTATTATGCTAATTTTTCATAAATGTTTATTTTCTTTATTTTAATAAATCGTAATTATATCATCTTAATAAATAACTATATAATTACTTATGGAGTTATTCACCATGCTCTATCAATCTCATTCTACACTGTTGTACTAACAAGACTACAATAGTGGTCAATTCATCCTAAAACCAGATTCAGGGTCAAATACACAACAGCACCATATATCTGTGGCTAACAGGGCTAGCTAAGCTAACACTCAAAGCTCATCATCTCTCAGAATGATAATGGTGGTGCTTTTACCTTTTTTGTTCCTGTTTGTCTGGGGATCCTAATATAAAGCCATGGTTGCATTGTTTACACACAAGACTTCAGCTGTTAGCAGCCCATAGCATGTTAATGCTAACTGTTCCTAAGTTGCGAGCTTAGGAGAAGGAGGTGAGGACGACATGCTGGTACTGCTGTGCGAGCTAAGGAGAGACAACATCAACCCGTCCTTCCATCCATCATTTTGGAGATTGTAAGACCTATCTACAGTAAGATGGACGAGCTAGCCGTGCTAACGCAGCACCAGAGGGCAAACTGGCAGATTAGCATCATGCTATTCACAGACACATGGCTAATAGAGCTAACACCGGACAGGAACGCCACATTGACGGATTTCACCTGCTGTGAGCAGACAGGATACAGGAGAACGAGACTGAACAGACTGGTGAAGAAGGCCAGATCAGTCCCGGACCCTCTGGACCCTGTGGAGGTGGTGGCTGACATGAGAATTATGCCCAAGCTGACGTCTCTGATGGACATTTTTTTCTTGTTGACATCTGTTATATAATGCTTTTTTATATATTCTTGGAATTTTTGCACTTAACACTTTGTTTTTTGCTGTGACTCCTGAATTCCCCTTTGGGGATCAATACAGTATGTTCTGTTCTGTTCTATTATATTTATTCTATTATGATTCACTGACCATTTAAAACGAATACCTTCCAGATGTCTTTGCTTCTGTTTCCTCTGAATCCATCTCAGATGGCTCAAACATACAAACCTACACTAACCCCTCCACTTAAGCGTGCTTAGCGTGTGGGGACAGGCAGCTGTCTATCAAATCATGATCTGTACTCCCACACAGTCTTCAGAAACAGTCTATGTGACAGGCGAGGTCTTTTAATCTGGGTTGTCAAATAGCTGTGACAGCTCATTGCCGCTCAGATTTCTATTAACGCTTGATGAGAGTCTCAACTTTGATAGCACATACAGCCTTTTACGATTTGACACCTAACGCTCAAAGGATTCACATGACAAGTGTTACAAGTGACTCAACCTTCATTTACAGACCCTACATAAAATGAAGAATCTGTTAGAAGGAGCCTGGATGTTACTTTGGGATGTTTTGTGGTTTCTGTTGGGAGTACATTTGTGGTTTGAGAAGTATTAACGAATCAGCAGGCTTTACTGTGCAGCTGAGAAACTGTCTGTATGCAACGAAATCAACCATGTTAACAGTCGTGGTGGTTCTCTGATGTTAAATATTTTTCATATTGACAAAAAAATCTGTACACAAGTGCAGTTAAATTAAAAAATTCAACATGGGGGGGATACACGTGCTCCCCAAAGATGATGTGGGATGCAACAGAAATACTAAATCTGACTTCTGTTCTCATTCTGACTTCAAGAAACATTTCAAAAGTTGTTTTTTCTTTTCTCCTCCTGAGAAAAGACCTGACGAAACATAAATTTTTACTTTTAAAACATCTGCAACAAACATAAATTTGGCAACACAAGGACCCTATAATTCAAAATGAATCATCAGATTTTTTTTGGTCTTTAAATGAATGTAACTTCTCAACCATTGAGGCCAGCTAGAAAATTCAAACAGCTCCATAAAAGAGGAAAAAACAAGCTTTACGTTAACTTCTGGGGTATTACGGTACTGCATAGGAATCCACATGCAATGGCTTTTCAATCACAAGCGATAATTGAAGCAAGTCGTTCTCATTACCGTAACTATTAAAATATTTGGGAAAAGAAAAAAATACAAACCGTTCCTGAAAGAAGAGAAGATGAACCTCGGGGCATTATCTCTGATTCTTTTAAGAACAAAATAACAAAACAAAGACCAGCAGGCCTGTATGATACATGGGTGGAAAAAGGTAAGGTGCAGGAACTTTCCCCTGAACTTTATCGCTGCTGTACTGCCCTCTGCTGGTCTGGCTGTCTGTTGCAATTCAGTTTTTTTTGTCTCATTATAATAATAATAATAATAATAATAATGATAATAATAATAATAATAATAATACTTTTTTATATAGCACTTTTCAATACATTTAACAAAGTGCTTCACAATAAGCAGTAAAACCAGTTAAAAAAGAACAGCAAACAGTAAAAACAGATTAAAAAAACAGATAAGAAAAGCAGACGAAAGAAAAAAGAAAAAGATCACTAAAAGCAAAACTAATAAAATCAAGATAGAAATAAAATAAAATTACAAAATAAAAGCTTCTCTGTGAAAATAATTCTTCACTAATGAGATAAAACAGGGGACTGATTTTGCACGTCTGATTTCCTCTGGCAGGCCATATGTCACTGGTTTGATTTCCACGATCTACTCAGGTCGTTGGGCCCAGATACATGACTGGATATAATAATGAGCCACAGGAACCATGTAGTTCCTGGGAGTGTTTTACCAGGAACTAAAAGTTCCGGGACATTATAGTCGTAAAGCACCCTTAGCCAACTATATATGATATGGTGTTTTTTCTGCAACATTTCACAATTTTATGTTGCAAAGGCAAATTCTTCCTTTGCGTTAAATCTGATTAAATTCTGAAAAAGTTTTTTTGGACAGAAAAGAAAAAAGTCTTTGCTGGAATTATTTATCACCAACCACGGGCTACAAAAGCATGCCTGAAAAGTCTGCTATCATCTGTATCGGCCTGTATCATCTTCAGACAATAGCGAATCCAGGTTCACTAAGTGAAAAAAAAAAGAACTCCAGCTGCAGCCCTTACTACTCTTTTTTTTTCCTGCAGAGGGATTCATTTACAGAGTTTTGTGGTTTCTTTCTTTTGTGTCCTTTTCTTCAAAAAAACAACACATCAGAAACCCACCAGGGATGCTTCAACAGCTCCTCCTTTTCAAAGTCCTCGACTATTCATTGATGTCTCACATTAAAGGTCAGGATGAACTTGTCTCTCACACTTTTCGACTACACAAAACGGAGGAAATTGTGCATCAAACCTGAAATTATCCAAAAGGGGAAGGTGAAGCTGCTATCAGTTGTGTTTGCTGCTAAAGAATGTCAACCCTGCAGCTCGAAGTAAAAGATGTATTATGTCCTCGTGTCGGCCACAAAGGACACCTATAGTGAAAAAGAAGTAACCTTGGGGACTTCTTACTCAGAGATATATGTACTTTTCCAGTGTAGAGAGAGAGATAACATGACAAATAATTGAAGAGGGCCATCCAGGCACTACCGGAAAGGAAAGCAATCCATCTCCGGGGCTGTACAAAAGAGATATTGAAATAATAACTCAAGGATTACCAGTATGACAGAGTAGAGTTTCTTCATCTCCTCACACGTCTTCGTCAGTGCCGTGAGATCCATGTTGTATTTCTCAATTGCCATCTGGGGTACAGAGAAGAGGAGAGGAGAGGAAAGTCTCAGTGAGTTTCTTCTTTTTCTTTCTTTCACTGAAACAATTCTCAAACTTTGTTGTTGTTGTTTTTTTTTTTAATTTCAGAGAATCCAACATTCAATGTTTTTATTGGAAGGAAAGGATGTTTTCCAGTGGCCTTCCACGGTGTATCTACGGCCCTGACACAGCTGTAGTAGATACTACTGCTCTTTTTTATTGACACTGACGGAAGTCACAGAGAGTGATGTTTGCTCTGAAAAAAATGAAAAGCTGAAGGTCTGTTTTCTAGAAAATGTTTTGGACAAACTGTCTCTGGTCAGGTTTGTGATGCAAGGATTTGAATAAATAAACAGAAAGTTCTCTCTGACAAAATTTCCAGGTAGATGGATGAGGATCATTTACATAAACGCCTCTGTTCATATCTGAGGTTACATAACTCACAGCTTCACCGCTTCAGGGAATCTGTTGAGACTCCAGGAGTCATCAACAGCGTAATCAAGGGGTCCCCAAACTTTTTCCTGTGAGGGCCACATAACTTTTCCCTTCTCTGATGGGGGGGCCGGGGTCAGTTAGAAACAGATAAAATGTGACGATCGCAGGGGTGCCTGAATGTAAACGTTTATTGTTTTCCAGGAAGCCAAATATAACCAAATATTAATAACCCTTTACGGGATCTTCAGGAAATAAATATTGTGTAACACTATTTATGAAATAGAATTTCACGTTCAATGCGTGTATTAGTCTCGATCATGTGGCCAGACTGAAAAAAAAATCATTATGTGTCTCTGGTATTGTTCAGGGGGCCAGGCCAAATGTGGAGGTGGACCGTATCTGGCCCACGGGCCATAGTTTGGTGACCACTAGTGTAATCACTGATCATACTCCTTTTGATACAGTATGTTGGACCCTGCTAACCCAATGCCTGACAATCAGTTCCATAAATCACTGGTCCCCAAACTACGGCCCGCGGCCCGGATACGGATACAATCGAGATGAATCTGCAGTCTGTGCCCCATCAGTGTATCAGGCAAACTGACCCCAGCCCCCCATCAGAGAAGGGAAAAGTTGTGGCCCTCACATGAAAAAGTTTGGGGACCCCTGCCATAAATGATTGGATATATTTTGAATGCCAGGTGTGAAAACCCTCCTGTGGGGTACCAGAAACATGTCAAACCAAGGCCAAGGCCCATTGAAGTAGCACTGGTAGTAAATGGTGGCTACACCAAGACCCATCATTCCTTAAACTTAACATTCACTGGTTTGTTGGGTTTAGATGCTAGCTGTATGCCCTGTTTCCAACAAGCAGGGGAAACAGTTTGCTACGGGTCGGATCGGTGTTTCCACAGCCAACCGTGCTCTCCTTGGTGGGCGGAGTGTTTGGGAATGTAACTCCAGGTGAGACCTTTAACCATTGTGTTTTTTTGGCTGGTTCATTTTTTGTTAATTTCGGGCGATCAATGTTTAAGTTACTGGTATTTTGTTTGAGCTGAAAGCTTTTTGAGTTAGGGATGTATGCCACAAAGTTGTCGAACAACTTGGGAAGTGACGATTCTTTGATCCTGTGTTTACGGTTTCTTTCCTGAGCTTTAAACCGGTCTGATTGTCAGAACTTAAAGAAATGAGTTGCCCCAGAAGCTCCCTGGGAGATACTTCTAACACTGTGAGAGCTTTTACAGTCCGAGGCCTCCCTTTATTAATGTAAATGCCACTAGAATCTGTTGGGAGAAAATCATCAGTGCATGTTCAAAAAGATGAATTAGTATCTGATCTCATCCCTCGTGGCTGTAAAGCTCTTTCCAAAGCAACGAAATGCCGATAAAGGTGAAGAAAAAGAAGAAGAAGAAGACTCAAAGCTGAGAAAGCAGATATTAAACAGCTCATTTGTGCGAGAAACAATGCGCACGATCAATCCGATTGTTTGTTTACAAGAAGACACATTGTACATTTAAATTAAGACGTAATTAAATAATAAACACGAGATTTACTGCTTTACCTTCAGGTCTTTGTAGAAGTTGGGGTGAAGAACTACAGCATTTCTCTTCTTGGAAACATTTTTGAACTGAATGATTTTTTGCAGCTCTTTCTTCAGGACTGAAACACACACACACACACACACCTTGGTGAGCATTTGTCATATGTGACCACTGAGGCAAACAGCAGCTTTAAATCAGTCGCTGTCTCCAGTGTGATCTGCTGTATCTGTGCCTGTGGTAACAGTTTGTAAGTCATCATACAGACAATATATTGGATTGGGCCCGTTTATTCCCCCGCAGACAACCCTGTTTTTGACAAAGTACAGTAAAACTTCAATTACAGAAGGAGCGAGTAAATGTTACTATCACACAGTCTCACAAAAAGCTTACGTTGGCACAAAAAGGAAAAAAAGTCGGGTCAGTATTACATTTATCTCAGCACATTTGAGAACAGTCTTTAGGCTCTGTAGTAAAATCCGATCTACTCACCATCAACTTCTGCGGTCAGGCCTTTGATGGAAGCTACCCAAAAGAGTCACACACACACACACAGAAAAAAAGAGAAAGAGAGAGAAAACACTTTACAGACCTCACTTGAAAAGAACAACACAGCTTTCTCTCAGCTTTTGATCAAATCTCGATTAGCGAATACCTCCCGGGACAGTTTCGAATTCTGCCAACTCCTGGGTAAAAGTGGCCAGGCACGGTTCATGCAACATAATCTGCTCCACAAGGGCATGGAGCAAGGTGAACTTGTCTCTCCCATGGAGCTGTGAAAGCTGGGGATGGAGAGAAAACACACAATGAGAGTGGAAATAAAAGAAGAAAAAAAACAAAAGAGGGCACGGCCTGTACAAAGCTGTGGTCCCCTGCTGCACAGCATGAGGACTAATAACATAAAGGAAGCAAGACAGATGTGTACTGTGATATCTGCTGCTGTGTGTAGCTGAAGAAACGCCGCTTCCTCCCTCAAGGCCAGGAAGAGAATCTGAAAGTATAATACACACTCACACGCACTCTGTCGGCACATAGGGGATGTTTTTATTTGTGCTGCTCATTCATCATGTTGTGTATTGACCCTGTAAATATTGGAACTTCTGTTTAAAAAGACTTCTGAAGTAACACATATCAGGTTGAAGTGGTTTAAACGGATAAATAGCGCATCACGGTTTGATGCCATTATGCCTGAAGGACAGCTTATCCTTGAATGCATTCCTGGCTCGACGTGCAATCCACCACTCAGCAATCAAACATCATCCCAGTACCGATGTAAATATTTCAAAAAATACACAGGGCCCCAACAAGCCTTCAATGTTTTTACAGCTGATTTAGATCACTGGTGTTCGTCTTTATTTTGTCCCTCTAGTGCCCCTGTAGTAGCTATAAATGATTTACAGCTCAGAAAAAAATCTCTTTTGTTCCTACACTTGTATTCGGAAAACCCTCATTTCAGCCTCCTTCTGAAATGGTTCATTTTAGCTACTGTCTCTTTAAGAAACTTCGCCCCCCAAAAAAACCTTCACTCTGATTGGCCAGCCCTGTCGACAGAGGGATATTGGGCCGACCTTTTCATTTACAAATGAAATTGTAAATTGTAGAATTGTAGACCTTGGTGACTGAGGCCCACCCAAAGCAATTCCTTGCCTCGTGATGACCTCATCATTTCAGCAAGTCTGGTGAAGATCTCGTGCTAATTTTTTTAGAACGTAGAGGTTTGAAAATCTGCTCACTCTCAGGATGAACATCCATCATTTTTCCTTAATTCCATGTTTAACTCAGAATCCCGAGCAGTTTCTGGTTGTTCTTTGCTTCTGGCTTCTTTGCTCACTGTGGTCTCATTTTTCTCTGCAAAGTGAAGTCCTGCCCCTCGATAGAGTCAGGACAACCACTGGTTATAAGCTGCAGTAACTCAATTATGTCTTCATGCAGCGTGACAAAATTTAAAAGCTATAAATCATAAGAATAAAAGAAGAACGAAATTTGATTTTCTCTGATTCTATCATTTTAAAAAATGAAGAACTGAAGAATTAGTGAGTACAAGCCATTTTCAGGCAGCCTCAAGCCTAAGGAACATAGGAAAACAATGGTGGTAGCACTTCATGCAGTAAGAAGTGTAGAATTATTTATTTTCACAGAATTTAGCCGGCGTTAGGACTGTGAGTCATATTTAATGTATCGCGTGTTGATCTCTGCGTGTAGCAGAGAGCTTTTTTTCCCTCCTGTCTCTCTGCTCCTCTGCTTCACACAGGTGGTGCGTCGTGATTGGACGGCAGCAGTGGGCGCACCAGCTGTTGATTGGTGGGATGCTCTCCTGTGGTGGACTCCAATTGGTTGGGAGCTGATGGCTGCTTTTTCAAAGACGCCAGTCCCTCCTGCCTCACCACCAACACTTAATGAAAAGCTTTTTTGCTTCGTGTGTTTGAGTGTTGAGAAGCATTTCATTTATGTTTTATAAGAATCAAAAGCAATTAATCAAAGGTTTGTATCTTTTTTCCCTCATAGAAGCAGGTAAGATTTTTGATTTATAACACTGTTTTGTTTATTGTTTTAAGCTAACTCTAATTTTTGTTGACGGACTCCAAACTTGTTTCCGTTTCTTTTTATCTCGGTGGTGAGAAAGGAGTGGTTGCCCACTGGTGGTATCCCCTTGACTGAGTCGTAACACCGGAGCAAACTGGTTTTTTGCTATTTTTACAGAAGGCATAAGAATCAAAGTGATATTGATTAAAATCTCCCGTCTTCTCCAGGCTGTTCAGACATGTTGCTGACCGGGCGCAGATGGCCAGGTGGTTTAGTTGCGCCCCATGAGGTTCGCTCTCGAGCAGGTGGCCTTCAAGTCCAGCCTGTGGCCTGTTTCCCACATGTTAATCCCTGCTTTTCCCCAAAAAATAACTTTGAAAAAAAAACAAAGTTGCTGATGTCACTTGTGATACATTCAGGAACCCTCAGAAACTTCAGAATCTGATAATTAAGCCATTTTTTTTTTAGTTTTTGGATTGGACAAATGGTTTGTAAACGCGAGTCATTTAAAAATAAGTGGTACTTTGAATCAGCTGGTGGGTTTGGGATCCAGGGGGTTAATTAGAATATGGGAACACAGGGTTCCCTCTCTTTAATCTTTAAAGTTCAGGACCTACCAAAAGACAAGCTATCACAGGGTTATGAAGTGTTCACGTAATCAATGAACACTATTCACCTTTTTCCGGACTACCCATAGTTCATGCGGTTGAACGTTTTGTTTACGTCGCCATGGAGACCACCAAGCTGCTGATGTTAGCCTAGCTGTCATACTCGCTCTAATAACCTTCTTTTAAAGCAAGAAAGCATCAAAATTAACAAAAATCAGAGGTGGAGTCACAGTGTGGATGTTTTTGAAAAAAGTTCACACTGAGCCCTGTTAGCATTAATGATTTCACGGGAGTTGTTTTGAGCTAGCTTGCTGGTGGCAGCAAACGGAAGTCGATAACCACAGGCGGAAGTCAACACCCATAGGCTTCTGAAGAAACAGGTGGATACTCTTGGAGTGTACTCTAATAGAGCTACAGAAAACAGTGTGGTGAAATGTGAATCTACACACCATATTTATTCCACCAATAGGATGGGAAATACTTTTGACGAGTCAAACGTACAAACAGTTTGGGTAAAGGCCAAAGGTGCCTTGAATTTGAGCTACCACCAACAAGCAACAGGGCCAGCCATTTGGACTGACATCACCGGGCAACTGCTACAAAAAAACAGTTATTCTTAAATAAATAAATAAATAAATAACTGTTTATCGGGAAAAAAAAATAAGACTTTGAATCTGCCTACCCCTGAGCAATGTGTTAGACCACACAGGTGTAGCAGTGCCAAAATACACAAAAACACCTAGAGGGAGACACCTTGGCTTTCGTATACAGCTTCGAGTGAACACTCAAGGAACTGCGGTTTATTGTTCCTCGTAGGCTTCATTTCTTAACACCTGAGGTTGCATCTTGAGCATACTTGAATCTTTAAGAAACCAAAAGAGCGACACAGTGATGGCTCTAAAGGGCTGTCAGGATTCAGGATGTCTAATTATTTCCTATAACTGCGTAAAAATTCAAATAAGGGCCCCGTAATCCAAGACATACTGCTTATGAAGGAGTCTTTCTAATCCTGTTTCAGGGCATTCAGACGCTCTGGGTTATGTTGTTCTGCAGTTTAAAGTCCAGTCCTGCCTCTCAGGATCACAAAGCCTCAAGAAGAGACGTGTACAAGCCTCAGAAAAAGGTCACGGTCAGGTTTTTTCTTCAGCTATTCATTTGTCGGGAGTGTGTCTCGAGCAGCAACAGTTTACTATTCTCAATTAGACCTGGAAACCCCTCCGAGGGAACACGAGGGCCCGGCTTCATTAAAAGGAGCAGAGGACTTTTTTTTTTTTTACTTCTGTGCCGAGAGCGCTGCCCCTGAAACCATCCCAGCACAGAGACCTGCACACAAAGAGTGGCTCCAGCTTTATTCAGAGAAAGGCAGAGAGTCCTCTTAATACATCCAACAAGTACCGGACCTTAAGAGCAGCAGTTCAACGTTTTGGGAAATAAGCTTAATCTCTTTCTTGCTGAGAGGTAGATAAGAAGATTGTGAGTACTTTAATAACTATGCAGGAAAAAATGAGGCTACAGCCAGCAGATGGTTAGCTTAGCATAAAGACTGCAGAGGGGAACAGCCAATCTATCTATACCTGAACCTGAACTAGTCTAGACAAACCACCGAGTGCTTCTCACCTACAACAGAAAAACCTGATGAAGCTGCAGGACATGACAAGACATGAGAATCCAATTAGCTAATCTCCTGTGTTGATTTTAGGTGTAAGAAAAACATGTTTACACACCAGCAGTTAGCATAGACACCTGCAAAAAGTTCAGCAAGAAACTGCTAATGGAGAACGACATGTTATTAGCAACTGCTGCCTACTAAGGATTCACAAATGTATTTCTGACTCGCACACAAATCTATATCGTTCTACACAAATCTAAAAAAAAATCCACAAATAAAAAAACAAAAATCGCAAACGTATTTTTGATTCACACACAATTATTTATTGTTTTATATATATTTAATAGAAATTCTCAAATACACGGCGCATTTACGAGCTGCTTTTCATTTGTGAACCTCGCTGCATTTGTGTGTGGATTTTTGAGACTCCCCTGACGCGCTTAGATTCACAAATACATTTTTTTCAACAGGGAAACGCTGAAGCCCCCCTAAAATATTCTTAAGCCCCCCTAAATAATTTGATGTTGTTTTATTAAAAAAAAAAAAAAAATCTTTTTTTTTTTTTTTTTTACAAAAAAATGCAACATGTTCAATATAAAGTGGCCAGAATATGAGTTTAAATAAATAATCATATAACCTGTCATCATTCACTTAAATACGATCGTAAATCTGTCAGTTTCCCCTGTCTGTAATTAATAAACCAAATGCTCGTGTTTGAAAAATAAAAACCTGGCTTGCACACTATAGACAGTCGCTGCTCACGTCTTAGCTTTGTTGTTTTGCGGTCAAAAGTTAAATTCCAGCTCTAAAGTAACGCTGCTTAGTTAGCTATTTAGTCTGAAATGCATTGTGAAGGTCCTGGTTGTTTATAGAGTTAAGTGTGCACTCTTTTTACCATATACTTTCTTTGGGGTAACTTCCCTCTGGAGCATCAGCTGTGTTTCTTCTCGTATGATTATCATCAGTGGATAATAATAATAATACACTAATAATAATCACTCCACCACCCCTATTGACCTGTAGGAGTCAGGGCAGAGGAGCACAGACAGTGCAAGAGGAGAGACCTCTACTGGAAAGGTGAGAAGGAGAGTAAAGATTAGAAAGTGGAGAAAGCCAAGATATATATATTTAATTTGTCAGTCTCTGTTAGCTGTTTGTGAAGTTTTGTGCTCGTGCGCTACGTTTGCTCACATCCTCTGCATCTCCTAGGGGGCTAAGCCCCCCCTGTCCTTAAAACCTAGTGACGCCTCTGGACTAAAGTCAAACTTTGAAAAATAATTACACCTCGTAGAAGTGTTTCTCACATCGTGTGCTGTGGTGATATGAAGATACTATTAGGCTGCATTGTGTTTCAGTCCAATGATTGACAGCTGCTGTTCTTGGCAGTATTTTTCTTTAAACAGTTTGTGTAATCAATCGCTGAAGCTCACGCCTGATCCGCCTGTTCCTATACTTCGTTGTTTTTGTTCGCCATTCATATGAAGCTATTGAATAATCTCCATAAAACAATAAACATTTGTGAATGAATCAGAAATATGTTTGTGAATTTTGTTTTTTTTTGTGAATTTTTTTTTACATTTGTGTAGAACGCTATATATTTGTGTGTGAGTCAGAAATACATTTGTGAATCCTTATGTGTGCATTTGTGGATTTTGAGACTGAGCTGGCTCCATGGAGACCGCCTTCTTACACCCCAAGTATTGTTTGAACTGACTGTCAAGAGGAGAACTGATCATGCCAAAGTGGAGAAGCAAACCGTGCCTCAGCACGTCCCACTCGCGGTCACTCAGCCAAACAAACTGAACTTCAGGGTTGAAGCGTCCTTGAGCACGGCATGGTTGGCCAGTGTGACCGCGCCTTAAAGCTGCGTGCCACTCGGAAAAGATGATGAGAACAATGGTGGTCGCCATTTTGGACGAGTTAACTTAAACAAAGACAAGGCCAAACAGAGAGAGAGAGTCATGTCTGTAAAGTCTGCATCTTTTTTTCTTGTTTCATGTTTTTGTTTCCTGTTTTACTTTGAAACGTCTGACTCTCGTCTCTGTCTTCCAGATTTGTTGCTGTCTGCCCTGCCCCCGTCTGTCAAACCTGATCCCTGATTGTCTTCCCCAGCTGTGTCTCATCACCCCTCATTACCTCTTGTATTTAACCTCATGTGTCTCACCATCTCATTGCCAGTTCGCTGCTCTTCACCGTCTTCGTTCCAGCCTTGTTTCACAGTCTGGTCACAGCCGTTTATGACTCTTGCCTGTTTTTGTTGTAAGTCTTTTGCCTCACGTTTGTTGGAAACCTTTGCCTTTCTTGGACTGATCACCTGGACTGTCTGACTGCCTCGTTTGTGTACCAAACTCTTCTTGTGTTATTAAGCTCTTCTTTCCTTTTGGAATCTGAGTCTGTCTTTGTATTTGTGTCCTATCTGGGTCAAAGTTCACGACAGAGAGTGAGTTGTGCTTTTGGCATCGCCCATGCCTCCTTATTATGTACATTTTTTGCAAAACTCCAACTCCTTATTTTATCTTAACGAATGTCTTTACTCCACACAGTGTGTACCAATAAGAAAAGAGCTAAAACTAGGCTGTAAACATATTTACACACTCACACACTGAGGGAGCTGACCCATTAGAGTGTGTGTATGGACTCCACTGTCTTTGTTTTGACCCTAAAATCGAGTAAACAACAAAAAGTGAAGCTGCAGACGCTTTGAAATAACAAAAGTTGACTGGAAAGTTCTGCATTCTAGCTTTAGTTTATTCTGAACTTGTTTTTTTTTTGTTTCTTTTGGAAGTGCATATTTGTTATTTGGTGTATGAATCCTGGTTGTTATGTTCGAGGAGAGCCAAACAAGCTGCATCTCTTAAGTTTCCAGCCTCATTACAGAGCTGAGCTCGTCGTCTTCCCTACCTCAGCTTCACGGTTAGCAGACAGATATGAGAGGAACGAATTCTCCCATTTATCTAAGCTTGAAAGCATCTATCTAAAAATCTCCAACTGTTCATTAAACAAACCTGAAAATGGGCTCAAACGTTTTGCTGTAATCAAAGGACCGACGGACTGGCAGCAGTTAATGAATGTTCACATCTAAGAGAAACCAGCAGCCACACTCTGCAGAGCCAGACAGAGATATTAAATCACACATCTATCAGAAGGACTAAGTCTAAGTCCTGAGTGAATCTGCAGCAGAAAGACATCAGAGATTGTTGAAAGAGGATGTAGAGAAGTCATGCAGTGTATATCAATGAGTAGTCTTATTAGCCCAGTGCTGCAACTCAATCAAAGGTCAGGAGAGAGCGGCGGAGTCGTACTTTCGTTAAGGAGGAGAGGCGGAATCCCTTGGCCTTTCCCTTCCTGGTGTTGTCGTTGAGGTAATTGCCAATGGCGAGGAGGTACTCCAGCACGGAAACAAATGACCTGCAGTTGTTCAGCTGCGTGCACATTCTGATCTTCTGTTTAATCAGCTGGAAGACAAACACAGGGACACAGAGCAAAGTCATTTTCTTCTGTAATCCAACCGCACGCGGGCTCTCGCTTTCATTTCCCGAGGACGACGACTGTGAAAGTTAAGTGGAATAAAACTTGTTTAGGAGCTTTGTGTGCTGATACAGCGTGGACAAAAATAACTTATGGCTTTAGTATTATAAATCCCAAAGATAAAGAACCACCTCACAACACCCCATTTGACCGAGAATAATCCGGACTCGGTTCTTTGCCAGATAATCATTGGGTATGCAATTTAATCAGGCACAAATGTCCCAAAAGAATATTTTAAAATTATCTTCAAAATAAACAGTTCTGCAGGAAAAATGGTTGAAAATAAAAAAAAGAAGTTATTCAAAAAGGTGTCTATTCTTTTGCCAGGGGTGTATTTCTGAAGTAAGGAGGTATTGCTTAGGGAATCACAGTCCTTGACAAAGAGTTGGCTACACACCACCATATGGTGCTGTTTCAAGAATTAGTTCCTCAAACCTGGCAGAGGGATGGCTTCAATCACAGGAAGGAGAAACAAGATGTGCAGACACTTTTTATCAACCTACTCTGCACAGAATCAGCTCTGTCGTTACAGCAAACTGCTAGTTTTAATGAAATACACCTGAAACAGCTCAGCCCACGATGTATGCAAAGTGGTTTTTCCCTCATTTCTTCTTCTGGAGATTAAACACAAGTTTCATAACCATGGATTTTGTTTGAAAGCTGTTGAACCCAGGAGATGGCAGGGCTCTTTTTAGCCCCCAAGTTTATAATTCCCTCAATCTCATTGTGTTCTTTGACGCATATTCCGGTGGGCTGTAGGACAAGCCTGACACAAGGCGTTACACCACTCAGTCAGGTGTTAAGGTGTCAAGGAGCCGCATTGAAGACTGGACGGTCAAGATTAACACCCAACCAACAGCATCATCTATTCCAGTATTAGCAGAACGTTTAATCTGTGAGGATGAATGAGAACCAAGGTCAGGGTAAGATTGGACTATGGCCAGCTGGGAGGGGTACAAGACTGGAGGTTGGTGGAAGATGTGAACCAAAGGATCTGCTTTCCTGCAGAGATGGCCTCTACAAACCTGAGACTAGACCGTGTGCTCAAGTCCACATCATAGAACTCATCGTGCCTTGTGAGGACGCAATGAAGGAGGCCAATGATCGAAAGAGCCTCAAGTGGGGTACACACATAACGACAGTCGGGCTGTTTTTATCCCAATTCTCCTCCTTCCCGACTAAGGACAGACAACGCCCAATCATCCTAAATCGTATAAGATTATCTTATAAGGTTATCCTGTAGTCTGATGTGTGTTAAGATTGAATTTGTCAAGATAATCGGCTTCAAAACGAGTCGGGGCTGACAATTGTAGACATTAAACTTGTTCAATATTTACAACCAAAAATCTTTGTGTGTGGGGAAAGCGGACAACTCCAGAGTCGAGTTATGACGTAGAATGGAATGTAGCCAATCAGGAGGCGAGCTGACTGGGGAACAAGGAAGTAGACGTAAACTAATCAAGCATGGCTGACCTTTTCTTATTTTTGGTTCGGGATTTTTCTGTTAAAAATAGTCCCGAGACCACCCTCATTCCCTCTTCTATGTCCTCTTCCATGTTGCGTTTGGTGTTAGCCGGTTTTTGCTATGTGTTGCTATGTTTCTTCTTCTACATATTTGTTAGATTATGTTTGGTCACACAAGATTTCTGTCTTGGAGGACGAGATTCTAGATTAGTGGTGGGACAGAATCGGAGCACACCACACACAGTACGATCAAAACCGTTTGATGCCTGTTTTTTGATCGTCACGTCTGGGCTCTCTAACAGATAAAACATCTCTTCAGATTTAGAAAATCCTTTTGTGTGTGTACCCCGCTTTAGGTACCCCAAGCAGACAGCCAATTCTGAGCAGCATGGCTGGAAAACCAGAGTTTGCCCAGTGGAAGTTGCGACCCTGAAGAGGATAAGGGGTCTAGGAGATGAATGAGTGAATAAATTTGGCTCTTCTTGACGAATGCTTGCTACCAGACACCTGAGAGTGCTTCCTCTCAGGCAGCTGGGCCACATTTGCTCTGAGGGAGGTGGCAGTTGAAACTTCACTCAGTCTGGACCTGTTCTTTGATTTCCCTCCTTTCTTGCTTCCTGAACACATTTTCTTGCGTTGATAGCTCTTTCTTTAGCTGTGCAGCTCGTTGTGTCTGTTCATCTCCCTGGTACTTTGCATGCTGCTTCACATTTCTTTGAATAATGACGAGAGGTTATTCTCCTTAAGAGCGACAACCTTCTCTTCGGATATGAGACCAGTGTAATTCCTCTTAAACTCCACAGAAATAATCATTTTCTCACTTCTCCTGAAACACTCTGTGTCTGACATCAACATTCCTTTTCGCTTTTGAAAGAGACATCTTGCTTTAACGATGTTTTGAGGACGTTGGCAGCGTGACAAATATTTGTTTTGCCTTTTCTCTGCTTGGGTTCACCCGTGACTATGAGGGTCAACTTGGAAACGAGATATTTTTCCTTGGTCCCAACAACGGACTGGCCAATGACCTCAGTGGGCCAAATTTCTCTATAAGTTGATATCAAGTGGCCTGCTGTATGAAATGGCTTTGCAGGCCATAAACACTCCACGGGAATTTGAGACCCCTGTCGTAGAGGTTTTCTGGCAAGTCCAACTCTGGGGAGGCCTAAGGGAGGGATCATATACCATATTTGGCTTGGGAATGCCTCAGGATTCCCTGAGAGATACTGGAAAGCATTGCTGGGGAGAGGAACCTCTTGGTCAGCATACTTGGCCTCTGCGATAAGAAAATGTTACTGAGGTCTGTTTCTACATCCGTCCATGATAGCAGTTTCAAGAGCGTTGGGAAAAAGTGCCACAACTTGGTCAAACATGTCAAGCACAGTCCTGCAAATGCGAGCAGGAGAACGGACAACAATCAGAGCCTAAGACATTACCAGCTGGTGGAACACCAAACTGAGTGATCACCTGGATTCAGATCAACAAAGAAGCACTCGAGCCATGCTGATGGAGGCAGAGTTTGACAAGATCAAGACGCTTTAGACCAGAGTTATTCAGTTAAAATTCCAAAAGGTCCAGCCGGAGAAAATGTACTGAATCAAAGTCCGGAACATCATAATGTGTAAAAATTCATAGAACTTTTTTGTTATTTTAAATTATTGTTATTTACTTCATTCATGAACTTGAGTTTCAGTGTGTTGGCTCGAATTTGGGGGGTCAGTTTTAAACTCCTGTAGTTTTTTTAAGGAAACTCTGAGAAAGAAAGAGTTCAAATTTAAATTAACATATACTTGACAATACTTAAGGTTTCCCAACATCTAAGTAAACGGAAACATTTACAGCAGACAGTGAAATCGTTATCATCTTATTGAATTTAAGAAGAGCTGTATTTAAAACTAGGAGATAACAAATCAGAACAGTTGTTTAGTAATTGTGCATGGTCTCTGAGCATCAGACTGATTTTGTGCTCTCAAAGGGAAAAATAAACATGAATGAGTCGCTCCACTTTTCTTTTCTTAGTCTGTGTTATTTGTGGATGTAATTCTCTCTAACTCCGGCTCACTCGTCTCTTCGTCTTCCTTTATTTTTCTCTCTATTTCTCTTTTCTTCTGCCGCTGGCTTCTAAACTTTCGCCTACATGCAGAGCAGCAACATTTAAAGGCTGGGATGCAGAGCCTTCATTGGGGATGGCTTGACTCAAATGCAATTGGTCCGTACGTTTCCAGCGCTGCTCTACAAATACTACAAACGCTGTAAAAGCTGTGCTGAAAATAGAAGCATCTCGTCAAATTTAAAATCATAATTTAATGATGATAGGTCCGGGTCCAGATCCGGAATGCAGTCCGACATTTGGTGACCCCTGCTTTAAACACTCCCGGAGCCCTGTTATCATCTACTGGACCTAATGCACCTAAAAGAGGCTCATCCGTCAAGAGACCTTTGAGCAACTGAAAGGCACTGCTTCTAACATGTAAAGTAATGTGATCAAAAATTGCCATTAACTTGATTAACAAAATTAATCATGTTGCAGCCCTAGTTTAAAGTTCAAACAATAAAAAATAAATTTATATCTGGGTTTATACATCCAGAGATCATAAATTCTTGGCGATTTCCCAAACTGCTGCAATAAAACTGGCCACATTCACTTCTCCACTCTTCAAACCTGAAGCTGAATATGCTCCCTGTTTGGGTAAATTCTGTAAGAAGGATTTGTGATTAAAATGACAGCAGCACACTTCTTTTTGCCATTCAGAACGTCGTATCTCCAGGAGCTGCCTTCCTGTCTCCTGCATCGCTGGATTTGGTTCCAAGCCTTTGGCTCTCTTATTTCTATTTGAAAGGGTTTCCCTCTGAGCCCAGCAAACAGTTTAAAGATGGAACTGGGTCCACAAAGCAGAGTACAGCCTGTCACCCTGGCAGTGGAAGTTTGCAGCAACAAGCACACTGTAGGCAAGAATCCTCCCCGAAGCTGTGACTTCTTCCTTTTCTCTCCTCGAACCCCTGTCTTTCAGGTGGCGGGTAAATCCCCCTAAATGTTCGGGGCTTTAAGGAGTCTGTCGTGTCACAGAATCAAAGGATTTAAGAGTCTTCTGCCACAGACAGGACCCTAACCTTTCCATCTTTGAACATGATGCATCCTGAAACAGACACGCTGCAGATTAGGAAGAAGCAGAGGAGCTGTACCCAAAGAGCAGCGTTGAGTTTGATTGAAAAATGACCTTTTTTTTTAATATCTCTACGTTGGAACGATGTGCGAGAAGAAACGGCATCGGGAAGAAAAAGCAGTGAACAAATTGAAACTTAATGAAATTGCTAATCTTTCTTTTCGAGTCATCTAGCTGCGTGCACGATATGTTTGTCTCCGTGTCTTAGACAGAGAAAAATTGCTGTCACAGTCAATGGATTACAAGGCCATCATTCTTATCCATTGTTTCTCTTTCCTTGCAGACAGTCAGCAGACAAGAGATTAGGGCCGAGGCACTGATGCTGAAAGGAACAGAAGCTTCAGAGAATCACATAAAAAAAAGAAAAGAGAGGAGCTGGGAGGTATTCTTGTCTGACTGCAATATCTTCACAGCCTGCAGTCCCTGATGCCAATAAACAGAAACCCTCTATAGGAGTATTAACCATCCGTCTGACTAATGTGGACCTGAAAAGTGAAGATACTGGTGCTGCATAAGGGCGAAATATCGCTTAATCAACGCTTAAATTACCATAAATTCAGATTTATGATAGTGATGAGATACGATAATCTGTCTATAAACAGGAAAAAAAAAACGTTACTGTAACGAAACAGTCGTTAAAGGGCCGCGCTTCACGAGTCATGTTGGGTTAATTGGGTTAATATTAGTTTATAAATGTTTGGGTCCCAAAAAGAAACAGAAATTTTTACATTTCCAGAAATGAATTCACTCATTACTCAACCCCAATGATTTGCCAATACTGTTTGACCTATATTCAGTTGATTCAATACAAAGACAAGATGTACGAAAGGCTCTCTATGATGACATCACAGCCCGTCCCTCCCTGAGCCATGTGTCTCTTCACTCTGTGACTTATGTCACAGCTGTGTGCCTGGACTGTTCAGTGTTCTGTGCCTTACTGTAACTGTGTGCGTCCATGAGGATTCAGTGAGTAAACGCTGCTCTTTAGTCAAATATATGTGTTCTACAGCCTTTGAAGCCAAGCACTAGCTTGTTAGCATTAGCGTGTTGGCATTAGCGATCGCCGCCAGCGCTAGCGATTAGCATGCTAACGCTAACGGTTAGCGATTAGCGCTAACGATTAGCCTGTCAGATATTGTACTGCCTTAATACTCCTGATTTTTCATGTTTAGAAATTATGCTGGCAGTTGATGCTGTTCTCCCTATTTTGTCTGTTATTTCAGCAGTAAATGAGCGTTGAGAGGTTATTCATTATAGAGTATATGCTAGCATGAATGTAAAGGGATAGTGTTAGTAACATCAAGACTTTAGTTGATTGTTTCTTTCTCTGTTCTCTCTCAGACCACACATGTATATGTATATCTATCATCTAAACCAGGGGTCTGCAACCTTTATGATCAAAGGAACCGTTTTGCCTCATCTCACCTGGATTTAAGTCATTTCAGAGCCACAAAATCTACTTTACCTTTGCAATAAACACAATATGGTGTATAAAATGTTATACATAGTTAAAGTTTATTGAATAATTATCTAAACTGGAAGTTTTTTTCTGAATTTATGAAACTGTAGAGCTTCCAAAGAATACCTGTTTTTGAAAAAATATATTGATGAAATAGATCAAATGATCATTTTTTGTTTGCTAATTTCTCGCCACATTTCAAGCATGTATATCAAGCCGGCACATTGGCAGTTCAATAAAACCATCCACACAGAATTAAAATCTTTTTTTTTTCTTCTAGATTTGTCTTTTTGTTGATTAGGTTGTCCTACCAGGGGTGTAAAACTTTCAGTAAGGTTAAAGGAAAGTTGGTGGGTTGTTGGTGCTGCAGTTGGTGAAACAGAGAGGTGGCAGACTTTATTACAAGATCTGATGCATATGTAGTTAAATCATGATTTTATTTAGTGTCAGTGTTGTTTAAACTCAATACTTTCTGCAAGAAAAATAAAAATTCATTATTTTAATAATAACTTTTTTAAAGCTGCAGGGAGCCACTGCAATGGAGTCAAAGAGCCGCATGAGGCTCCAGAGCCGCAGGTTGCAGACCCCTGATCTAAACCAATAAACTTTGTCTGGTTTTTTGTTGTTGTTGTTGTTGTTGTTTTTGTTTTTGGTTACAAAAAATTTGGGACAGGAGCAAAAAAGACTGGGAAAGTTGAGGAATGCTAAAAAAATAAAAATAAAAAAAACCCACCTGTTTGGAACATTCCACAGGTGAACAGATTCATTGGAAAAAGATGAGTTTCATGATTGGGTATAAAAGGAGCGTCCCTGAAAGGCTCAGTCATTCAAAAGCAAGGATGGGGCGAGGTTCACCATCTTTGTGAACAACTGCGTGAGCAAATAGTCCAACAGTTCAAGAAAAATGTTTCTCAATGTACGGAACTGTAAAGAAGATTTACATCAAGCAAGAATGAGAAAAAAAAATACACCTCCAAAGCTTCAACAATTAGTGTCCTCAGTTCACAAACACTTATTGAGTGTTGCTTAAAGGAAAAGTAATGGAACACAGTGGAAACATGAGCCTGTCCCAGCTTTTTAGGAACATGCTGCAGCCATCAAATTATTGAACATTTGCAAAAAAAACAACAAAGTTTATCAGTTTGAACAATAAATATCTTGTCTTTGTATTGTATTTTGTTATATAGGTTATATATGGGTTAAACAGGATTGCTTTTATTTATGTTTTATACAACATTCCACCTTATTGGAATTGGGGTTGTAGCTCCTCTTTGTTAGCTGTGTTTGTCTTGACTCAGAAACAGTAAGGTAGGAGATCTGACTCACTCACCTTAAAATTTAAAAGCCTCAGTCGACATTACTCACACAGGAGAAGTATTTCAGAGACCAAAAAAAGCAAACACAGCGAAGGTGGTGATTGACATCACAGTTTAAGTAAGAATGACGAAGTAAGAGTGAGTTTTTTTTTATGCTCTCTTGTGTGGCCGAAACATAAAAGATAAAAAAAACGTTGTTTCAATAATGTCAACATGTCTTCTAAAGTCGGTCTCCTTTTAAAAGCAGTGTAATTAACAACAGGAAGAAAACCTCCGACACTCCTTCACTCAATCGATAACCACTCCGGCAGACACAAACCATCTTATACCAAAGCTATTATTTCCTCTGTACAACACTCAGACCATTTTTTTTTTTTTTGCTTTCAGAGAGCGTCTAGAATAAAAAGAAACTGTAATGCATGAAAAAGTTATGCAACAGTCCTTACATAAGCACCAACTGACTTCAGGGTCTGAAACTTAGAAGCAGCTGAATTTAAAGATGTGGATATTCATCGACTGAAATCTGCAGACACATGATCAACTGGATCGGGCCTGGAACAGCAGGTGCTGTTTTGTACTTCTGTGGTACATATTGAAAGACTGCTTACTAGGATAAAGGAAACCTTTCTTGAGCTTCTAAAATTTCCCAAGATCTGATTTTGTTTTTTTTTAAAAAAAACAGTTTGTAGAAAATCAAAAAATTTTAAAAAATTTTAAAAAAAATCACTCCTCCTTTCACCGCTTCAAGAAACAATTCTGCAAAGTTATCAAAGCATTTCGTTTTGTCTTGTCCATCTTTTAACCCCTTGTGGACTAAACAGTCTTTGCTGATTTAATCTGCGGTACGTATATTTAGTATTTCTTGATAATAAATCTTGTCAGTTAAATCCATCACTCATCCAGAATCCTCACCATGAAATGTGTGAAAATAAAGGTTGAATCAGCAGCATGCTGTTCATCACTTTGTCTGACATCTACCCTCCAACGGCGCTTTCACTCATCAAAAACAGCTACCACGAAACTGCCTCTCTGTTTGTTAGTGGTCCTGTCAGATTGTTTAGGTCTCAGAGACACACTGGAAAGCGGTCTTAGAAGTCTGATATGACTCCATGATTTCATTAAGGATGAGCTCAATAAGATGAAAGACGTACTCAGAGCTCTTGTGTTCTTTCTTCACTTGAAAAAAGAGCATAAAAACTCAATCTACACACATAGAAATAGTCGGGATCATGTCGTTGTTTCCATAAATTCAGAAAAAAACACAGTAACCATCATACAACCCCAATTCCAGTGAAGCGTGGACATTGTGTAAAACGTAAAACAAAAACAGATTACACTATTAATATCTAGAGATAATAACAGATTCAAAGCTTTCCTTTAAAGCCCATATTGGCAAACTGTGTAAAAAAAAAAAAAATCAAATTAAATCTCACAAATTTTTTTTGCAATTCGAAATGAAATGCCAACTGAAGCCGCAAAAATGTACTCGCACTCGATGATTTTCAGTCATTTCAACTATTGCCTAAGCAGCTGGTTCCAGGCTAGTCAGAGCGCAAAAACCAATTAGAAATCTTGTACAAACAAGCAATTAAATTAATGGTTAAAAAAACCTAGACACTATCATCAATGTGCAATTTAAAAAAAAAAAAAAAAACAGTATTTTAAACTGGGACAGTCTTCAACACCTACAGCTGCCAGCACTAAAAGACAAGCCTGTTGTAATGTTGTATTTTTTCTTAATTGTATAGTAAGTGTTTGCATATGTAATTCTGGCTTTTTTAACCATGTGTAATCGTGTTTTATGAAATTCCACCGTCCTCTTTTAAATAAACTAAACTAATAATACACTTAATAGGAGTTTGCAAATCCACTGTAGGTGGGAAATGTACATCGTGGACTGGGAAAAGGCCAATAGAGGTCATCCACCTGGAGAGCGACAGGTACGAGCATTGGGACTCTGTCCTGAGACTGATGGACAACTGAGGACAGGACGACCAAACCTCACTACATCGAGTCACAACAACATCACATGACTCTTCTGAGGAAGACTGCTTGAAGTTCATTTTTGGCCATTTCATAAATACCAAACCTGTTTGATGTTGGGGGATATTTTGGGAAGGTGCCAAATCAGCACAAAGTGAGGCCCCGTTTATACGACAACGGTATGAGGATGAAACACAAACGTTTTGTTGCGTTTTGGCCTCTCGTTTATACGGAAACGCTGCTTCAGCCGACCTAAAACGCAACTTTATTAAAACGCCCTCCAGAGTGAAATTTTTCGGAAACGCTGCAGCCTCCGTTGCCGTGTAAACAGCAAGCCGTCACGCTCCGTTTTGCGCATGCCCATTCCACTTTCTTTGTGGGAACTTTTGCTAACCGGACAACAACAACTGTTAAATGACGGACTTACCGGGTTGTGCTTGTGCTGCTGGATCTGCTGACTGCCTTTCAACAAAATGTGCATCTGTCGCTCCACTTCTGCACTCAGGTAAGACGCATTTAATATATACACCAGATGATCAGCCCGCCTCTTCTTCGGTGGCAGACTACCGAAAGACTCTACAGTTATATCGCCACCTATAGGCCTGATATGCATACTACAGCGTTTTCAATCCCTCAGCGTTTCCGTATAAACGCAGATTTTTTTCTCTGCATTTTTTGCTTTTTCTAATGAAACGCCGTGAAGCGTTGTTATATAAACGGGGCCTGAAACTTCCTCACAGGAGCCTAAAAGAATCAGGCCACGCCCCCCTGATCATTTTGGGGTGGTGAATCTGTCCAGAAATGTAGCCTAAAATCATCTAATGTGCTGCCATCTTTACCTGATTTAGAAGTTTCATGAATTTAAAATATGTGAGTATAATAAAACCCAAATAATCAGTCTTTATGCCGATGACCTTGTTTGCTTTCATCAGTATTTTCAGTTTGTTTCGTAACCGGCTAAAACCTCCTCACAGGAGCTGAATTCATCATTTTTGTTTGTTCTGTTTTCTTTTACCTTTATTCCTTTAAAAGAGCTCGTCTTCAAAGCAAGGAGTTTCTTGATTGATGTTAAATTCCCGCGTTTCTCCCCCATCAAAGTGGGTTTTTCGTCGAGCGTCTGATAAAGATAACAACCGTCTATGTTTTACACCACCTACAGGAAAATGGCACTTGATTTGATTAAGACCCATCTTTTCTTCTCCGTCAAACGCAGCGTGGCGTCTTAAAGTGCCTCTCATGCCCTTCTGGTTTTCAAGACTCTTAACCATCCGGCAAATCGAATGGAAAGTTCTTCAGCTGCACTTCAGACATAAAGCTTAAACTGGAGGGTAAAAAAGCTTTCATGTATTAATGCAAGTTTGTTCCCAGATGTTCTTTTCATTTATGTCTCGAAGCACCATGTATCTGAACATTAGCATTTGCATTACAGGGGATATTTGCATGTTCGTATTTTTATCCTGTGCTACAAAAGGAGAACGTTGTTAAAACAGCCTGATGTCTGATGGAGCAGGATTAGGACCACCTGTGAACAATCTGAGGCCTGAGTTTAAGTCAGAACTCAAAGATGAAAGCTGGAGGAGGGATTACACTCATCACATCACGACACATCTTATTTATGAAGGTAGGTCGGTAGGTTTCATGACAAGAGGAATAAAATGAGACTATTTTACACCAGAGGATGTGAATTCTGACAATAGATTCATGGAGAAAAAAAATAAAGGTAACTGCAAAACAGCACCAGACCAGTAGAGGGCAGTAAGACAACAACAAGGAAAGACATTCAGCAAAAATGACACCATAGAAGCAGACTGACGAGCCGTGTAGTGCTACAGTTAGCCTGTTAGCATGGAGGATATTCACAGTCACTGTCCTCATTCCAGCCTTGTTCATAGTCACGTCATAGCCGTTCTGAATCTTGCCTGTTTTCTTGTTGTAAGTCTTAAGCCTCTTGAGTCTTAATTGGATTGATCACCTGTGTACCGAACTCTACCTGTCTGACTACCACATCTGTGTACCAAACTCTGCTTGTCACATTAAAACCCTTTTGCCTTCTGGAATCTGGTCTGAGTCTGCGCTACCTAAAAAGCACCAAGTAAAATAAAACAAAAGAAAATAAAAAATTGGGAGGAAAAGCAACTATTAGGATGCAAATAACACGCTTTAGTTAAACATTACTTGAAGTTACAAAAAAAGACTAAATTTCAAACATGTGACCTCTTGCCCCCGACACTCGCTGTGACACGGGGATTTAATTCTCCTCCCCTCTTATGACTTTGACCGTGGACACCTGTAAAAGTTTCATTTTACAATTTTAACCACAGAGACGGCCAACACTCTCAAGTTTTCTTTTAAGTCTCCATCAAAAAATGTGTAGCTAAGTTTTGTTAGCTACCTCAATGTTTAATTTATTCCAGTTGAAAGCAAAAACACAAACTCATCACGTCATGTCGGGCTAGGGAGAAACAGACCAGATCAATTGTTGACTTAGATATTCAGTTACAGTATATTAAATGAGAGGTGGCAAATACCTTTCGAAGAATAACTTCAAATTAACTTCCTGGTAGCATATACTGTTATTCCAAAGAGCAGAAGTCTTTTCTTTAAGTTGTAATCTACCACATTTCTGTTTCTTTTCTGTCCCTTAAGGAACAAACTGAAGGTAAGTGACTGCTAGCTTCAGCTTTATATAACGGCTGACATGATGTGAATTATAGGTTAACCCTGAACAAGGATACACCTGGTGGGTCAAGTATTTCCATCTCCAGTTTGAAAGCCTGATGAAAAACAGGTCTTTTCCTATTCATTGTGGTTGAGTCTGTATTTTTTTTTCTGCATGTTAACACCACGGGGATTATAAGAGTAGCTGAGAACATATATATTTTTCACATTCACTTCTGTGGAAGTGACTCCGCAGGTGATGGATGCACTCACCGGCTGCAGGTCGTTCATGCTGTTGGGCAGCTCTCTGAGGGTCAGCAGCAGGTCCAGCTGTGAGCTCAGATGGGGGATGTTGCACATCTGTAACAAGAAGGAGAAAGGACGCAAGTCAAGTGAGCAATTATTACACCACACTCAGGCGATTATAACAAGCTGTGTATAAAGCCAGGCTGCAGGGCGGTATGGTCGCTGAATGGTTGCTGTTCTTTCTCTCGGGATCTGTGTTGAGATTACCTCAGGCGAAAAAAGGAGAGCTGCAGGCTCGTCGGCGGGCTGATTTAATAGAGAAACTGAAGGCTTGACACCTCGAAACGATTGGCTGAGCTGCCTAGTCGACCTTTGAGTCTGTGCTAACCTCTAATAAATCACTCCACATTGTCAGACAGTCTCGCTCACGCTCAGGTGCCGCCTCCTAAAAGCCAAAGGGCACTTAGTCTGAAGGATGGTCAAGAAGGATATTAGGATAAGTGTGAGGAATCAAGGATGTGAAAAAAGGTCCCAGTTTGTATCATCGTCTACATCCTTCAGCTCCGCGCTCACTTTTTCTGACACGTTTTCATGCTAACAGGTCATATCGACTCTCCATCAAAGTGACACTGAGTGAAATAATTCCTCCTTAAATTAACGTTTCTCACACTGCACTGCAATGAACAGATCCAAACAGGAGCGCTCATGTTTTCTTAAAAAAAAAAAAAACTCACACAGGATTTCACTCTGGCTCAAGACTGATCCAAGTGAAGCTTCACAACCTGATTCAGGAACACACAGCAGCCTCAGCGTGAGCAGCAAATGATGAGGATTTGTTTCAGGCTAGCGCTTAAGGTACTGATCAGTCTGTTTGATGGGTGGAAAAATTGTTTGCAGATGTGTCTCTCTTATGTCTGCCACAGGCATCCAAAATGGAAAATTGATAATCTGTCAATATATGACAGCCATAGGGTTGTAAAGGGATGGAAAATTTCAGAAAAGTTTCCTGAATATTTGCATGGGAATAAGGGTTGCAAATGGGAGGGACATTTCTGGTAAAATTCAGAAAGGTTTCCTGAAATTTTCCATTGAAAGAAGGGTTGCAAATGGGAGAAAAATTTCTGGTTAAATTCAGGAAAATTTCCTGAAATTTTCCATGGGAATAAGGGTTGCAAATGGGAGGGACATTTCTGGTAAAATTCAGGAAAGTTTCCTGAAATTTTCCACAGGAAGAAGGGTTGCAAATGGGAGAAAAATTTCTGGTTAAATTCAGGAAAATTTCCTGAAATTTTCCATGGGAAGAATGGTTACAAATGGGAGAAAAAATTCTGGTTAAATTCAGGAAAATTTCCTGAAATTTTCCATGGGAAGAAGGGTTGCAAATAGGAGAAAATTTTCTGGTGAAATTTAGGAAAATTTCCTTAAATTTTCCATGGGAAGAAGGGTTGCAAATGGGAGAAAAAATCTTGTTAAATTCAGGAAAGTTTCCTGAAAATTTCCATGGGAAGAAGGGTTGCTAATGGGAGAAAAAATCTTGTAAAATTCAAGAAAGTTTCCAGAAATCATCTATCGGAATAAGGGTTGCAAATGGGAGGGAATTTTCACAGAAATTTCAAGAAAGTTTCCTGAAAGTTTCCGTTGGAATATGGTTTGCACATGGGAGAAAATTTTCTGGTAAAATTCAGGAAAGTTTCCTGAAAATTTTTATAGGAATAAGGATTGCAAATGGGAGGAAAAATTCTGGAAAATTTCCTGAAAATGTACACTGGAATTTTAGCTCAGGAATATTGGAAATTTTCAGGGTTTTGCTGCCAACTGAAAAAAAAACTGAATCAATTTTTCCAACATTAACAGGAACTTTTGTCTCGGAAATTTTATATTTTTTTTTATTGTTATGAGCTTCATTTAAAAATATTGCATTAGAAATGTTTGCCTGCTTATAACAAAACAAAATGTTTATCTATACATGTATATGACCTGGTAAATGCAGTTAATATAAATTCCTGAAAATTCCTGTTACCTCTGCAACCCTAATGACGGGACATCAGGAAAGAAACAGAACAAGGTTCGACTTATACACCTGAAAACACCTGCTTATGTTTACTTTGTGAGTCATCACATGGAGGAAACATTCCACTCCAAGCCTTTCTTAAGTTGTGAGGTTTCATAAAGAATGTGTCAGAATTTTCACATTTAAATTGAATTGTTTTGAGGGGGCTGAGTGAGTCAAAAAATGGGAAAAATTGCAGAACATTAACTTTCGAAAAAACCTATAAAGGAGTCAGCAGTCACCTCTAAAATCAGGACTCTCAGTCAATTCTGTTTCACTCTCTATTAAGTGCAATACTTAAATACCTGCTCTAGTCGGCAGCAATAAAGGAAGTTATTATGTGATGATTATCTGTTTCACAGCATTCAGGCTAACTGTAGTTTCGCACGGGGAAATTGTGCCTGCAGGAGTACATGAGGCTCTCCCTTGCATGTTAAACCTCTTACATCTGCTGCTCTGAAGGCTGATCCTGCATTTCATCAGCCATCCATCCAAACACACGCTGGTCAGATGACTGCCAGGCATGCTGAGAGGTGATAACTAGAAAAATGCAAAGAGCTCATCATAACACCCACATCCTGAGAATGAGGTGGCAGGTGCACCAGGAGTCGACGTGTCATCCTAGAGGGAAGTGCCTCTCAGGTAGGAGGTGGATTAGACTCTTTACACGCTGTGGTGTCATGAGACTGATCACAGTGGAAGTTCTTATTTTAAATCTGTTAACTATGATTCAACTAAACATGGGGAGTTGTGAACTGTACCTCCATCATGTACTGATCCACAATATGCAGCTCTGAAACTGGACCTTTGTGGGATTTGTACTTTTCCACGTCATCCATGGTGGGAACATACCTGAAAAACAAAACAAAAAAAAGTTTCTTCACTACTTTTGACATAACAGTTATTTTTGATAAATAAAAGAGAAATTCCCCCTTATTTGTTTCCTCTTTGTTTACCAAAGTTATTGAGAAAAGCTGCTGAACTTCTGATTGTTCTCTTTGAGTTAGCTGATTTTTATGTCACCATCAGTTGATGTTGTTAGTCAGCCTGAAAATGACATACTATTTCAGCCTGGATTTGTCACTTGCTCTTGTTTTGCAAGCTATTTCTAAAGCTATGCTACCAATACCAATAAATGAGCGCAGAGGAAGGATTCCAAGGAGATTTTAAGGTGTCCTTCCTTGGATGAATATTTCAAGGCTTCAACACTTAAAATCAACAATTTCAGAAATGTTTGCCTTGGAATCTCCCAAAAATGTAAGGACTTGCTGCCTCCGGAGATTGAACTTTTATTTCAAAACAGCATGCCAAAGACAAGATATTGCACTCATTTTGAATTTGATGCCTGCAACACATTCCTAAAAAGTTGGAACAGGGTCAACAAAAGACTGGAAAAGTTGAGTAATGCTCCAAAAACACTTGTTTGGAACATTCCACAGGTAACAGGTTCATTGGAAACAGGTGAGTGTTATGACAAGTAAGGAAAGGGCGAGGTTTATCACTTTGTGAACAACTGCGTTAGCAAATAGTCCAACGGTTTAGGAACAATGTTTCTTAATGCACAATTGCAACTAAAGTTGTTCATCAATCAAGAATGGTAAAGAATTCCACCTCCAAAGCTTCAACAATTAGTGTCCTCAGTTCACAAACACTTATTGAGTGTTGTTAAAAGGAAAGGTGATGGAACACAGTGGAAACATGAGCCTGAACCAGCTTTTTAGGAACATGTTGCAGGCATCAAATTCAAAATGAGTGAGTAATAATAATATTAACAGTACCAATGCCTTGTGTATTTCCTGAATAAGATAAGTGTTTTTCCCATTACATGTTGTTTTTTGTTTTGTTTTGGTTTTTTTTAACTTGAGGCAGTTTGGTCCCAAGTCTGACACATGGAGGTGGTTTGCTTGAGACCAGGTGCTTTTTAATCTTTAAAAAAAATGGAAGAATATAGAAGATTATGTTCAAAGAGTGGAAAACATCATGATGTCGAGCAGAAAAACAGAATCTCTGCATGCATGAAAATCACACCAGTCACTCACAGGTTGCATCGAGTTGTCATCTCCTCACTCGCTGTGAGTTCTCCTGATTTTTACCTGCTGCTTTCTCACGTCAGCTAATCTGATTTCAGGTGGAAATTATTCACGAGAGGCTGGAAAAATTCGTCGTGAAAAGTTTAGCTGTTTGTGTTCACACATGAGGAAATTTGGTTTTCTGTGTCGATGTGTCTTCTGCTGGATATTTTTACTTCCAAACTTACCTCCAACACTGACTGGTCATGCTCATCATCCATATTCAAACTCACTGTTTTTTCCCCTCACTGGTTTGAAGTGGGTGATGATAGCTGAAACATCTTTTTTTTTGTGTGTGTGTGACTGTCACTCAAACATGATGGAATCACACCCACGGTTTTTTGAGTGTTTCATTTTGATATAAAAAGCAGCCCCTCAAATTGGATTTGTCTTTTAAAGTCATAAATATTTAACGTTATGGCAGACAAGTTTTCTATTCCTCTATTTTTTTTTCTAAACTTGAGGGGGGGGAAGCAGGCAGGTGTACTAGAACTGTCAAAAGAGGAGCGAGATTCAGCTTTTTTTATCCGTCCAGGACTATGACTGATTTTCAAACACATAACTTCTGAACCGCTAAGATGAGAAAAAAAAAAAAAGGCAGACAAATCTTCAGATTAATGTAAAAAATTCATGTCACAATCAACGATGCTTTATCCATTTCCATCACATGTGCTTTCCTGTTTCGACCTTTGCCTCTTGACGTCGTCACCGGCTCTTTAGCGAGGCCCCGCTCTCGTGCTGATTTCCAGCAGTCTGGAGAAGTTAAGTGATTAAAAGCCAAGTAGCGCTGCTGCTCTTTGTCAGCTTCTATAAGCCGCGAGACTCTGATGGAAACAGCCATTTACTTGGATTGTACTGGATTTGAACCCGCTTGTCTTAAAGTGGACCTCCCCTGACTGAAGGCACATTCACTTTTTCATGAGCCGGTCTATGTGCCACTGGAGAAGCACCAGCCATTAATATTGCAGCCTCTGTAGGGAGTGGTTCCTTCAAGATTGTATTCCTCAAGCCTCCGCCACAGCCCATTAAAATATATATTACGTTTTTCTTAGAATAAATAAAATCCTCCACAGAGTACATTAGATCACTCTCCTTCCAGGAGGTCAGCATCCAGAGCAGCAGAGTAAATACAGGTAAGACTCAGGAAGCATTTTACCCACTTTCACTCATATATTCCTGAGGGCATGTCAATAGTTTCCATCTCCGCAAATAACCCCAGATAAAACTTTTATTAGTAAGCTGCTCTGATAAAAGGTTCTGGCATCTGCTCTTTAGTATCACAACTGTGAGAAGGCCTGCGGTGCAAAACGTGTGTTTTTCCTCACAAGAACTGGCACGAGTTCAAGCCGTTTCTCACACAAGACGATAAATAAAGAACGACGCTTCTTCTTTGACGTGACGCTCTGGTTTCGTCTTCCAGTTTGGCATCGTGGTTGTGACAGTGTTGGTTTTGGGCCGCGAGACGGGATCACAATTTGGATGAGCGATGGCTCATCAGATGCCAAGTCATCAAAGCCAAAAGTCTGTGCCCGTGGTTAATTCATTAGCTGGCGAATGAGCCAATCAACCATCATGTCTCCCAAGGAAGAGATTATTATTGTGAGGGCTCATTAATATCGTTTCTGAGACAAAGAGCAGCTCAAAGCAGGTGGCTGACCACTGTTCTCATCCTCACAGCTGTTTGTGAGAAAGATACTGACTCCTCACACCACAAGTTCAACCAAATCTGGATCTAAGAGGCTTTTGGACTTGGTTACAGCTCTTGAAGAACTTGTGTTGTCTGCTGACTGATGAACAGAGTTTCCCTTGAGTCTGATTCTGTCATAGGTCGGTCATTGGGGCTGAAGTTACCAGCACTGTTGTGTTATGTGTTATGCCCCGTTTCCACCAAGCAGTCCGATATGGATCAGTACAGTTTGATATGGGTTGGATCAGTAAAGCCTGATCCTGCTTGTGTTTCCACAGCCAACCAGGCCCTTCTTGGAAGGCAGAGTGTAAGCCGGATGCCGATCAGTGAGCTGGATCTTCCTTACCCCTGAAAAGTACAGATTTCGGTGTTTGGGAATGTAACTCCAAGTGGGATCTTTAACTGTTGTGTTTTATTGGCCGACTAATTTTTTACTCGAGTGATTGGCGCTGGAGAATTCAATTACTTTAGTTTTTTTTCTATTTTCTGGGACCGAGGATTATAGGACATGAGATCAACAGAGTGTGGTCGGACATTGGACTTAAACCAGACATTCAAAGGATGAAAAAGACTGCCAGACATTAAGGGTGAAGGCATCTACCTTCTTATTTAATTTGAGAATGATTTTTTGTTAATTTTGGGTCAATGGGGTATTTTGTTTGCAATTACATTTTGTTTTTTTGCACTGAGTTGAATGTTTTTTGAGTTTCTGGTGTATGCTTCAATAGTTTTCAAATTATTAAAACTATCAAACTAAATTAAAACTTACTGCTGTCACACTGGAAGTGACGATTCTTTCGACCAATCAATGGGCTGTAGTGTTTCGAGCTCCACCCTCTGGGGTGGGATTGGTATGTTTGGCACCACAACAGAAGTGGACCAAAAAGTAAGATGGTACCGGTTGGTTATTTGGGAACCGAACTGAACCACTTGGTGAAAACAGTGCTTTAGATTCTCCTGTGGTCGGTTCACCTGGAGATTTCTGAAATCCACCTGGAAAATTCCCAAACCAAAAAAAAAAAAAAAAAGAATCCTGTAGACGGCAGGAACACAGACTTTCCTCAGGAACTTTCCATGTCAGGTCAGCCATGCTTGTTTTTGTTTACATCTGCTTCCTTGTTCCTCAGACGGCCTGCCTCCTGATTGGCTACATTCCATTCCATGTCACCATTCACAGAGTCCTGACTCATGAGTCGTCGGCTTTCCCACACACATGAAGATTTTTGGTCTTAAATATTGAACAAGTTATATTTATATAACAAGTTTAAAATTTCCAATTGTCGGCCCGACCCGTTTTGCAGCCGATTATTAGGGCAAATTCACTCTTAACACACCTCAGATCACAGGATAATCTGATAGGATAATCTTATAAGACTAAAGATAATCAGGTGTTTTTCGTCCTTGGTTGGGATGGAGGAAAGTCGGGACAAAAACAGCCCATTAATCTTTGTGTACCCCGCTTTATCTACCTGTAAACCAAAGATGCAATTCCTAAAATCCAGCACAACCCTAAAACTTAAATTTGGTACGTGGTAATTTGGTATAATTCTGAACAGATGTTTTGAATGGAAAATGTTTAGGAGTTGAAAACGTTTCTTGTATGAAACTTGTTAGTGACCCATTTAGAAGGCTCGAGTTACTAAAAAGCACATTTAGCACACACAAAGCAAAACTAAAAATAATCAGTTTTGTTTTTATGCTTTTACACTGCTGATGCTTCCATACCATCAGGATTAAACATTTACCTGATGGAAAAATAAAATTAAGTTTATGGAGTACTGGAAAAAGGGGTCAAAGTATTTAGACACAGAGCAGTTTCAGACCACTTTACAGCCATACTAACAAAATATGTCCAGACCATTTGTGGGTCTGGATATAAAGGGTTAATAAGGGCCTCTTCTGGGATTGACTCACTTTAGGAGCCATCCTCAAGTGGCCACACTCGGAACTGCAGCCTTGTTTCACTCAAGCGTAAGCTTCATTTTCCAGCCCTAAGGTTTGCTGCTTTACATCTTCCACCATCTGTGACGTGCTTTTTAATAGCTCAGTGATTATTTACCAGCTTCCACAGACGACATCCCTGCCAGCAGACACACATCAGCCACCCGTGGCACACACAGCCATTCACCTCTCAGCTTCACTTGTGACACTATCAGGAGTGAATACAAATCAGCTTTTTTTGGCACAAAGTCATACCTCCTCAGAGAGGTGATGTGCTCATCAGACAGGCCTCTGTCTTTCTCATTAATGATGAACAGTTTGTCCTTCAGCTCTCCTGGCTGCACCGGGAAACTTTTGAGGAAAATGTCTGGAAGAACAATAGAATAGAAAAAGTCAAAACATGCAGTATTACATGAAAGCTTTTCTCTTGACAGATAGTCTTCTTATCCTGCGATGAAATGACTCAAAGAAAGCATTGTAAAGACAAAGGGCCCTTTGCTTAATTACTTTCCCTCGTATGCCTGAGGGAAATGCACAAATTTGCATTCTATCAAGTCGAAGCTGATGTGGTTTTTGTTTTACAGGAAACGTCTCTGCATAAATGAGGAGCTGAGAGGGAACCTTCGTTAGAAGATTTTCAGACACGTGAAAAACGCGGCGAGTTTTACAAAACACATTGGAGAGGCTTGTGTCTGTTAGATTCTGCATTGATCTAAAGTGTCAGAAAACAAAAGAATCACTTTATTTTCTCCTCATTTGGAAGTCGTATCTTCCATCCGTTTGGTAATTCTTACACTCAGACTGAGCTCAAACACAGAGAGCGATCTGAATGTCAAAGTGCTCAGGGGTTAGGCGCCTCAGTCGCTCCTTCTTGGAGGCAAACTGGCTTCTCTCCACCTTATCACCTCCATATGAGCTGATTATGATGGAGCTGAAGCCATGTCCCTGTAGACTGAGCTTACTTCTTCAACTTGTTTCAAACTGAGAGGCTGTCAGCAAACTTCTGGTCAGACTTTTCTGCCCTGCAGGTTTTAGCCAATGAAATAACTCAAGAGCTGAAAAGACTTTCATGTCTTGGAAGTAGGATTTTTTTTTTTTTTCAGAAATTGACCTAAAAGTGTTCTTGGCAAAGATAAAAACAATCTAAACATCTGGAGATGATAGCAGCACATCACATATGACTTTGCTAATTTTGCATCAATTTTTTTCTGTACAGTTCTGACAAAATAACCAAATAAGAAAGCTGTTTTGTGGAGATCCTTGGCTCTTCTTGGAGCTACAAAGCAGTTTCTCCTCTTTATGCTAAGCTAAGCTAACAACCTTTGGCTAAACCTACTAAATGACTAAGACAGAAAGAATGAAAGTGGTGTCAGTTTTGATATTTACTACTGAGGCCTATGTGAAAGGCTAATACTGTTGTTAGCTTAATGCTAAAATCAGTAGAGTGCATGTTAAGCTTCAGAATTAAATAATGAACCCCATGTACTGAAGTCATGGTCCTCAACGCGGTCAACTCTGCATGTCTTCCAAACATCATTCCTCACTAAGTCTTCCAACTTTCCATCTACAGTCCAACTTATCGCTCCATAAAGTCATAAAAAGCTTCTTTACTTCCAGCTTTGCGTTGTTAAATCGGGTATCTAACAGCTAAAATACACCAAATGCGTTCTAGTTCCCCTCCGTCATGGCACTGGCTCTCATCAGGTTTGTATTCAAGCCAAGGTGTCAACTCACACTCGATCCGTTGCGTTCCGGCTGCGTCCCTGCTCCGGCAGTTCGCAGCAAATATGAAACCATTCTATGTTTGCCGTATGTTGGCGCTTTGGCGCATCAATTTACAGAAAACAGATTGAGCAGGATGGGAAGTCGTGCACGGAAACCACCTAAAAGTGCCCAGTGACTGTCAAACCATATAATAAAACAAACCATATTAAAAGCAGGTCGTATTTATCTTGACTACAACAACAAACGGATAAAAACAGGCGGAGCCAGACCAGAAGTCAACAGATTTGAGGTTTTTCAGCCCAACATGAAAAAAGAGAGGATCATCAGTGGGGAACTCCAGCTGACTCATGGTCCTACAACGTCCTGTACTGAACATGCAGTCAGAGCAGAGCCAGACCAGAAGCGCATCTGGTGTACTCCCAGCCTAAAAGGTGCTTAGAAACTTTGGCAGTTACTGAAATTACCGAAGATGACTCTGTTATTATCCCATGATCTTTTGAAATGTCCTCGTGCGAAACTTAAACTTGAAGGTGACCACAATTTTTATTAACTTAGGGCTCTTTATGTCTTTTATTAACGGAGCTTGGATGGTGGATAAATTAGGAAACTGGAGAGACAGACTGATGGATGTATCAGGGTAAAAGGTCATGGGCTGATGAACCCAGACCCCCCCTGTGTCGAGGACTTTGGCGTCTTAACGCCGGCTCTAGGTGTAACTGACTGCAACAACTTTTTCTCTCCAATCAGATCTGTTGCCTTTGTTAACCCTTTGAATCCACACTTCAAAACATCCTTTTCTGTGTAGGTACTCACGTCCTCTGGTCTGACTGCAGGCGATTTGAATATTAAGGACGTTTTCTTTGTTTTCATGTTGTCTCACTACCTGTTCTGTCACTATCTGGAGTGTAGATCCACATATCAAAAAGTGGGGAGAAGATACGCAAGGTCAAACTAAAGACCACCAAAAGGTGATCAGTTGGAAGCCAAACTATTTTGCCCGTAATCCTCAGTCCTAGAGATGTCCATCTTACAAGACGTCAAACTACTTCTCCAACACCCATAATTTTAGACAGATTGTTCTCCGATGAGTCATACTACCCGACTTGTTGAAAATCCACTCATGAAAAAGGGGGAATAAACTAATCATGCAAAATGAGAAGCATTTGAGATACAAAGCTGTAATCAGCACGTCTCTGGATCCTTGACATTAAAACCCCGAGACAGTAATTCCCTCACCAGGACCAACAGAGACGTTCGTGTCACATTTTCAAATGAGGAGCCACAACATCAAACATCCAAATAATGTCGAGCGCTGCTCGCGTCCTCAAGAGAGAGGCTTCAGCTTCAGGCGTGAAAAGAAAAAAAAAAAGAGAGAGGGAGAGAGAGTCTGTGCTGACTGGCACTCAGACAAACTGGGCACTGCCCCTGCAAATTAGAGTGTGGAGATGGAGAGCGATCCCACGGAGCGCGGGAAGCCACAGGTGTACTTTTAATTAGGAGCGCGACATTTCCAGTCATTAGATAGGCAGCATGCACCCAGACTCTCAAGGTAAATAACCATATTACTCGGACACACATCCTGAACAGAGATGCTCTTTGATCATACGAAACCACAGAGGAGCTCACCCAGTGGAGGAAATGATCACACGAGGAGCGTTCTTGACATCTTGCCCCTGCAACTTCAAAATGTAAATTAAGACTACTTTAAACTTCAAGTCCAGCAAATATGACATGGAAAATGTTGCGTTTTTACTATCCACTCCTGTCTCAGATTAAAATGTGACATTAAAACTATTATGCCTGTGGTTGGCATGTGGCTTCAAGCACTCCAGAGCAACCTGACCTCGTGTTGGCATTTCAAATAAAGTCCCTGTAAAAATTATCTTCCGTTTACCTGAGTTTAAAAAATACTTTTCAATCCTAAAAAGAGAAAATGACTCAAAATTCACAAAAAAAAAATATCATTAGACATAAAGTTGGAAAATTAACAACAGAATGTGCCAATTTGTGCCTCAGAACTTTGTTTCCTTCTTTCTTGGAGTGTGAACAATTCTAAAAATAGATACAGTCCTCAAGTGTGAATTTGTGTCTGAACCAAAATCAAAACCAAAACCAGAATATTACCTTTCATCTCTTTGCAGATGACACCCAACTGTACGTCCCAGTAACCAGTAGCCAAGTGACAGAGGTGTTAATATGGTTTATGGCTTGTCCAACATGAAATGCTGAATACCCCAAGTCAAGGAGGGTCAATGAGTAGAGCTTCCTTCAGCATTTATGTCTAATGCAATATTTTTTAAACCAAGTTAATAACAAGAAAAAAATAATTTAAAAAATTCCAAATTTACGAGAATTTTTAAGAAAAAATAAATCATTTTAAAATGTCTGCGATGACTGTTTGAAGAGGTTTACAGCGACACCTTCTGGCTGGAATCATGCGCACACTGTTGTGATGACATGACTCTTAACAAGCCGTGTGTTTGTTTTGTAAATGAATGGAGATCAGATCTTCTTTTTAACACTACTTTTCTTTGTTCAAGACAACTTTTTACTGGATACAACGTGATGATGTAAGGTATTTATCAACAGTTACACAGCGCTGCTGTTTGAAACGTGACAACAAGCAAACTTTGTCAGTTTGTTCTGTAGTTTAGTAGCCGGCTATATTAGTGCTACTCGCAGCTACCAATCAGAGCTAATGTAACCTGGCTCTTCAATTTACTATTAAACACTCGAGTGTTTCACTGCAGTATAACTGCTGCATGTGGGCTGGAATGAACATTATCACAAACAGTTTAGCTCATGTTTTAGCCTTTCGCTTGTGGTTTAGCCTTGAGCCCTTGTTTTAGCCTTTAGCTTGTGTTTTAGCCTTTAGCCATCCTTTTTCACTCTCCTGTTTAGCTTTTTTCTGCGCTCCTTTCCCATTTCTGTCTGACAGTCCAGCTCCAGTCTCCACCATCACTACTAAATTAATCCCAAAAATCATTTTCAGCAGAGAAAAACACAGATCTCTATTCTCTGTACTAAACTTCATCAGTCAGCGTGGTGTTGTTTTAGAGACTTCGGTGTGCCGTAAATCAATCCGGTCCTGTCCAACCTAATTGGGAAGCTAAGAAACAGCATTTATAAATAACCTGTATTGGTGTTGATAATCTTACTTTAAATTGTAGATTAGGATTAGGCAGATATCTAGAAGAGAGACTTTTTCAAGATCACTTAGAAAGCCCTCAGAGTCTCTTTAAGGTGATAGCAACAAAAACCATGAAAATTTCAAGTATTCCTGAACTAAAGTTCTCATGTATTTTCAGGAAACTTTCCTGAAATTTCACAGAAATTTCCTACCCTCTTGTAACCCTATTTGTGAGAGATTAAACTGCATCATTTAAAAAAAGGAATAGAAAACTGAAAAAAAAAAAAAACTGGGCTGGAATAAAACCTTTGACAGAAGTTGTGTTATGTTATGTGTTATGAGTTTCAAAGAGTGAGCAGAGCTTGAGTCCAAGTTCAGATTCGTGTTCATAATATTTGCACTCTAATAAAATGTCTGCTGTTGTGCTGTTCAGCAGCCTCCAGGCAAAAACTGTTGAGCTGGTTTGATCTCCTCAAGGGTATTTTTCTCATACAAAGACAGAAAAACTTCAAAACTCCACTATTAAAAGCTGTCAGAACTCAAAGTTAAGAACTTAAAGTCACCCTGTGGATACACAAACAAAAATATCTTTTAAAGAGTTATTCTGTTGATGCATTAATTCATTAATGTATGTTGTCATTATATAACAGAACTGTTCTGTTATCTATTTAAATCATATAAATATATATAAATTGTTACGGAAATATACTTTTCTGTAGAAATACTCGTTCTTTGGAGAACAGAAGGATCTGACTTATTATCCGCCTTCAAAAGTTCACTTCGAATTTAAGGGCTTATGTCGGTTTTGGCAAACTTCTGTTGCGACAGCACAGTTGAGTTGTGAAGCGATGTTATTAAATTGTTTTTCTTAAATAACACAACAGAAAAATCAAGTCAGGCAACAATCTTGTTGTCGGATGTATTTTGTATCAGCACATGAAACATGACAGTGTCGTCCTGTGGACTCTGGATGCTGCTGATGTTGTTTCGAGCCCACAGGGATCATGTTGATTACCAGAGAGAAGCTCTCACAACCGCAGCACAACAGTAATACAACCACCTGCTCGTTCTGTCTGACTCCATCTGCCTCAGCGTGGAGCTGCGAACAACGTGGTGTTTTAAACGTCAACACACACACTCACACACACAGATCCAGAGCGTAAGCTAATAGCCTGATGTTAATTAGCAGGTCTTAGCTTGTTCGTTAATTATTGATCACACGTTATTATCCGATCGAATGGAGCGACACTGTCTGGATCAAAACAAAACGAGACCCAGCGTGCACGCTGGCTCTCCATGTAATGGCATCAGATGACTAAACAGTGTGGCGGAGGATGCAGGATGAGCCGAGTAAACAGGACAAATTTAGAGGTCCGTGGTGATCAACATGCAGACAGTCTCTCAGGAGAGAGGAGGCAGGGAAAGACGAAGGAAGAGAGAGAGGAACCTTTTTTTTTTCACATAACGTAAATGAAACTTATCCCTGAGGAGGATTCAGGTTATATTGTGTTAACTAACTGAGCTCTTGTTAGTTTTGAGTCCAATTTTATGAACTTGAATTAAATTAGTTTTGTTTTATTGCTCATAATGAGGTCACTGCAACTATAGGACACCTAATTCTAACAATTAATTATCTTTTATACAGCCTTCACCCTGCACAGTAAGACACAGGCACATGGTAGCATAAGTTTATTCCAAGGGGGGGCAGAAATGCTGAGCCCTAACCATACACGTAGCCAGCTATGAGGTCACGAGGTCCGGTGTCCTGTTGAAATGAGCTACCTGGCACTACTGAGCATGCCCACAACCTGTTAACATCCTCTCTTATTGAATACCCATTTACATGAGTAACCTCATGAAGAAGTAGGGTTGATTTTGGTTCCTGGTGCTAGAGGAGGGGGAATACTTTGAAAGTGTTTCTCCTTTATGGTGCCTTTTAAACGCTCAGCAAAAGAGCGCCTCGAAAGACAAGGCCAGTGGTTTTCAAAGTGGGGGCCGCCAGGGGGCCCTAGGGGGCCTCAGAAAATTGGAGTAAAAGTAAAAAAAAAATGAATCAAATTATAACCATTTGTCCTGAATGTACAGCAAAAACTGCTGTAATTGTTTAATCGTGAAAGTTTCTGACTGTACTTAACCACACCTCCTGCGACAGTTCCAACTCGGGCATGATGATGTCATCATCAAGCTGCTAGCTAGCAAAAAATGAAAAGATTTTTGACAGGAAAAAGACCAAAGGAGCAGTCCAACAGCCCTGCCATGAAGGATTCTGCAGCAAAAAAAAAAAAATCTATGAACTCATTACCAACTAAAATTTGAAAATATGAGGCAGCATATATTAAGTATGGCTTTACAGCCATAGAGAAAAATGGCCATGATTACCCAAAATGCGTCCGAAATGTCCGAAACTTCAGCATCACTTGGTACAAAAATATCCGACAGAGGCTGAAAAAAAGGAGACTTCTTTGGATGTAAATAAGAGCATTTGTTCAGGCAATCTGCTGCATTCACACAGCAAGCTACCTTGCCCGAGCGGGCCCTGAAAGCATCATTTTAAGCCTCATATCACGCGACAAAAAAGTAAAAAAAAAATCTGTTGGTTTGCAAACGAGGTCCCCAGCCAGAAGCTAAGGGAAGGAAAAATTACTCATGCACAGGAAATATCATTAAATAGGGATAAGAGAGACTGATTTGTCCTCAGAGGGCACAGAAACTAGCTTAAAATGAAAATTCCTCACAGGAGCTTTAATACTTAAGCGATCTGATCATAGACTGTGAAAAACGTGTGTGTAAGCCCAAAGGTGGTTGCTGCTCGGTCCTTTCTCACATAGTTTTCTGCTCCGTCTACTCTCCTTTCCACTCTTAAAGGTATAAAAGTCTCAAAACTAAAAGGAAAACTTTAAGATGCTGGGTAAATTACTGGAATAACTGCCTGAACCAACTTTTGGTTGACCCAGCTAAAGGCAAAGAGGTGGTCCTTTGGTCTTGTGGTGAACAGCTACAAGGTGCAACCTGTCAGTCAGCTCAGCGACACTCTTACTAATGTCCAACTCAGACTAAAAATCCTATTACCTGCAGAATGAATGTACAAACTGATAAATGGGCTGTTTAGACCAAAACTAATTTTGTACCTGTTTGTAAACATTTTTATTTCTGCTGTTTAAATGCGCATTTTAACACAGGCGCTAATGAGGATTATTTTGGCTTTTGGCACCAGCCTCAAGTGGACACTCGAGGAACTGTGGTTTTTAACACTTCTGCTTTGCTAAATTTTGGAGGCTGCTGCTTGACCCCTTCAAAAACCGACACAAACACGTTTTTTTGATAAACAGGTGAAGGTGAATTTAGTGGTGCTGTTCTGTGCAACAACCTGCCTGCCGACCTGAGGTAAGTACTTTCAAGAGGTGGCCTTGAAACCTCCCTATTCACTGGTTAGCTGGCCTTGTGTGTATGTGTGTGTGTGTGTGTGTGTGTGTGTGTGTGAGCGAGAGAGAGAGAGAGAGAGAGAGAGAGAGAGAGAGAGAGAGAGAGAGAGAGAGAGAGAGAGAGTTTTAGTTCCTGAACACAAATGTTGTTTTGTGCTGATAACTTTTTATTTTTGTTTGTGTTTATCCCTCCCTTATGAAATGTGCCATAGAAACAGAACTACATTGAGCTGGAGTGAATAACAAAGATGTTTTAGTATTATTTCATATTGTGTTACTGCTTATAGCCTGGTTTGAACTTCGGTGTCGACTCCATACTGTTGTGTCCATAGACTGTATAAAGAATGGACAGTGTTGTCACAGGAGGCGCCATAGAGACTTACAAGGGACTCTGGGAAAATCTGAGTGGAAGCGGGTGACAAAAATAGTTTTGTTTTTTTCTTTCGACAGTTCCTGATGTATTTTATTATTCCCGAAAAAACTACACAAGAACAGCAGCTGTCAATCATCATTAAACGAGAAGTAAAACCCTGTTTTTAACCTCTAATAACTGATGAAAAAGAAACATTTCAGAAAAAAGCGGACTTGAACAGAATGCAGCCCAATAAGATCTAAATATCACCACAGCATACGGATGAGAGAAACATTTCTACAAGGTGTATTAATTTTTTAAAGTTTGACCACAGCCCATCTGGAATGAATAGAGAGGTGGAGTTTTTGTCTTGTACTGCAGCCAGCCACCAGGGGGAGCAGTTTTAGTGATGACCTCAGTTTGAGCCGAGTGAGATGACGTCCTTTCTTTTTTTCCTTTTCCTTTTTTTTTCACAACAATTTTGAGTGTATAACATTAAATTGAGGATTGTATGTTGCCTATATTATTATTATTATTATTATTATTATTATTATTATTATTATTATTTTCTTGAGTGGATGTAAATACAGGAAGTACGTTCCACTCACTGGACCAATCACAGGGCTTGCACTGGGGAAACAAGTCTTAATTGAAATTTCCTTCATTGTTCTTTAAAAACACTTTGGCCTTGGTTATATTTTCAACATAGTTATAAAAGTTTTTCAAAATTTAATAAAAAAAAGGAAGTTATTGTTTTTAAAATTGATTGCTGATTGGCTGTTGCAGTAGCCAATAAGGCGGTGTTTTATCAGGGAGAAATTTGGTTTACATTGACTATTTGGGATGACTCTGCAATTTTCTTTCAGGAAGTAAAAAAGTTTGACATTTTTTTATGAATAATGCAACAAAATACTTTCATTTTACTTGTTGTTATTCCTGAAAACAGCGCACAGATGACGATAGATCATTAGAAATGGGATGTTTTCATTTAGATCATTTCCAGTGCTTCATCAAAGGATCTGACTCTCTGAGCTCAAATGTCACCAAACTGGGATCCAGAGTGCAGCGCGTCTTATTCTTCTTCTTCTTCTTCTTCAAACAATCCGAATCGCTCCGAATCAGCAGGACGACAAGCAGCCTCGGGTTGCCTGCAGGCTGTCATCGCTCCTCTGCTCCTCACACGACCAAAGTTTCCAGGTCAGCGCGGAGCTGAAACTCAGACCGCCGCTGTGTTTTCTGGTTATCGGGACAGGAAATCGCTGTCTTTGTCGCTCGGGTCCCACATCTATATTTCATGAACATGTGAAGTCTAATTATGGTGCCAGTCTGCAAATTCATGCTGATTCCTGAGAGCAGCTCGACTCCACCACATCTGTATCACCTCACTGTGTGTGAGTGTGTATATGTGTGTGTGTGTTTCAGCATCTGTGAGAGGACGCTTCTGAAATCCTCTCCTCTGCCTGAGCTCTTGAAATATACAAACCACGTCGTCTCATTTAATCAAAAGTGAAAAGCCATTAGCTGAGATAGAGAGTATGTTTTCTCACAATAGCTCTGCAGATTGTCTGGGCAGTTATTTCACAGCAGGGTTAGGGACACACTGCCCCCTGCTGGCAGGACAGATCACTATCTATCCGTGTGTCTAATCACGATCATTGCAGTGAGTCAGTAAAAGAGCAATATGGCAGAATTAAAGGCCTCTCCCTTAAAGAGATCTCAGCCCAGCTTCCTCTTAATTGGGCTGTTAAAATTTAATTTATGAAAATTAATCTTTTGAACCCGAGGGCCCCTCCCCAAATGAGGGACTTTGACGTCACTCGGCACTTAGCATGAAATAATATAGTGATGTTGCACATCAAATTAAACAGCAGAACCCAGGCTACACGACTATATAAACCTTTTTTAAACAGCACAAACAGCTCAAATAACCGCTGAACTCTCTGCACTGAAACATCTCTGATTTAGTTCTCCTTCATTTTATCAGAGTCAACTTTGGCAGAGATAATGTTCATATATTGTGCTATGGTCTGATAAAAGTGCAGCTGCAGGTGCATCATTTTCAAAGAGAAATACATCCTGAATGTCTTTTTTTTTTAGGCGAACCTACATTTTTTTTTTAAGTTTTGCTTGGTACCATCTTTATTTACTCTTTACCAGCATCACATATACTCACATAAACACATCACAACAAATCTCACAACTTTTCCCTTTACTATAACATTATTTTTTTTCAAATAGACCTTGTGGTTTGCAGAGATATACCCATTTTATTATGGGTATGCAATTTTCGAGCAGAGACCTGAAAAATCAGCTCAGGGCTCAAAGAATTAAAGAGCCCAACACTGACTCCACTCCTGCTTTCGCTTTCAATGTGCTGCTGCCCTCTTGTGGTAGGTAAGGGAACCTCTGATCCACTGGGCTTCATACCTTTTCATTACTAGAGATATTACTCTTATTATCTGGCTGAGAAAATCCAATCGCCAACATAAAACACCTGGAAATAATCTGTTACAGTCTGAAAATTCCACCTCAGCACTCGTAAAACAAAAAAAAAAAACTCTCACGGTCGAGTTTACTCACTGAAGTTGTGCGCGATCTTCTCATTAAGGATGATTTGCTGCGCGTTGCTGGGCTCAGGCGCGCTAAACGACCCCAGATCTTTCACAGCAAATTGCTCAAACAGGCGAGACGTGTCGATTTCAACCCTCCTGGTGCCTTCTTGTACCCAAAATGATTTTGCAATCTGCGAAGAAACAGATTAATTTAGATCTCAGACAAGGTTACATTAAGAGGAAATCAATGCTCGCATTAGGAAGAGAAGCACAGAGAAATCCCAAACACTGAGGTCATATGAGGAATAATGAAGTGAAACCTGACCTTTCGGTCTGTTTTTTTCCTGCACAATTCACTCTAATAAAACCTTTTATGAGATTCATTCTTCTCTACGGACGTAAAGTAGTTTTAAATTCATGAAAAGGGACAGCATTACCCTCTCTGAGCCAATCAGATCCCAGTGGAAGGCCTTGGTCCGGGGTTTCCTTGGATCCAGCTTGAATTTAAAGGGTAAAGGAGGAGGAGCGGGGATGAGAGGAACTCGAGGAGGTTTTGAAACTGGAGAACGGGGTTCAAGAGGCTCTGGGAGTGCAGACGAGGATGTGGGGGTGGATGGAGAGGGTAAGGATTGAGGTGGAGTGGGGCCGACACCAGGAGAGGCCGGCGACGGCACAGGAGGTGAATTTTCCGGCTCGATAACTTGAGCTGGAGTCTTCGTCGGGCTGCGAGATTTAGGAACCGGCTTTGTATAATCTGCTGAGGGTTGGCTCGTGTCCCTTGCTGATAAATGATCCCCTACACTCGAAGGAGGATCTGCATTTTTATTATCATCTCCACCACTCGACTCCAGCTCCGTGTCCTCTGGATCCTCGGTTATGCTGATGTTTCTGAGGACGGGTTTTTCTACAAACATGTTTTCACCCAAGGACTTCCTCTTCCAGTCTTTGCAGAGTCTGTCGATGGCCTGGACCCAAGCATCTCGCTCACGCTGCAGAGCACCAGGGGCTGATGTTTGCTCTGTTACGGGAACCTTAAACCTGTAACAAATCCACAAAACTTAACTTCCCTTAAAGATGAGCTGACTCTTATCTCACTCATCATGACTCACAGAGACTGGAGAGAGAAACGTCATCACTCACTGGTACTCGTTTTTATGTGTGATCAGAGTGAACGTGTCAGGGCTCGACGGTTTCTGCACGCTCGTGTCGCCATCTGACAGGTGGATGACGGTGGACAGAGGCGTCCATGATGTCCCCTCACCGTCAGCAGGGACTCGGCGCTTTAAAGGGACCAGAGTTAACTGACCGGGGTGGAGTTTGGCTTCGTACCTGAATGAGAGGAAAAGAAGCGTGAGGGTGAAATGAAACAACTTTATTTACCTACAGGAGGGAAATGATTTGGAGCCACGTGGGTGTTAAAAAGCTGTGAGGACTCTCTGTTTGATGTTAAATGCAGTTACATCTGAGGCAGAATTAAGTCATGTTTTCAGAGATAAAGACTCCATTTCCCATGAGCACCGTCACCCATTGCCATAGTACAGACTGAACTTTTTGTTTTGGAGAGCGGACCTTCTTTTTAACACTACTTTTCTTTGATCAGGATCACCTTTTTTCAGGATCCACCTCCAGGCTTTGACTTTTCACACCTGAAATACCTGCAGGTAGATGTTAGACTGTGCGGTCAGAGCCCAGACACACAAAAATAAAATAATTAATTAATTGATATAAAATAAATTTATAAAATAAAAAAATAAAATAATAAAATAAAATAAAATGTAAAATAAAATTATAAAATAAAAAAATCTAAATAAAATTAAAAAAAAATAAAATAAAAAATAAAATTTTAAAAAATAATAAAATAAAAAATAAAATAAAAAATTTAGAAAATAAAATAAAAAATAAAATAATAAAATAAAATTTTAAAAAATAATAAAATAAAAAAATAAAATAAAAATTTTAAATAATAATAAAATAAAAAATGAAATAAATTTCTTAAAAAATAATAAAATAAAATAAAATAGATAAAATAAAATAAAATAGATAAAATAAAATAACATAAAATAAACCTCTGTTGCGGTCTAACTGAGCTCTGCTTCTTATCAACTGCTGTCTGAATCAGAAGTGATAAAAAGTACAAGAAAAATAATGTGACAGTAAAATGCTCATCCTTGTGAGTTATTTTTCGGAGGCATGTTTTGTGTTGTTGAAGTAGAAGAGCTGAGGAGAGCCTTGAGACTCAGGGAGTGGAGAGCAGTGGAGAGAGAGGTGCAGGAAAGGGTTAAAGCCTTTCAAACGTTTACTACTTTATACAATCTGCTCCCAAAAAAAGTCCCAAATGTTCCCTTTAATGTTTTTTGATTTGGTTTGAAAATGATTTGATTATCTGAATTCAACATCCTGGATATAAATACTCAGTTTTCATAGCGATGTGGCACATCCTTACTTCACCCATCTGAACGACGCCAGGCCGCCTCTGTGCAGCAGCAAGACGCCTTCACGGACGCTCTCTGGTGCTTGAGGCTGCTGCCTTTTCTCTGCGCTCCCCTCCTCTGGATGCTTGTATATGTTTCCATAAATGATCTTATTCATCAGCTCCATCATCTGCTCCAAAAACAGAATCACAGGCTCTAAAAAAATCTTACTGAAAGATCCATAAACTCTGCAAACTTATTTTAACATACTGGTGTATTAACGTTGTTAATATCAGTATAAATCCACCTTAAATTTGTCCTCCATTGAGTTGGCCTCCAGTTCATAGTCATGGTGCCCTTTAAAGGAGATGGTGAACCTGGTGCCGGCTCCATCATCACAGCTCTTCACCTTTGAGAAGACCAGTTGTCGCTTGATGATGCCTTTTTCTATGCTGCACAGCATTTTGGTCGTGAAATCGATCTGCAGGATCATAAAAAATATGTTTTAAGTTACACACACTGTTTCTCCAAGACAGCTGAAATGATTATGTTAAGGCTAAGGCTCAGGGAATCTGAAAAACTAACCTTACGTTTTACCCCAGACATTCAGGAGACGTCATTCCAATCATTTGGTGTGTTTTCACAGAAAATATATCATTTTATTGATCAAAATGTCTTATTTTGATGTTATTTAGCACAGATTTGCCCATCCTAGCATGCTAACATGTACCTTTATGTCATGTTAGCATTGCTCTTGTGTTGAAAATCTGTTAGCATGATGATCCTTAGCGATATGCTTGAGTTTAATCTCACAGATCTGCTTCATTTTTGGGTGTTTTGTTGCGTTTTTCACCTCACCTGAAGAACCCGCTTCTGCCACCTGTAGCGGCCATGTTTGTAGACACTGAAGTTGTACTGAGAGGCTTCTTGTTCCTGCAACAGCAGCCAGAAAGTCCCAAGTGTTACAGATGAATACCTGAAGGGAAAACACCTCTCTGCATTGTTAGAGGAAGCGTCTTTGTTCTTTGGCTTATTTCTCTGTAACACATTCCTTTGTTAAACTCAAGTTGGTTAATCAAACAAGTCGGACACAGATTTTATTTTCAAACCCATCCAGCCGGCTGAGCGGCTTCTTATCACAACAGCGAACTCAAGTAGGTCACAAGGCTACACTCAATGAGACCGGTTCTCCAGCTCCAGAGCTCTGAAGGAGGTCATCCACGGTGAACAGTGATGTGTGTGTATGGATTTTATTATCACAGGAAACAGAAGCAAGAGTTCGAAATTCACTATGAACCAAACTTAACTCTTCTTTTCGCTCTGTCTTTGGTTTCTACCAACTTTTCAGGGAAGAATCAAGTTTTTTTTAACATTTCAATTCCCCTTGATGCTTTCTAAATGCTTCTTCTTCTTCTTCTTCTTCTTCTTCTTCAACAACGTCATAACTGCTTGGTGACAAGATTCCGCAGTTATATCTTGGAAACTTAAAATTTCAGGAAATTTCCTGAAATAAATATCACAAGAAGCCCCACACATTTGAAATGAGCACCTTAAATGTCTCCTAGTTTTATATTTTGGTCTTTGTTTTACTGATAGACTCTCGAGTTTCATGAGAACACTGCAGCTTCACCTGTGTTTTAGCCTTTAACTTGTGTTTTAGCTTTTAGCTCATGGTTCAGCCTTTAGCCTGCATTTTAGACTTTAGCTTGTGTTTTACCCATAGCCCATGGTTTAGGTTTTAGCTCATAGTTCAGCTTTTATTCTGTGTTTTAGCCTTTAATTTGTGTTTAAGCTTTTAGCTCATGGTTCAGCCTTTAGTCCATGGTTTAGCCTTTAGCTCATAGTTCAGCCTTTAGCCCATGTTTTAGCCTTCAGCCCATGGTTTAGCCTTTATCTTGTGTTTAAGCCTTTAGCCCATGTTTTAGCCTTCAGCCCAGTTTTAGCCTTTATCTTGTGTTTAAGCCTTTAGCCCATGTTTTAGCCCTCAGCCCAGGTTTAGCCTTTAACTTGTGTTTAAGCCTTTAGCCCATGTTTTAGCCTTCAGCCCATGGTTTAGCCTTTAGCCCATGTTTTAGCCTTCAGCCCAGGTTTAGTCTTTATCTTGTGTATACGCCTTTAGCCCATGTTTTAGCCTTCAGCCCATGGTTTAGCCTTTATCTTGTGTTTAAGCCTTTAGCTCATGTTTTAGCCTTCAGCCCAGGTTTGGCCTTTATCTTGTGTTCAAGCCTTAAGCCCATGTTTAAGCCTGTAGCCTATGGTTTAACCTGCAGTCCATGTTTTAGCCTATAGCCTATGGTGTAGCCTTTAGCCTGTGCGCTATCACTCTCCCATTTATCTTTCTTGTGTTCTTCTGTCCTTTTTCTGTCTGTCAGTTCAGCTGGAGGACAAGTTTGTTGTGCTCATAGGACACTGATCTTTATTTTCCCTGCCTGTGTCCCAGAGGTGCTCCATTAGATATGTTATCTTTCCTCTGTTATAAAAAAAGATCCGTCATTCAGTTTTGGAAAGCAGTTATATCACGTTTATTTTGCATTTTACTACAGTTAAGTTTTAAAATAAATAAACAAAGTTTGATTTGAAACACGTACCTCTTCAGTCAGGCTCTTCTGCTTCAGCAGCTTCTCTCTGCCCTCCCTGGCCTGGCTCAGAGCGTCATCTATGGACAGCTCTCCACTCTTCACCTTGTTCATGATGCTCAGCTGCATCTCATTACTCAACTGAAAGCACATCAACGTGAGAATCAGCTGTTTTACTACACATTTTAACACATGAGAGGCATTTAAGATCATATTTACCTTGACATGTTTGGTAGAATTCAGTTTTTTATGCAAATTTCTCTATTTCACAAAGGTTAGACCGATACGACTCTACAAGGGCAGTGTAACCAGGATCACCACATAACTGTACGACTGTTACAGGCACAGTAGACACGAATCTTTCTGTTTATTGTTGTGCTGTTTGCTACAAAGGCCCTAAAGTATGGAAGCCCTAAATGGTCATGATAGTACACATTCTGTTTTCACCATTTTGTCAAGATGATGAGTTAATTTTTGTTTTCTTGAGATCTCACCTTGTGACCAAGTCTGAAAACAACCCACTGATTTGATTTTAGATCCACAGAAAAATAAGGAAAAGTAAGTTGAGATCTTGAGAGAAATTAACTTGACAAAACAAAGAGAATAAAATGATTTTGACTCATTAACTGCCATTGATGTCTAAAGATGTCAGTCAACGGGGCGGTCTGGCAGAGCTTGTCCATCAATATCAGGCATGTAAACTATTGCACTGACATACTGACCCCTGTAGGGGGCAGCGGTGCTCACACTCGAACAGTGTCGAGATCGTGAGAAAAGATGGCGATCACAGAGAGGATAAAAGGATGGAGCTTCAGAGACTAGGGTTCGGAGACAAAACTAGTTGCTGTTGTTTTTTTGTTTTTCATTGTTTTGTTTTGTTTTTGTTTTTTTTTTTAAACCAGCCTATGTTCTAATGACGATTACTAAAGAATGGAAAAAGGTAGAAACAGACTTTTTTTTATAATAAAATAAGAAAGTATACTCTTTCTTTTGGTAGTTCCAGTGTGAACCCAGTATTATGTAGTTCTTGAAAGATCGGTCTAAAAGTAACAGCTGGCAGCCAGTGAGTTAAGGGTTGATTATGCTTTACACACAAACGTCACGTGCCAAAATGAGACCGTGTGTGGCTTTAATGCTTTTTCACACTCCGCGCCGCATCCATTCCCAAACTGCAGGGGGCGGTGTAAACGCACGTCTACCACAGTACTAAACTGAAGGAGACAAGTTTGGCCGTAATTTCACACTGGGAATTGTTCATCACTCAGCTATCACAGTGATCTCTGTTTGGTGACTCGTATATTTTATTTCATTTCCGCGCAGAAGTTGGAAAATTTCAGAGATGCGCAACGTGGAAATTTTCTGTGTGAAAAGGACAGCATGAAGCTGCGGGGACCTCCCAGAGGTCAAGCATAAACCATGGCTTTAATCGTAACCTTTTAGGGCTTCCGTACTGAGGCGCAAAACAAGATACAAAACAAGAAAACCCAACAATAGCATGAAACACTGCACAAATTAAGAAAACAATGCATTTTATTTCCCTTTTTGCTGGTTCAATTTTTTTTGTTTTCTTGTTATTTTTTTGCACTTCCAGGGCCACCGTAGTTGCAATTTGTCTTTACCCCTTTTGTCTTTTATCCACCTTGTTGGTGTCCCTCCTTTAATGCTACTTTAAATCAATCAATCTGTACTTAATAGTACCAGTTTACAACAAAGACCCAATATTAATGTAGGGGAAAAAATCATCGCTATACAGTATGAGACAGTTTTAATTATATCCATCATGAGCAGAGCACTTAGCAACATTTAGTGAACTACAAAGGTCACTCTGGTCACTGCAAACATGACACCAAAAAGTCTGTTTCTGCTTGAAGTTTCTTCCTGAAATAAAATGATCAAAATTCTGTACCTCTGCTTTCCTGTTCATTCACAGATGTGTGCTTTTTGGTAAAAGAGGCGTTATAAAAAAAAAACAGAGTTCATTAGAATCTAAAAGAGGAAGCAGGAAGTTTAAATCCCTCTTTATCTCATTAACATACTATTACAGGAACACTGCTTCACCTGAATCAGTCATTCTCTGTCACATTTCTGAGTCAACATGCGCCGTCGGTGGGAAACTACATCAGGGAAGTGAGTTTTAAATTGAGGAAGTTAAGAATGCATGGTAAGGTCGCATACAGAGAATCCAAAAGCTGTGTCCTCGTGTGGTACATTCTGACGTTAATGAAAGTGAGAGAGCTGTTTTTCTCTGGAGCTGAACACAGTGAGCTGTTTACTGACTGAAACAGAGGTGTAACACCTCTTCAGTATTCAGATTTAGAGTCTGAATCTTGCTCTTTAAGGAGCTGACAGCTTGGCTCCTGCTTTCTTCTCCAAATGTACAAACTGATGTCTTACCTGTGGGAGGTCTGTGTTTTTATCCATTTTGGGAACATTGTCTCTCTTCTTTGATCCTAAACTCGGCATCGTGTCTGTTATTGAAGTAAAAACAAAAAGTCATGCAAATACCAAAAGAGTTCTGCTCCTTTTATGGCAAAGACATGAAGGTGAGTTTGTGTTTCTGTCGTCCTAACCAGAGGCGTGCTTCTTTACCTGAGAGGAGAGACTCTCTGTGATTTGTGTCTCACACACACACACACACAAGCTTGTAGCTCAGGTTACACTCCTCTGAACTGGAGATGAGGCAGGTCATGTCTGCTCAGCCACACCTACAGCAAAACACAGGAACTCTCTCCACACAAGAGAACAACGTTTCCATTCTGCTCACAAGTCTGAACTTGTAGGGCAATGTGACGGGTCTGCAGCTCACCTGGTTTCATCCAGGAGGGAGCGCTAAGAGACATGCAGCTCCTTTAAATACACTGTAAAAAAAAAAAAAAAAATATATATATATATATATATATATATATATATATATATATATATATATATATATATATATATATATATTTCACTCTGAGTTTCTTTTTTAAAGAGTTGTCTATGAAGAGTTTCTTAACCCTTTAATTTTCACTCCAAGAAAAAAAAAAGTTCAATGTAGAAATTATGTTTTATATCTTTTATGGTGTTGAAGCACTAAAATTAGAAAAACTATTTCAATCTGTCCGGACGACCTAATCTGTTTTATTTCAGTCCAACATATTTTCAATGAAGTGCAGCAACTCAAAAAGTGCTCAACCAAACGGTGAAGACTTTCTAACAACCTACATATTTTAAAGGCTCTGTTTGGCGTTGAGTGCAGCAACACCTGTGGCCAGAATCGGTAGCACTTTTATGGCATAAACTCCATTTCCCATGAGCATCATCACCCCCCATCTGACATGAAGATCATAGACTGTATAATTAATGGACGTAGTCTCCGCGAAGTCACCCATCTGTTCCTGATACAGTCAAATTAAGCCAATCATTGGACGGGGCCATCTGCGGACGTTGAGCTTCCATTCCAACAGCTACACAGTATAAAGAGCAACCAATAGAGTCTACTCAATAAAACTGAGGTAACAATTTACACTCAGTTTGATTGTGTAAATTTTACCTTATTTTTGAGTAAGTTTTACCTAAATGTATCAACATTATACTCAGATAATTAGAGTAAAGTCTTCTTAACATTTTGAAATAGATTTTACAACTAAATACCAATTACAAATGAGCACTATTTACTCAAGAGACAATATTGATCCTGTCAGCTGCTTTTTAACTGACTAATTATCAACATAAACATTTTACAATAGACTGTATAATTAATGGACGTAGTCTCCGCGACGTCACCCGTCTGTTTCTGAAACAGAATTTTGAAACAAAACGGTAGGTGCAGCCATATTGGAAATACGGCAGACTTTGAGTCTCCACAGTAACAGCCATAGGCATTCGACAGTCACGTGATCTGAGCTGTTTCTCTGATTGGATGACCTGATGATGTTAATATTGTTGAATCTGCCGAGTTGAAAAAAAAAATCCACCCCCCGTACACTGCGCAACGTTAGCAAAATTAGCGATTCAGATGGGAGACATTCTTTGTACCAGGCTGTAAATGTGCTTATTTTGGCTGTGAAAACAGCTTTTTTTTTTTTTTTTTGCTTCAGTACTTCCGGAGCCAGCCTCAAGCGGCCACTTGAGGAACGGCAAACTTTATCATTGTCTCATATTTTAAAACTGGAGGTTGCCGCTTGCATTTTTCATCAAATACATAAAATAATAAATAACTTCTTGTTTTAGATCATTCCCAATCTGTAGTTCTGTATATTTTCAAAAAAAAAAAAAAAAAAGACAAAGTTCTCCTCTTTAAATGTGAGAACCAGAAGGGACATCCCAATGAGACACTTTACAGTGGGACAAAGGCAGTGAGAGAGGAAGTGTACATGCTTTTTGGCAGCACCCAGAGCTTCTGCCGTAATAACATGAATACAGGAGCAGCAGAGTTTGACTTTACAGTAAAACTGTCAGAAGACTCACTGGATTGCCACCGAATCATCGTCATGAGCCAAGAGTTTGTCCGTGCGTACAAAGCGCGGTTTACTGTTTCACAACAGAGGGCTACTAACAGTGACGTGGGGAAATCCCTTCACTACCACATGGGATGGGGAATCCCTTCGTCTTGTGGGTTTTTTACAATCCACAGTTAAACAGGTGTGGTTAGGAAGGAATAAAAACATTTCAACTGCATCGTAAGTTTCCCTAAAAGTCCTAGGACAAAAAAAAAAAGAATTCTTTATGTTTTTGTTGTTCCTTTTGGAATTTTGACTTTTCTGTTAATTTCTTTTTTTTTCACACACTCACACTCTCTTTTATTAATAGTGTGCACGCAACAGACTACAGATGCTGTTTTCAGGTTACAAAAACAAGCTCAACCAGGGGCGGATCTTGAAAGAGTCCCCCTCAGCATCTGATTGGTCACCCCAAACACTGACTTAAAATCCTAGGCTATGATTGGCTGTTTGCCTTGTGTAAGGCAGGACTTGTGTTAAAATAAACATTTTTGCTGTTGTGACCATAGACTGTAAAAAGAAAAAAAAAATGGACATCAAACTGCCCCCTTAAACAGCGAATGCCAGTTTTGCTCTCCGGTTGAACGTTCTTTTTACGTTGCCATGGAGACCGCAAAGCTAATGATGTTAGCCTAGCTGTCATACTCGCTCTATTAACCAGTTTTTAGAAGCAAGAAAGCAACAAAATGAACCAAAATCGGAGGTGAAGTCATAGCGCGAATGTTTTTTTTAAAGTTTACACTGAGCGCTGTCTAGCATTAATGTCTTCACTGCAGTTGTTTTGAGTTAGCTTGCTAGCGGCGGCAACCGGAAGTCGATAACCGCAGGCGGAAGTCAACACCCACAGGCTTCTGAAGTGATATTTCTTAGTTACAAGTGTTCTATCTTTTCTTATAGGTTATAAATTTTGGTTGTGAAATATTCTAAAACTGTGATATAACCTGATGCAAAACCTTTTCATAGCTTAATAAAGACTACTGTTAATTATGAGCAGGTTACGGACCATATAGAGACACTTTCAGAAATGAATTTACAGGAAACGGGTCAAAAAGAACAGCTAAAACCCCCCTCATAGCTCCGCCCTCAGTGTGTGTGAGAGAGAGAGTCTCAGCAGTAAAACCAGAAGGGCGGACAGAGCTCAGATCACTCACAACAACAAGCTGACTGTGGAGGATCCACCGATGCTGCGATCTACAACACAACACACGAAGATGTATCCGTTTCTGGTGTTCGCTTTCATGGTGAGTACATTTAGTCATGTGTTTCTGATACAAAAATGAGCATTTTGACTCGTGACAGCTGAAAAAGGCTTTGGTTAAATCACTGCTTTCAAACTTTAGCGTCTCGTTTTGCGGCTATCTTTTATTTAAAGCTTCTTACACTTTTATATCTTAATATTTTGCTCAGCAGTAGGGCAAAATAAGATATGTCATAGCACAAACGTAGCACCGAATTTACTTTCACTTTCGTTTTCTTTGGTGTAATGTTGTGGAAAACATTGCATGATGTGACCTGGTCGTGTTAAGTGAATATAACGGTAGTAATTATGAAATAAATGGACTTATATGCGAGTAAAGTAATGATAAAGTGCACCTGGCTGTGCTGCAGTTTCATGTTGTGCATGCTGTTGAAAGTTGGGGACTTTCCGTCACGCCCCTAACAGTCTGTGTCTGTCTGTGAACCTCACCCAGATCACTTCTCAAGTCATGAGATCAACTTTAACGAATTATTAAGCATCAATGTTTGTTTTCAAGGTGTTGACCTCGGCTCAGCCTCGCTGTGACCAGGACACTGAGTATGAGAAGAATGGAGTGTGCTGCAAGATGTGTGCTCCAGGTATGCTAACAGATAAACACAGCATACACCTAAAACTGATGTTCAGTTCAAAACAGCATCTCTTCTCATTCAGACTCCTTTAGTTTCACTTTTACGCCCCTCTCCTTGGCCACTCAGTGGATTCTCTTTCACTTTTCCTCATCCTGAAATCCACAGCACTTAAGATACAAAGATACAGATCACTACCATTGACACCGTTAGCTACCTTTGATTAACCAGCTCTACCACCAGAAAAAAATATCAGTCAGTTTTTTGTCTGGTTATCTAATAATAATGTAAGTTACTGTTTTGGAAAAATGTGGTTAAAATCCTTTAAGTTTTCTGGATTTGCACCTTTTTTTCCAGTTTCATGTCATTATGAGCTGAACCAAATTATGCAAATTCTGTACCCTTGGCACGGCAAATGTCTTGCGTTTGATTTAGATAAATATTGATAAGCGACTGCGATATTTCATAGACTGAATTCTTAATCTTTTTTGAATATGGATATCTTTATTTTCTGTTACAGGCTGCAGTACAGAAACATATGCACTTGAACACATATGCACATACGTGCCCCCACTGAAGGCTTTCTCACACAAGAGAAAAAAAAAAAGAAATCTATCAAATTCTGTAACCGAAAAAAGGAAGAGGATGAAGCTATCCTGTACAATCCATTAGATAACCTGGAATATTAGTAATACAAAGAAAAAAAGAAAATAACACTAAATTGACACTAAATTTTGCTTCTTAGCCCTTCACATCTGATTAATCTTAATCTATAGATACTAGAGCTCTAATTAACAATTATTTTCATGATTGATTAATCTATCAATTAGTCATTGATAGATAGATAGTCATTGATTGATAGGTTGATTAGTTGAGTAGTTGTTTAGTCCATGAAATGTTAGAAAATGGTGAAAAATGTCAATGTTTCTTTTAGTCCAAGATGACATCATCAAATATCTTGTTTGCAAACAAAAAATATTCAGGACTGTCATAGAGAAGCAAAGAAACCAGAAAATATTCACATTTATGAAGCTAAAATCTGAAAATTTGGACTTCTTTTTCTTAAATAATTACGTAAACCGATTAATCGATTATTAAAATAGTTGACGATTAATTTAGTAATCGATTAATAAATGATTATTGGATTAATTGTTGAAGTTCTAATAGGTACATTTGGCATCCCATAAACCATCACATCCTGGTTCTTTGGGGGGGAAAACAAACAGCTTGTAGCTACAATGCTGTAGAACGTCATGTGTCTTTCTGCACCATAAAAACACTTAAATGTTAACTTTAACATCCAGTTTACTGTATCTAAACAGTGAACATTTTTTTCCCCAGGGGTAAAACCAAAATTTAAAATACAAAAGAAGTGCATCCCACATAGCTTGAGGCTGCTATTTGTGCAAATAAAAGCTCACTGTGGTTAATAATCTTCTTTAAATGCATGAAATCCATTAAAGCAAGCTCCACTGTTTAGTGATAATGACATTATGTTCAGTTTAAATCATCGTATCTGTCGCAAATGTGATACTGTCTCTTACCAGGTGGTTTAACCTGAAAGTAAATGTTATAAATGGGATTATTCGTTCAGTATACCGGTATTTTAATTTTAAAGACAGATTCTGTTCAGTTTAGTAATGTCTCCTTAATGTCTCAGGAGAAAAGGATTGTTTTCCCAATCGAGGTGTGGATTGTGTCTGTTAAAAAGGAAATTTACCCGTGATTGAAGTAATGTTGGGTTGGGATATTAGCCCAACCATTGCTCTCCCTAAAAACAAAGTAAAGCTCACTTAAATATGTTCAATTATTGCAAATAAATCTGTTATAATGCAATTAGAAGAAAAAAGGACGTGTGTATCCGTATTGACTGTATTAGCTTTGGGCTGAGTTGGGGCAGAGTTATAAAATAAGAGCGTTAATCATGTATCAATTTTTAAGAAAAGCTAATTTTAAGCCTCAATTTTAATCATTTCTGCGGCGAAGTTTTCCAAAAGATCGCCCAAATTCCAAAACTCCTGCATCTTTCAGAAGTTTATTCACTGTTTTTTATATGTATTCTTTTCATCAACTAAATAATTAAAGTTTTACGTCCTTCGGAAACGAAGTTGGAATTAGCCGTCGTTAGCACAGTTTGACATTAGCTAGGTTGGCTCAATCCCTGCTTCCCACCAGAATATAGTCCAGTACACAACCTCTGTAAGGGTTTGTTGTTCTTTAACTTTTGTATGGATTTAAAATAAGACATACTAAATGTTAGTTGGTAAAATTTAAGCTGCAGATTTAGCTTTGCGCTAGCTGTTTCCCCCTGTTTCCTGTCTTTATGCTAACCCATGCTAACTGTCTTCTGTTTTTAGCTTTGTATTTAAGAGACAAATATAAGAATAGTATCGGTGTCTTCATCTATTATATATCAAAGTAAAAAGAGTGATGTCAGAGTGTCAGCTTATTCCTTAAAGCTACAGAAACCTCATTTATAAAGTATTCTGAATACAGGTACCATAACACTGCACTTCTTTTGCTATGATCTAACTCCATGTTTTGTTCAGGAACCAGAATGTTGGTCACCGGTACTTGTGATGAGCCTCGTTGTGAAGCGTGTGGAGAAAATGAATATCAGGACACATACACGACTGAACTCAAGTGTAAACGTCAGCCGTACTGTGACCCAAGTGAGACTTTTTGACACGTGAAACTACATTTTTGTACACTTTTTTTGAATGCATATTGGCAGTCAGCTCATGTTTCTCCCGTCTTCCAGATAAAAACTTCAACCGTGCCACTCATACGAGCAAGAAGAGAGAAACCATCTGTGAGTGCAAACTGGGATTTCACTGCTCGGGTCCAGAATGCATGACCTGTGTGCCGCACACCGTCTGCCCACCAGGACAGGGCGCTAAACCTGAAGGTGAACTTTATTTTTTAAACTGTGAAAGCCTTTATATCCAGCCTCGGTGCTGAGAATTACAATCCACAGTTTGCATTTATTTTTCAGGAAGCCATTCACACGACACAGTGTGCGAGGAATGCCCTGATGGTACATTTTCCAACGAGAGCTCCTGGAGGAGTGTCTGCAAAGAATATAAAGAGTAAGTACGACGACTTCACCTCTTTGACTTGAAGGTGAAACAGCAGAAGTTAAAGCAGACTTTTATTCTGGTGCTACGTCCTTTGTTTCCAAGCTGTTAAAGTGATACAAATGTGCATCTTTCACCTAAAGAGGTTAAGATCTCCTGCATGTGAGACAAACTCAGTGTAGTGATTTTTAAATCAACAACGGAGGTTATCATACTAAAGTGACATTTTTATTGTAGTTTTCATGTATGTTTTTTTAAATCTAGTTATTAATTTTCTTTGGCCAACAAAACATGTAACAAAAAAGTCAGTAAATGCACATTTCTATAAGGGGTAGTAAAAATAAGATGGGAGTAAAAATAAAGACGCGACGCCCACAACATCATAACTAAACAAGATAAATAACAAAACATCATAAAATAGATAAACAAACAAAAATAAAATAAAAAATATCCAAATCTCATTAAAGGTTGCAAGGGACCCTTTTAGAGAGTATCTCATCTTCTCTAATTAAAGGCAAACTCATATCTCCTGTATCCATTTATTATGCGATGTTTATTTTTTTTAAGATATTGATTAAATAGAAAATAATTTTTGCTTTAAAGGATATGTTGTGATTTTTTTCTTCCCAGAAAAGATCATCACCACAGATTTCCGAAAAACACGCTTTTATTTTGAAGGATTACTGATCAGAAATAAATCCAGTATGACGCATGCATGATTTGCTTCGTTCGTCTTTGCTAACTCTTGGAAAGAACGGGTACTCAGAGTGTCAGAATCTGGCTCTTATTTAAGCTTGTTTAGGTTGTTGGGGGTTTTTTTTTTTTTTTATATATATAGTTTGGTACATTTTTGAATTTTTCCCGAAGAAGTTTGTGGTTTCAGATGAGGAGTTGATGTATCTTTGATACAGGCTCGAAACAGAAGCTGTTTAGTGGTGATCCTTTTAGCGTAGATTTTAGCGTAGCATGCTAAATTTGAACACTTTGGAGACTGATATTTGAAAGTATTGACTTTTCTCGAGGTGATGTTTCTGTTCTCTTTAAATTTCTAACTTGCAGCAGTCTTAGCGATCCTCTTCTAACTCCATTCTCTCTTTTCTTTGCTGTAGGTGTGGGAACAACCACCACATTAAAGAAGCCGGTACCTCCATATCTGACAATATCTGTGGTACGTAGTGAGCAGGCAGTGAAGTTGTGTAGTTTCTCTCTCTGAGCGCTTCCTCTCTCCCCGCTGCAGTGCGGTTAGCTGTCTGAAAATGAAACTGAGTGGGAAGAGGAATGAGGTGAGGAGGTACCGTCTGTAAAATCAGTGCTGGTCTGTGGTTTCTTCTGTGGGACTGACACTTTTTGACCACACATATTATAGACATGTATGTGTTTAGACTGAGATAATAAATTTATGAGTTAGAGAGTGAGTTTGGACCTGCGGAAGATCACCTCTACCTCACACCTTCTTCTTTTCACTTCCTCTGTTAAAATGCAAATGTGTGGCTGGCTGTGGAGTTTCTTTTTTCAGACACACAGCTGACATGGTTTCCTGTTGTTGAGACGAAAACAGAGACTTCTTTATTTGCATATGATACACGGAAGATGTTATAACCCACCAATGATGAATATTATTTATTGTATTTGTTTGTGAGGATCACCGTTTGTGTGTTTAATGGTTTCTTCTCCTTTTCTGTCCCTGCAGAGATGAACTCGAGGACACACATCATGGTGCCACTGATTGTTTTGGGGATTATCGCTGTTCTCGGGATTGTGGGTTGGATAGGTAGGTCAAGTTTGAAGTACTCCCTCTAAAGTTGACTATACTGAGCGGAAGTTCCATAAATCCATCTGACCTCCTCGTTTCTCTGGAATTTCACTTTAGTTTGCTGCAGAGGAGGACACGCAGGAGGAAAGTTTAAGGTAAATCTGAAAGTTCTGTTCAAGCAAACAAGAGAACAGACTGTTAAAGGCTCTGTGAGGACTTAATAAGCTTTTTAGGTTTAACCTGCTCATAATCCAGGATTTAAAAATGAGATTATTAGCGCCAAATGTGGTTATTTCCAAATGTTACTTCTCAGTATCTGTGGGCAGATCGGACTTTCCCAGGGGAAGTAAAATCTATTCATGGCACGTAGACCCTAAGTCCCTTTGATGTCACAAAGTTTAGCAGTTAGAAGTAAATTCTGAAGAAAAATATTTCTTCAATCTAAACCACTGAGTTGGACAAAAATTCACCCCCTGTACAGTGCGTGCCGTTAGCGAAATTAGCGATTCGGACGATTCTGACTTTTTTGTACCAGGCTGTAAACATGTTTATTTCTGCTGTGAAGACGTTTTTTTTGGCTTGGTTTGTTTGTGGCTTCCGGTACTTCCAGAGCCAGCCTCAAGCAGACACTCGACGAACTGCAGATTTTAGCACTTTGCCTCATATTAGGGATGCACCAATCCAACTTTTCTGGTCCTTATACAGATACCTGGGCTTTAGGTATCCATCACTGAAGGTGATGCGTATTTAAACTATAAAGTGTTTAAATGTTTACCAGCTGTTTGCTAACAACAATGCTTCAGAACTTACATAAATTAATATTTAATTGTAAACTTTCATACGCTGTGGACTGGTAAAGCTACAAAAAATAAAATAAAGTGCATCAGAGGAAACATTCCAGTACAACACAGTGTTACACAACTTTTTGTAACCACATACTGTCAACAACTGTCAACGTCAAAAAACCTTGACTGATTTAATCGTAATTTCTTCTTAAGTTCTTTATGTGACAACAAAGATTCTTGAACAAAATACGAGAGTGCTGTTAAAAAAAAAAAAAAAAAAGCATAGAGCTGGTTGCCTAGATTGGCTCAAAGCTGGATTGGCCCTTTCCTACCAATACACAATCCAGCTTTGAGGGGCTCGATCCAGTCGATACCCAATACCACAGCCAGAATCGGTGCATCCCTACCTCGTATTTTCAAACCAAAGGTCGCTGCTTGATTCAAACCATAGACTGTATATAGAATGGACAGACTGACTCCGCCTTTTACCATTGTACATTTTTGAAGCCAAAAAACCTCCGTCACAGGAGCCGCCATTGTGCAGCCAGAGTCTGCACAATTGAGACATACGAGAGACTCCGGGAAAATCTGAGTGGAAGCAGGTGATAAAAATAAATATATTTTTTCTTTCAACAGTCTAATCTCTTCTTAACTCTCCTTCCTGATGTATTTTATTATTCCCGAAAAAACTACACAAGAACAGCAGCCGTCAATCATCATTAAACAAGACGTAAAACCTCATTTTTAACCTCTAATAACTAATGAAAAAGAAACTTCAGAAAAAAAGAAGACCTGAACACAATGCAGCCCAGTAAAATCTAAATATCACCACAGAGAACAAAGAAGCTGAGTTTTTGACTGGTACTGCAGCCAGCCACCAGGGGGAGCAGTTTTTGTGGCGACCGCAGTTTGAGCCGAGCGAGGTGACGTCCATTTTTTTGCAGTCTGTGGTTCAAACTTGAGAGTCTATTGATAAATTGAAGAGTGAGGTTACGTTAGCTCTGCTTGGTGAGGTTGGAGTTGGTAGATGATCATTGGTAGGACATAACCAGGATTCACGAATGTAACATGTTATGGACACGTCTCAGAGCACCGGGCTGTGAGAAACACAAAACAGATAGTCTGCTCACCCTCTGGACACTAAACTATTAACTGAGTTTACAAATTTAGATCGTTGTCACATTTCAAACAATAAATAACAACATCTTGTCAATTTGTATCCTGGGAAAAGTTGTCTTGAACAAAGTAAAGTAGAGTTAAAAAGAGCTGTTCTTGGCAAGAGTCACATCTTTATGACAGTGGGTGATGGTGCTCATGGGAAACGGTCTGTATTCTAGAAAAACACCACCAATTCGGCCCAAAGGTGTCTCTGTGATCAACACCAAACTGATAGTCCTCACAGCTACCTGTGCAGCCTGTACTTCACCTGACTTTACAGCACTCTCTTATATGTGGACAGACTGTTGCCTTGAATTTCCTAAAAGTTTTTTTCTTTCACTGCCCTCTTTTCCTACTTTGTAACCCTTTTTTCCCTTTTACAGAAGTACTTAAAACCAGGGGGCGCTGGAGAGAAGGAGCCACTGGAAAACGTTATAGTGATTGCAAACCCTACTGAAGAGTTGTTGCACCCTGATGAAGAAGAGCCCATTGTGAGTACACCAGAGGAGAACGAGGACAGCCAAAGCCTGGACAGGTCCCTGGAAGTGGGTTACACTGTCAACGGGCAGCTGGTGCAGCAGGACATGACGAAAACAGAACAACTCTCTCAGGAGGAATCACAAAGTACGAGTTTATAAACCGAAAACTGAAGTCACCTCTGTCACTGATGCTTTGTTTATAGTGCTTCGATGTGAAGACTTAAGATGAGTTGAGTGTTAATAATATGAATCTGTTGTGAAATAATATTTGAATGTGATGTACAACACTATGAATAGTCTGCATTGTTTTTGTGTTTTTTGCATTTTTAAGATGTTTTAATTTTATTTTTGATGTCACTGTAGTTTTTATTAAGTGAAAAAAAAACATTCATTTTAAGAAATGTACAAATAACTGTTGAGTTTTTTTGGTGGAAACAGCAAGTAAAGCTTTTATAATTTTCCGTGCAATGCTTGTGTTCATATACTCAGTCAAATCAAATCAAACTTTATTTATGAAGCACTTTTCATACATTTAAAACAAAGTGTTTTACATGTTTAAAAGCAGCCCCCACCCTCCCCAATCCTACCCCAGCACACACACACACACACACACACACACACACACACACACACACATGCATACTCACAGACAGCGGGATTTTAGAAACGAGTGGCTGAGTACAGAGGTGCCAGGTCAGGAAACGCAATCTCAGGAGGCCGTCTGTTCTGGTTGCTGCTCACGGCTCAAGGCCAGGACGCCTCCACCCTGGTGCCCACCTTGCTCCATGCCAGCAAGGGGCCCACAGCAGCGAAGCACTGCCACAGCACCCCCACCTGGTCAAGGGCGATGATCACCTCAAGACAGAGACATCCCAGCCAGAGCAGAGCACCCCCCCCCACTGAAGAAACACCGGAGATAAACAATAAAAACATAAAACTACAATAAAAATATAAAGCTACAAACATGAAACTACATAGGCTATGTCTTAATAAATAGGAAGAGGGCCAAAATATAAAGTTAAAATAAGTTAAATCAAAGTAAATCAAATCAAATTAAGTAAATTTAAATAAAATTTTTAAAAAGTAAGACATTAGTTAAAAGCCAACTGAAATAAGTGGGTCTTGAGCCTGCTTTTAAAAATATGAAAATTCTCCGGCAGGCTATTCCACAGACTGGGGCAATAGTGCTGGAAAGATGCCTCTCCAAAAGTACATATTCCTGCTTCGGGAATTATCAAAAAGCCAGTACCAGAGGACCTCAGGGTCCTCGAGGGTTCATATGGTTAAAGCAATTCTGACAGATAAGAAGGCCCAAGACCCCCAAGACATTTAAAAACCATTAAAAGGACCTTAAAAACAATCTTAAAACATACAGGGAGCCAATGTAGTGATTTCAAAACCGGTGTAAGATGCGCCTGCTTTCTGGTCTTCGTCAGCACACAGGCTGCTGAGTTCTTTAAAAGTTGTAAACTTGAGATGTTTCTTTTTGGGAGACCAGAAAGCAGGTGTTACAGTAGTCAATGTGACTGGAGATAAAAGCATGCATTAATGTCTCTGTGTTAGAAAGGGGTCAATAGCATACTTCCACTCAAAATCCCTACAGTTCCCAGAATGCTTTGTGGGATCCAAATAAGACATGACAATATCTTAGAGGGATGCTGCGTATCACGGCAACATCTTCGAGCTTCCAGCTCAGATTTTTGTTCATTTTTGTCGCTTTCTTGCTTTTAAAAGCTGGTTATTAGAGCGATTACAACAGCTAGGCTAACATTATCAGCTTTGTAGTCTCCATGGGAGATGCAAACAAAATGGTCAAGCAGAAGAACAAAACCGGCAACAGCTATGAACTATGGGTAGTCAGGAAAAAGGTGGACAACCCACATAGCTGATGATGTCTAAGGATCAGGGGGAAACCTGCTTGTTCACATTCAAATTCCATCACTATGGAAACCACAAAGCTGATGATGTCATGAGGGACACACGGTTCAAATTGCAAAATGTGTCGCGTGGAAAGGAGAAGTGTGTGTTTATTATTCAAATTTCTAACCCTTGTACTTTTTGATATGTTCTGTATTTTCCACATTTTTGGGCCCATTTATTCATTTATTCATTGGAAATGAAATTTCTCAGTTTGCATCGGACCAGTCTACCTGGCATGCTGTTTCCCATAATGCACGGCGCTAAAGCTTTCTCTGTGGCAGACCTGGGCAAATTACGGCCCGCGGGCCACATCCGGCCTTTTGGGCATCCCTGTGTGGCCCACGTGAGGTTGATCATAAAGCGTGAATGAAAATAAGTATGCTGTGCATGCAGTACAACTGTGTCGCTTTTATTTTGAAAAAGGCGAGGTTTGCATGTGAACAGCCATATTTTTGTGATGTCCTGTGAGAAAGTTCAACAAATCCAAATACAGCTTCTCCATCACTGATGATCCCCTCTCAGCTGTCCTTCACGTGGCTATTTCAGTGAAATACATTCAAGTTATTGTTTTTTATTTCTTTCTTTTTTATTTTTTGTATAAAGTTGTTATAAAGGTTTTCAGTATTTGTGGAGACTAACAAGCTAAACATAAAATGAAACACTAATGCAACGATTGTTTTTGTTTTTGTTTTTACTGTTGTAGTTTTTCCCTATTTGACCTGCACCACAATTTCACATATTTACAGAATACACTTTTTTCTTCTGGTTATAAGTAGCAGCTAATCAAAATACAAGTAAGTGCATTTTACATTAATTAATTGCCCACCCCTGCTCTATGGGATTGGCTGGCACTCACATTTAGGTGAATTACCGCCACCTCCTGGAATGAGTCTGAATAACAACTACAATACAACACTTCAGTTTAACGGTCCATGAGAAAGAAAAGTTGTTAAAACTTCACTTCTAGTCTTAAAAGAGGTGTTTACCTCTACAGATTCATTCATCATTATATTGAAGTTGTTTTTACTTACTTTGCTTTTATTTAAAAGAACTCTTCGCTAAAATATAATAACTATTCTCCTCCCTTGCTCAATACTATTTATTTACATTTATATTTAATTATAAATTTCAATGTAAAAAAAAAAATCCTTCAGCTGTTGTTCCATTTTCCTAAACTGTAAACCAGAGTAGCAAACTACAAAACAGACCCAACAGAGCACTCATACTACATTCAAAAGTAGTAGGCAGTATGCAGCGCCTACTACATACTAAATGCACGTGCAGCGTGTAGTAGCCGGTTTGGAAAACAGCCTTTAATTTGGTAATATTTCGGGAAATAGTACCACAAATACTGAGCCGAATTATGCCGAAAACATCCTGCTGGTATGAGAGTTGTTGTTGTGCTTAAAAGTCTCACTTAAATAAGTAAAAACTGAAGTAAATTAGAATTGTACGAATTTTAAGGCGAGTTTGGCAGGTGAACGTAGCATCTCTGACTTTTTAAGTGGATTTATCGGCATATTTCGACGACGGTGAAGGGATATATTGAAATCTCGAACATGGTAAGCTTAACCAAATCTAAAAATACAAGTTTTATCATTTAGTGTGTTGATTTGACCGCAATTTGACTGAGTTGTTGCCGCTGCTTACCTGTCACGAAAGCTCTCCACCTGTTAGCCGTTAAAGTGGAATGAAACCAGCTGCAGTTACTCCACATGACCTCAAGGGGGTGCCAGAGCCTTACTGTAAACTGATGAACACTCAGGTTATCAAATAATGAGATACTTTATAAGTAAAAAAAAATGGAAATATAAAACTAGAAAATGTGTCATTACGTTACTCGTAAAGGTCAGAATTAAAGAGAAACGTGATTTAATTAATTTTAATATCTTGTAGTTTTACGACATGTTATTCTCCTGCATTCATTTGCTGTGAAGAAAGGATCCGAGGCGCAGATAAGAGCTTATCTCCCCGCTTTGTGTTCCTGTTTGTAGGGATTTGCATGGAGAGGTGAGGCTTGGAGACAAGGCAACGGCTGCTCCCAGGGGCGCTCTCATTATCCCCGGATTAAAGGAGGTACAGCCCTTTGAATTTACATGGAAACTTGAGGCTTTGATAGTGAAATCTTGAAGCATATTTATAAAAATTACGTTTCCACTATGAGGCCTGCTGCTGTTATATCATGTTAAGTGGATATCAGGGTTTTTTTTATGAATAAAAAAGTAATATCATTTTTATATGATAGGGATTTTTTTTAAAAGATATTATCAAAGATGTATTGAAAGGCGGGGATTATCACTTTGTTTCAAGATGAAAATGCGTAAGGAAAGGCTTAAGACTTGGGTTTGATGTGCAAACATAAGTTATTCATGTTGAAGAAAATACTTCAAAGCTTTTCAGTCTCACTTTTAGGTTTCAATGTTGGTCACAAACCACTAAACGCACAAAAAAAGTCCGTTCAATTCTGATTTTATTTAAGCAAAAATATTTCTTCACGATTAGACAAAGGAACATAATTTACAAATTGGCGATGGAAAAATACATCTACATTTATTCACAGATTCAGGTTCAGTCTTTGGTCCCAGGACATTTCACTGCAAACGTCAGGAAGTTGAAGCCCCCTGAGGTTTGAAGGTTTAAAGTGCAAAAAGATGTGAAGGAAGTCTCTCGATTTGTGTCCAAACACGCGCTCAGACTAGTTCTTGCGTGGTGTAACAGGCGGGAACAAACAGGCCGTTTCTGGAGGCCCACTCTGCCCACAGTTTCCCCGCCGGGTGGTAGATACTGTCCACGGGCTTCTTCACGGTGTCTGAGGTGGCGGTTTCTGCCAAAGACCAGATTTTGGGTTTCTGGCACACATTGTTGTCCTTACTTTCCAAAGAGGAAGGCGTGTGATCAGAGCTTTCAACTTTATCGACGTTGACAAGTGCAAGTTCTGTGTCCTCGTGCTCGCTGTCCACCTCCACGGGTGCCGCGCTCTCCACCTGCACGTGCTCATCTGCTCGCTCTCTGTGAGCCACCTCAGACTCATCCAGGTGACTTTTCTGCAGCGAGCCGTCCTCATCCTCGCTCTCTCCCTCCTGCTCCTCGTCGTCATCCTCCTCCTCGTCCGACTTGCTCTTGGACGCCCAGCTGACCCGGTTCTCCTTCTTCAGACGTCGCCTCGCGTTGGCGAACCAGGTGGAGACCTGCGTCAGGCTCATTTTGGTGATGATGGCGAGCATGATTTTCTCGCCTTTGGTTGGATAAGGGTTCTTGAGGTGCTCGTTAAGCCAGGCTTTCAGCGCTCCGGTGCTCTCCCGGGTGGCCACTTTGGCGACCCTGCCGGGATCCTCTGCTGCTCCGGGGCGGTACGGTGCGTAGAATCCGCCTCCACGAGCCAGGAGAGCGTGATGGTAGGAAGAAGCGGCCTTCAGGTCGAAACTGTTATTCTGAAGAAAGAAAGACAAAATTTGGATGAGAAATTACGCACGAGTTTGGAGAGTCCTGCAGGGCGCGCGAATTAAGCGGTGGTAAATTTAAAGATAGAAATACACTGATGAAGGATCTGAGTAAATATTAACACATACAGCATCAAGCATCTCGTTTCTGTTAGAAAAAGTAAGAAGGGTGCATTTCTGGAAGAAACAAATGTCGATTTTGGCCAGATTTTACGCACAGCGTCTTTCTAGAATAGTTCATTTTTTTAAAAGAAGTACTTTGGTAGTTTTGGACTCACCATGTGTGTGATGGGCCTGTGCTGTGGATAGGGAATAAAGTTGTATCCTTGTAGTCCTGAGTAAGTCAAAGGAACTCCAGCTGCCATCGCAGCCAGCTGCTGCTGCTGCTGCACACCCGGCGGGCAGCCCAGCATCGGGATCTGATATCCAGCCGGCATGCCGATGTTCCTCTCCAGGAAGAAGTTTCCAAATCCAGTTTGTGTGGCGGGCATCTTTCCTGTGTCCCAGCTACTCGGGTTTGAGTGACAAGCCAGCCTCCTGGATTTATTTATACACACCCTCCTGCCAGCGTGTGTTCAGGGAGGAGGAGGGGGGAGCGAGGGGGAGGTCCCTGCGGTATTGACTGACAGCTACGTTCAAAAGACCCACAGCTTTCACTGGCAATAAATCCCATCAAAGGAGCTCTCCGCTGTTCCTTTTAGCGTTTTGGTGGAGAGGCTACATGTGTGCGGCTCTGTGGAGAGCTGAAGTTTCAGTGTAAATTAAGTGTCCATGAAAAAACAAATGACAGTTACTCTAAAAAAAAAAAAAAAAAAAAAGTCTTTTACCTTTTTTTTTTTTTTTTTTTTTTTTTTTTGGAAAAAATAAAATATGTTTTAAAACAATCTGTCCTGGTTGCAACAAACATCTTTTGGTAGCTTTTTGGAAAGACTTTCCACATTTTGAAAAGAAAAAAAAAGAAGTTTTCGTATCCCATTTTATTCGCTTTTAATTTGATTTGTTTGGTCTGTGTTGTAGTTTTCGCGACCGGGCAGCTGACACCGCTTTAATGTCGTTTTGATCAGGACTTTGACACTTCTCATGTCTGGCACTAATCGCTCCAGATCTTAGAAAAGGAGCCGAATTCAGTTAACAACATCCTGCCAGTCAATACTGACGCTTCTCACACTTCATTTCATGCGCAGCTGTAGGTTTTGTGAATTAAATTAAACGTCTCAGCGGCATTAAACGATGCCAATAAACAATTTGAGGATTTCTTTTTACGCACGCGTAAAAGACGCGCTTTGGAAATGAAACTTCCCTCTCCTCCAAAATGAACTTCTTGTGGTTTGATTTCGTTGAATGACTGAAGAATAAAATGAAGACACGTCACTTGTCTTTCAGTGTTCGTCTCCGAGAGCCATATTTCTTCTTTTTATTTGTTAATTTATTGAGTGAACCACAACAAACTGCCCTCTTACATGTCGGATGGTTTTGTTTTGGGTGAAGCGCTGCGTTTCAATGGCCCTAATTAAACGAGGTTAAGCGAAACAGGTGTTGACTAATGTATATGATAATTGTGAGATAACAGATGCTAATGTGTGAGAGTTCGTGTGTGTGTGTGTGTGTGTGTGGAGGGGGGGATGTTAGCGATAAGAGGAGGAGATTACACTTCTTACTCCTCTCCCTCCCTCGCTTCAAAAAGAGCCACAGTTAAGCTCAGTGTTTGAGTTCAAAGGAGCAGCGCACCTCGCTTATCTCACATCATTTTCATTATTATATTAACAGCATGAGGAGGTGAAGAGCTGCTGGTGATTGAAGAAGATTTACTTCCACAGACAGTTCATATACATCATTAAAGTTCCAGTTTTCTCATTTTTTTTTCTTCTCTGATGCTCAAAAAAAAAATAGCTTCCACATCTTCAACTGTTTAATTTACAATTTGTCAGCAGCAGGCCTTCTGCCTCTCACACATTAAAAATGTATTTATTCCTCACCTCCTCACAGAAAGATGTGATGGTTTAACTTTTTCTCCAATTGACTTCTAATGGAATTGATTTCAGCAGCCATTTTTTTTAACCTGAAAAAATTTCAGACATCTTTAATGATGTCATCCAACTACAGCCCCCTTTGATGGTAAACATATAATCAAAGTCGTATTAATTCAAAACTTCACCTGTGGTCACACATGACTCCAGTGCTCACATACTGAAATGAACCAAAGCTGAATGATGGTCCGGTTAACTGGTGGATCCAATTTTTTATGATGCAAAAGAAACCTTGAGTTTTTTGTTTGTTTGTTTTTTGTTGCAAAATTTTTCATATTTAATTTTGACATTTGTCAACTTCTTATCTCTTTATAGAAGAAATAATAGAATAAAATAGATTATAATACATTAGAATGTACTTCATTAATCCCCAAAAGGGAAATTCAGGATATAATATAACACGTTTATACGATATAATACATTGACTTTATATATTTCAACCTCAATTAAGAACATAACAAGAGTTAATTACTCTTGAGAATTTTTTTGAATTTTTATCATTTTTTTTAGAGTGAAGTTTTAAGTGACTTAAAAAAGATCATTGCCCCATAAAGGGTTAAAAGTGTCGAATTAACTGCTAAAAAGCTCTGAGTCTTTAGTTGCAGCAGTCTTAAAAAAATATATCTTCTTTTGCATTTTATAATTTTGTATAAAATCAATTAATTAAAAAAAATTGAAGATGTAAATGTTTAGAGTTTGGACCAAAAGTTGTAAAATTTTATCATTTTATAATATCCATTTCAAAACACACGAAAGAAAGTTAACTTTGAATTTCTTGATCAGTGGAATACTACAATATTGTAGTTTTTGATTTTAAAAAATTTGGTCTTGGTTTTGATTGATGTTGTTTTTTTCAACTTAGACGTATCAATCCAGGGCCCTAAATATGCCTGAATTCTCATTATTCAGTATTTTCACTAAAGATGAAGACAGGTGTGGCCTCCTTTATGGTGCCAAAAAAGAAAAGTTTCATAAAATTTTTTGTGAATTCAAAAAGTGTATTTTGCTAAATCCCTTGTTCTCCTTTGACGCATCGATTATGACTGTGCAGAAATGTAAAAGTTATTTTGCTGGTGAACTTTAAGGGCGCTGCTCGTGTATTCATCAGCTGTACTTTCTTTTCAGTTAGAAGTTTTACACAACATATCGTCTCTTCGTAATATGTTTATTATCAGGATAATAAGCAACATCAAAAGCACTTACAAACATCTTCCTGCTGCATATTGCTGACTTATGATTCAAACCTCACCTCACTGCTGATACTTTCGTACTTTAACCTCGGTTAACTCTGAACGGCAGGACTTTGTGTGGTACTGGATCCCTCCTCTGATGGGCTTTAGATACTTTAATTCAAGCAGAGGATCTGAGCACTTCTTCCACCTCACTCACAGAGCCGTATGTTTTCTTTCTTATGCAGATTTCTCTTCTTCCCTTCAACAAAACCACTTCAGCCTCTGAGATGACGGCACTGAAACCGAGTAAAAGTCAACGAGCGCTAAAACACAGAAAGTTCTTCAGGTAATGATCCTTCATGAGGATTTGGATCACAATTTAAAGGTGCCAATGTGCACTTTAAGAAACGTTGTGGAAACTAAAACAACAACTTTGAGAATTAGTTGATAGGTCAGAAAACTTTATTTAAAGGCGGCTTTGTTTCAATCCAGCTGTTGTGGTTTTTGCTCTTCTTTGATCTTTCATCTTTTGAAGGGTTAGGAGGAAAATCGGTACTTTGGAGGATTTTGCTTTTGACATTTTTAACACAAGAAGTCCAAAAATCAACCTCTAAAAAAAAAAATTTAATTTAAAGCTGCAAGCCGCGATAAGCGGGCCCTCGCCCACATGCGCCAGTCGGGGCGTGTTGCGGCTGCCACATGTGCACCAAGATCAGCACATGCACATGTGTATATGAGTCCAGAGCAGAACAGTGATTTTTAAACACAGAGAAGATGACATTACTTCCTGTTGACAGTAGGGGGCGCTGTAGTTCAAGGTGTAAAAAAAAAAAGCCTATAGAAGCACTCGGGCTGTGACACTGAACACGTGTGTGCATTTTGGTCCAGATCCAACATCGTATATGAGAGGAATAAAGGTTTCCACTTAAGCTGAAAAAATCGTCAAATTTGGCGACCTCCCCTGACCACACCGATTGAGTTACGAAAAATCCTCTGATAGCTTTTAATCGTCAAGTGTCTTGTATACAGCATAAATATTTCAAGTTGATCAGAAAGAAAAACTGTGGGACAAGTTTGATCACATACGTACCCTATAAACGGTCGAAACTGGACGTTTAATTCCGATTTCCTGTTCGGAATTTCTCCAGGGTCGCAAAATACTTTTTTTTGTTGTTGTGGTGGTTTGATGGTTATGCACAACAAAAATCAGAACTGCAGCTCAAACCAGTTGGCCTGGTTGACGTTTCAGTGGCCAGGGGGCGCTGTGGAGCAGATATCAACATGAAAACACTGTAGTCGTAAAAATTTCTCGCGGGGCTGAATTTTGCTAGTTTAGCTAGCTTTAGCTAAATTTAGCTAGTTGTGTTCGCATTTATATCAACAGAAGGCACCTTTGCCCTGATTCTCAGTCTTTAGCAGTTTTTAACGGGAGAACTTTTAACCTGAGCTGAAACCTCTTATCGATCTGCCTTGTAATTGTAAATTTTACATAATTTTTGAGATTAAAAAAAAATAGTTTTCCAGCAAATTTACCGAAAACATTCATACAACTTTAATTATTATGTTCTGATAAACTGAGTAACTTTTGTGTTTCACTCTCGAATTCGACGACGTCGTCTCTGTGAAGTTGCAGTGTGAATATTTTAATCCTTTTGCTACAAATTTAAATCATCTGAGCCTCAGAAACTGTTTCCCTCCCGGACTCTGTGCTTCAGTTAAAGCATCTTATATTTAAAAGCTCCTCGGGGGGCTGAGTTGTGTAGGACACAGAGAAATAAAGGTTTTATCCTCAGATAGAAAGTGTTGAGGGAAGAGGGTAGGAAGGAATTCATCGGGGTGGAGTCCACAGATCCTAAAGCAAATTTGAAGAGGAGCAACAATGGTGTGAGCGGCGAGCAAAGAGAAGGAGGCTTACGGCATCAGAGTCTACATCTCACAACACAAACAGCTCAGGGCTGCAGCCTTTGTCCCTCACACAGATCTCCTTTTCATACCCTTCCTCTCTCTGCTGCTCGCTCACAATGCAGGTGTTGGTCGTCCTCTGACAGGTCGGGTCTGAGCTGTTTGCCGTTAGGATGTCGCTCGTTTACAGGAGAGAAAAGTGACCAAATGGAAGAGGATTGTCCTCAGCGAGCAGAGATACAGTACCAGATAGCAAAGAGGATGAAACTATCTTGATGTCTGATAACGGCTGAGTCGAAACACTCTGTTATCTACAAATCCTCTGCATATTCCACGCCGTGCACAGACAGGTTAACGGAGGTCCTGGTTTGGGGGTAAGACTGCAGAATGACAGAGCATGCAGCTAATGAGCAGGTCAGCACAAAAGGTTTAGGTGTGACCTCAATTACAGGCAATCCCCTATCTGCGAGCCCACAAAGGGACTAAACATGCAATTAGAATAGCTCATAGGTAGGTGTGAACGGGACAACAAAAGCCTGCAGAGAATCCACAGTCTTCAACACCTCCCGCTTGTTAGTTTATTTTTACTGCAGTGAAGACAGAGAGGAGAGAAAGTTGACAGACTCTTGGAAAGCATAGCTGAGGAGAGAGAACCGGGTGGTGTTTGAAGTTCATTAAAGGTGAAAGACGAATAAGTGCAAAGAGTTTTTAAAAGCTCAGTGAGGAAGAGAGTGATGTATATTTAAAGAAGACCAAACCAAAGCCAGAGATCAGAATCCAGAATCCCAGCAGAGAAAGCCGAGGCAAGCTCTCTGGATGTTATCACGATGAAATGAACGCCTGATGAGTCTGAGGCATCGTCACGTTCAGTCGTAGCTTACTGAACCATGTAGTATCAAATCATGTTACATCGTATCGTTTCGGGTCTTGTTGTGTCAGATTTCGATCTATTGTACCCTGTTGTGTCATCGTCTCGTCATGTGTCGTTATCAATCAATAAATCAATCAATCTTTATTTATATATTCATAACAAACGTTCTTTCAAGATGTTTTCCGTTGTGTTGCATTCAGCGTTGCCAGACGTACGATAATTATCGCATTTGTACGATAATTTAGCCCTCTGTACGATGTGCGATCAATAATTCCAAAAAAGGCTAAATGTACGATAATTTGACAATTTCGTGTGGTTGTTACAGATCTACCCCAGTCTGACGGATTTATCTGTAAACCCTAAATGCATCTTATATCATGTGACGTTTCCAGCCAATCATAGTTTAAGTGTCATTCGTATCAGAACGATTGACAGCCAATCACGGTCGTAGGATCAAACGCTGCTGATGTGGGGCAGGACGATGAATGCCCACAAAAGTGCCAGTAGGACACTAAACAGAGTGATCAATTGTGATTTTCGCGCAACAATAAAACAGTTGTTTTGATCATTATCAGTTATTTTGATTATTTTGTCGGGTGTACAATAATTTCCCCCAAAATACGATAATTTTGAGGCTCTGGTACGATAATTTTATATTTCCCATCTGGCAACGCTGGTTGCATTTCATTGTGTCTTGTTGTTTGTATTGTCTGGTGTCATCTTGTATCGTCTCCTGGTGTATCGTGTTGAACTGGATGATGTCGTTCCGTCTCATTTGTCATGTTTTATGTATATGTGTGTAAAAATGTGTATTTAAGAGTATACAAACATGTATGTATGTATACACACGTACACACACACATATATGCTCACTCTTTTTCCAGGGTCATTTTCTTTTTTTCTTCTTCTATTTTATTATTATTTGGCTTCCTAAAATCTCAAATTTTCCCTTTTATTTCATGTTGCGCAAACAAAACGTTCGTAGCATTTAGGAAGCCTGACTGCACATTCAAAATAAATTAATAATATTGTGTCAGGTCTTGTAGTATTCGATCGTGTTCTAATGGGTGAAAGAGACTAAAAGTGTAAAGTTCATTTTCTGTACAAAAAGTTGGCGCCATGTTTATTTTTTCAGAATTTGTAGTATGTGGAACTCAAAAATTTTAATTATCTCAACGAAAACGTTTTAGTCGGTTCAAATGTCAAATTTTTAGTCGGCCTCAAAACTCAGCTGCCTTGAAATTTTGAGTTCACACAACTTTTTTGTTTTTACAGTGTATCCTGTCCATAGACTGTATAATTAATGGACGTAGTCTCCGCGACGTCACCCGTCTGTTTCTGAAACAGACTTTTGAAGCAAAACGGCCGGTGCGGCCATATTGGAAATGAGGCGTACTGTGAGTCTCCACAGTAACAACCATAGGACGCTCCACAGTCACGTGATCTGAGCTGTGCCTCTGATTGGACGAACTGGCGAGCTTAATATTGTGGAAACTGCTGAATTAGAAAAAACTTCACCCCCCGTACAGTGCGCGCCGTTAGTGAAATTAGCGATTCAGACGGGAGACATTCTTTGTACCAGGCTGTAAATGTGCTTATTTTGGCCGTGAAAACGGCTTTTTTTGGCTTGGTGTGTACATGACTTCCGGTACTTCCAGAGCCAGCCTCAAGCAGACACTCGAGGAACAGCGGACTTTAGCACTTTCGCTTTGCCTCATATTCAGACCGGAGGTTGCCGCTTGATCCTGTCGTGTCATCTCGTATCGTTTCCAGAGGTAATGTGTTTAACTGCATCGTGTCGTTTGGTGTCGTCCTGTGTCGGATCGTGTCGTATCGTATCATATGTCGTAATTTGTGATATTGTGTTGTGTCAGTTTATTGGATCATGTCTTGTCGTTTTGTGGCGTATCGTGGATTGTGTCATATTTTGTTGCATCATTAGGAATGATACAGTATCTCATCTTATTACACTGTACTGTATCCCATCATCACATCATATTTTAAGAAGACTTTTAAGAAGAGTTGTAATTGGTCAAATCATCTCATGTCGTTACATATTTTACTGTAATGTGTCATCATGTAATGCACAGTATTATGTTGTGACACATTATATTGTAAATCGCGTCATATCATGTTGCACCACATCAGAATGTATCCGATGTGTTATCAGATCATATCGTGGCTGTATTACATCATATCCTGTTCTCTTATATCTTATATCAGAACGTATCTTAGTAAATTAAATTACAGCAAATTGTGTCCCATCTAATACCAAAACCCAATTCTTGGCCTTTTTTTAAAAAAATTAAAAAAAAACATTATTAGTTTTTCATTATTTATTTTACTTTTTTTCATATTAACATATTTACAACGATGTACAGCTTATATCAGAGGCTTTGTTTTTAATTAGTTTCATCATTGGTTTTTAGTGTTGTTCAACCCAAATTTTCCAAAATCTTTGATTTGTATCAATGAGTTTTTTTTTTTTTTTAATTTGGCAGAATTTCTTTGTTTTTGTCACCTTAAATTCTGGTTTTCATTCCATGTTGTTTCATTTTGATACGGAGGACAGAAATTAGCAGTTTGAATTCGCTTCAGTTGTAGTTTAGTTATTTCAAGGAGCAGAATTTCAATGGCGCAGATCACAAAGGGTCAATTGACCACAAACACATCACGGTTTCCAACCAGAACTCCAATTTTCCTCCCTAATGAGATTTTCCTGGGGCAGTAACACAAATGGAGAGATGTAAGCAGAGTGTGAATGTTATCAAGCTCTCCCACCTCTTTACTATCCGACCCCCTCTTCCAGACCTCCTCCCACTCTTTGTCCTTTGTCATTACTCTTATCAGGACCACTCTATCATTCTCTCCAAACAGTCGTGGCGCTGAAACCGCTTGCAAATGTAAGTATGTCTTTGTTTAGGGCCGGGCAGGGGCCCGCCTTCCCGCTCCCTCCTGGGTGCAGGCTGATTGACGGCCCTCTGCTGGGTGAGTGACAGGCGGCGTTGGTAGGGCCCTGATGTGCTGGTGTGACAGCTGGTGCTGGTGCCTCCTTGTGTCGGGTGCTGCGGCCCCACAGGGTCCCTCAGCTGGAGAGTCCTGGTCCAGTTAGCCCAGCCTGGTCGGGGTAGTTTTCCCGGTGTGCTCGTTGTTGCAGATCAGCTTGTTAGGCTGCTGCACCCTGTTTGTACAAATCATGTGGAGCATTGGGGACCACGCCAGGTGTTTCTTCTCTTCCCTCTCTTAATGTTTCAGCCACAGGTCAATTTGTTGAAGAGTTTTTTTTTCTTTCTTTTCTTTTTGTTCTAGAAGTACTCATCATTTTTTATCTGGCTGCAGCCCGTCTCTTCAAGAAAAAGATGATTATACCACAAATATTTTATAACTGACTCCTTTTTAAGCCACAAATCAAGCAAAGATGTTGAGAATTTAGTTTCCCCATAATCTGAAAAGCAAAATTCTATTGCTTTTTGTTTAATTTAAATAGAAGTGAAGAAGTTATTTAGAGTTTTGAGACCATTGATTTTTCACATTTTTCTACATTTTATAGACTGTTTTATTTTAATCATCATGAAAACAAAAGATTTTTTTGACATGAGAGAATACGTATTGGTTTCTAGTTAACATTTGTTGAGTTTGTTGTTGTTGTTGACTTTCCCAAACAGCTGAATTCTTTACCAGCTGTCCTTCTTTTTTGCTCTGTGTCCTTTTAAGTGAATGTAAGAATGATACAACCAAACATTTTTTATACAATAACCAATTTTTTTGAAGTCTCCTGTAAAGATCTCCTTCATTTTCATCCTTCTATCGTCTGTCAAAGCATCGTTCTCCTCCTGTGGTCGCCACAAAGAGTTGTACCTGGATCAGTAATCATTGGATGCAACGACACACAACAAAATTAGGGGTGCAATTCCCTTTGGTGCTTTAAAAGTCACCTCTAACCTCTCGACATCCTGCACACTCACATGAGGACGTTACACCTCTGCCTCTCAGACTCATTATAATTCATGTTTTTAAACTCTGACATATTAGCCACATTTAGGGTCACTGTCTGCGTCATCTTTTGGTGACGTCACAACATTAACACCCATTTCAGTAAAAAAACAAAAACAAAAACAAGATGGCAGGAATATCTGCAAAAGACTTCCACAGCAGCTCCTCAAGTACAATCATATCCAAATATTCCAAATGAAATTAGTACAATAACACTAATAACTAATAACTTAATAATAGAACTAATTACCAATATATTCTGGTATAAAGACCAACAAGGGAAAAAACATGGACACCAGACGACAAAAAAAGGTTTGAGTTACTTGGGATAAAACACAAATTCAGCAAGATGAGTTACAATAAATTATATATATATATATATATATATATATATATATATATATATATATATATATATATATATATATATATATAAAACTCTCAGATACCAGTGTCAGAGAGATTTTAATAGTCCTGTACAGGGTTGAAAAATTTCAGGAATTTTTAGAGTTGAAAATTTTGGGAAATTAACAGGAATTTATATGAACTGCATAAACCAAGGTCATATATATGTATCAATTTAAAACTTTTTGGTTTGGTTTTCATGTAAACTTTGGTTGCTTATGCAATATTTTTAAATAAAATTGATAAAAAGTAAAAATTTCCTAAATTTCCTGGGTTATTTTAGAAAAAATAATTTAAATTGACGGTGACAAAACCCTAAAAATTTTCATTATTCCTGAGCTAATTTTCAGGTAACTTTACCTGAAATGTTCCGGAAATTTTCCACCCCTTTGCAAACCTAGTTCTAGTAATACACTGTAATTTAACAGCCTCCAAGACGATCTGATTATTTCACCAGAAATTCATCCGTCACTGTTGCTCTAAAACAATAGACCCAACAAGTTAGCGGCTCTGTCAAAGGGCTGAGATATTTTTTTTACCCGCCTCAGTTGCTCTTTTATTGTTTGATTTAAGTTACATGAAATATCCTTAAATTTTCCTTCACGGTTGAACATTTTCATGACGTTCTCTCGATTTTTCAACCCATGAGACGCTCTTTCCTCACCTCACACTGGGGACAGAACAAGGGTTGGTATCAAAAATCTTCTTTAAACTTGTTAAAACACCATGTTTGATGTCTGTTTAAATATCTTATATGACATTTCCACCATTTTTAACTGATTAAAGAATCAGTCCCATTAAACTGTCAAATGGTGTGACCAAAGAAGATGGAAAAGTTTTAAATAATTCGCCGTCCAGATGAAAAAAGTGTATCTGAAAGTATATTTAAAATCTTTCATTTCTAAAATCTGATAAAATGGTTTTTCGTTGTACTGAGTGAGTCAGTATGTCGTAGACGTCAATGTTTTTTCTCTATTTTTGGCCCAGTTGGTTTAAAACCATTTTAAATCCCATTTTTTACAGTGTAGTAGACGGATAAAACCATATTCATGGTCACCTTTTTTGCACGATATGAGATTTTTATGAGAAACTTTGGTTACATCGATTGACATTCATCATTTTTACCAACCGATCACGTCTTTCACTTTTTTATCTACCGTCATCTTGAAAGTTTGGGGTCCTGTTTAAAGACGAGCGCTGGAACAAAATGTCGAGTCCGTCTGTATTATTTTATGGCCTCAGCCTCACAGCCAGCAGCTAATGAGGTTATTGGGCATCTGTGACGTGACATCTACATTTTGGCCTATTTGTGAAACAATGGTAACAAGGAAGCCGGGGACATTGGGCTCTGTGTTTTCCAACTCAAAATAACAAAGGCGAGCGGCCGCTGGTGGGAGGCTGTGCTCTCATGGAAATGAGCAACTGAACCAACAATGTAGCGCCTAATCTCTTCAGAGAGAGGAATCAGTTACACAGCAGTATGCGCCCCTCAATGCTTTTCATTAGAGTCAGCGTGCTATTGAGGCAGTCACTCCACCCCCCTGACTCGCACACAAACACACACCCACACACACAACACAACACCGGTGTGTAGCCACAGGCTCTGCTCATACATGCACCAGATACAAGGTAGCCCCCCAACAACAGAAGGGCTGGAATAAGTGGGGCAGAGGGTGGTATGGGGGTGCGAGGCCTCAAAGCATGGGATTAGAGTTAATGTGCCCTCCCTGGGTTATAATCTCTTCAGAGGGGGACTTTGTTTGAGGGGCTTGAGGGCAGTAAGATAAGTATCTATTACAGAAACTCCCTCTTATCCCCCCACCAACATCCTCGCTTCAAAAATGAAGCACAAAAACACTTGCCTCTGTTCCCCTCTGTGTCGTCTGATATCCAAGACCCAAAAGCAAGTGCTGCCCTTTTCAGCTAATCAGGAATTAGGGTCTAAAGCCGTATGGAGAGTTAGCAGTGCCCATATTTACTCCATCTGTGGCCCACAAAGTCAGGTAGTTAAAGTGAGATCAAAGGCGGCTTTAAAAAAAAAAAAAGCAGGGTTATTGTGTTTAGAGCCAAAGAAGCATTATCACAGGATCTTCAAGAGAGACACCGAGCGAGCAGCTGAACCACGACGACATGAAACACAGACACGCACTTTGATATAAAATACAGTTTAATACCAAAAAAAAAAAAATAGCTTCGTCATATAAATACTGTGCAAATATGTAACAGAGGCAAAATTAACAACGGCGAGAGGTTGAGAACAAAAATCTTCAAAGAGCAAACTTTTACACAACAAATTAAAACATCTCAAGCCTTGAAAGAAAAAAAGGAAAAAAAAGTTTTAAACTGAAAAAAAAAATTCTTGAAGGAGACGTTTTTGTTTTTTTTTCACAGGAAATAAAGTGAAATACTGTCAAATTACAGAATAACAACACTCGCCCCACTGTTTTTATTTTTTTTCCTCTCATATCTGACGGTGACGTTTTGAATACAGAAGGAGCGACTCTAGTTTTCTTCACATTGATTCGTGAGCTGTATTCACACATGGTCTGCCCTCCTGAAAAGTTCCTGAAATTATTATCAGAGAGCCGCAAGTATGAACGTAAACAGAGGCAAATTTTTCCCCGCAGCTCGGTCCGTCTACCAACACCCCCCCCCCTCACCCTCCTGGGAGAATCTGAGGATGCAGGACCACAGGGAAGTCCTCCACGAGCTGGTGGGAGGAGGTAATGATGCTTCACTAGTGCGACTTTTGTGCACGAGTTAGAGCTACCGCCTTCCCTCTTCTGCTCGCCAGAGCATCTCCACACTACGGCTGATCGATTTTAGAAAATAATCTAACTGCAATTTTTTTTTGGACCAGTATTGCGATCGCAATCCAGTTGTCATGCGTGGCCTTGTGGTGCTTTCTTAAATGCTGGAACAGGTTTGTAGTGTTGCTCCTTGTCGTAGCTATGGTAACCAGGCATGTTTTGCACAGTACCTAACACTGTGCTGCATCTTCTTTCCTTAATCCTGCGTTAAACGAAAGCTAAACAGGAGCAGGATCAAATTTGAGAATCTGTCATTAAAATGAATGGTGAGGTTACGTTAGCTCTGTTTGGTGAGGTTGGAGTTGGTAGATGAGCTCTGGTACGACATGACCAGGATTCATTAACGTTACACGTTGCTGACACGTCTCAGAGCACCGGGCTATGAGGAACACTAAATGTAGTCGGCTACTAAACTGCGCTACAAACTGAGTTTACAAAATTTGATTGTTGTCACCTTTCAAATTACAAATATACATTTACTACTTACTTTGCATTCTGGGAAAAGTTGTCTTGAACAAAGGAAAGTAGAGTTAAAAAGAAGATCTGCTCTCCAAAACAAATGCATGCCTTGGGAAGAGTCATGTCTTTGTGACAGTGGGTGCTAGTGCTCATGGGAAACTGAGTCTTTATCCTGGAAAATCACTAGCTTTTTCTCACAGCGCCTTTAAGGTCATAAACTGTCCCCGAACTGTCGGAAACAGTGGAAATGTTTTAATTTCAAGATGGGGCAAAGGTTGTATGAACTTTTCAATATTTTTTTATAAACAAATAAATATTTGAACTGTCCCTTAGCCTTCATATTCAATAAGAGGACATCAGAGAGCCACAGGGCTGAGTTTGAAGACATTATCTTATTTTAACTCTGACATGCCCTGTAGTTTTTTTTTTTGACTTACTGAAGCCGTCATGCTGTAAGAAGTGCCAAAACTGAAGCTTTAAAAAAAAAGTCCTGAAGAATTATCTCCTTCTGCTGCTTCAACTTTAGAGCCAAGCTACTTAAAAATAAAAAAAAAATCACTGAGCTTTTAAAAAATGTTTTAACGGCTGCAGTCCTGGAGAAGAATCTATGTAGCCTGAGCTGATTTAAGCACTGTAAGGCAGACGTAACATTTAGCAACAACCTCAACATTTTAAAGGCTTTTAGAAGAAACACTTAAGTGGTAATCTTTAAAATTCATAACGCACATTTAGGCAAAGCATCATCTGCAGCATCGTCTTTTCAAAGTAAAAGCATCTTTGTTCAGTACTTATTTAAGTGGTTCAGGTGTATCTGTGCATGTGTGTGATGTGTTCACATAATATTCAGTGTAAAAGTGTGAACACTTCCTCTGTAAAGGTTTATATTATGTGTGTATGTGATTGTTCAGATCAGGCGGATATGTGAGTGTTGGGTCAGATTTCTCTGATTCCCCTCAACGGGAGAATTTTCTGGGTCTGAAAGCGGGAAGGACCAGCTGATGCGAAGCCGTCCTCTCCTCCTCGATGGCAGCCAGCTCCTCCGCTGAGCCCCACTTCTTCTTTGAGTGAAATAAAGACGCCAGCTTCCTGTTCTTGTTCCGCTCTCTGGCCTGAGTGACCTGGAACTCTGTGATAACAAGAAAGATTATTCACTCTGCGAAATACGTGGCGACGACTTCACCCTAAACTTTGTTAGCATGAGAGCAAAAGTAGAATGTGGAAGAGGTATCAAAAGTGGCGTGTTGATGCATTAGTCAACTCATTAGCTTTGCTGGCTTATCCCCTCTATTTTAGCTTTAAAGCTAAGCTAAGCTAAGCTAAGCTAAATGGTTATTGGCTGCGGTTTCATATTTGACATGAGAGAAGTATCAACTTTCTTAACTTGCTCAAAAAATACAACAATCTACACAATTCTAAACCTTTCCATTCAAAATAAAAGTATTTTTAATTTGTTGCCACATGCCACATTGGCTTTGCAACTACAAAAATGGCGTTTATCATTTTAATATTTTTTTTAACAGAATTTTGCTGTGTGACTCATATTGTGAATAAAAGCTAACTTTCTGTCCCCACGTTATTTAAAGCTCCTGTTAGAAAACTTACAGTTTATCTTGATTTTGGCGCCCCCTGTCAACACACTACACCTCCTATCCCTCATCCTGATTATTTAAGAGCAAAATGTTTCACTGCTACAGAATTTTTGAAATAAAAAATATCTTGAATGGCTGTTTCAACAATGTACAGTTAACCACTTCAACTGACACCTATCCCCCACTGGGGGTTTCAGACTTAAAAAAATTTCATAGAAATATTTTTTCTTTATGCTGTTGGTATTGTTTGTTTTTGTGGGTCATGTAGGGGCATCAGTACTAATTTAGAAGTGTTTCATAGCCAACCCAAAAAATCCTCACAGGAGCTTTAAGTTTTATTTTTGCTGTCTTTTTCGCTGTCAGAGGGTTCAGGGAATGGTCATACATAATGAAACCAGGAACCTTAGATTTTTTAATTTAAGAAAATGTGTATAAAGCTTTGATGAGTGTTGTCAAAAAAAGTTCATCAGATTAAAAATGATGAGTCAGATGGTCGAGGTACTCACGCAGATCACACTCCACTTCCTCTGGAGCCTCTGGTTCTTTGATTTTCAAATAATGGCAGGCGAGATGGCCGCTGTAGTCCCTTAAATTTTCTTTAGCACCTAAGGAGGGAAAAATAAAAATAAAAAAAATAGATAACAGACAACAAAAAGGAGGCTAAAAGTGAAGAAACAGTCATATGATCCAAAAGTAAACCAAAGTACTCGCGTTAGATTGAAATCTGGTGTCATTCTGAGCTTGATATGCTGCGCGTATACTGTAAAATCAAATATTTAAAAAGGACCATAAGATTTAATTTGGTAAAAGATTAATTAACTGTAAGTAAAACAGGCTTTTATTTTGAATATATTCCAACGAGAAACAGAAAAAAGTTTTCATTTGAACTTAAAGCTCCTCTAAAGAGGGGGGGGGTAGGTTTCAGACAAAAAGGTTTAAAGTGTGCAGCAGAAAGTTGAGATTTCTTGTAAAAAAAACTCTTCTTGCACATGTTGAGGACGCAGTAAGCAGAGAAATATGGTGAACTTTTTTTGTCCACGGGGGACACCAAAATCAACACAAACCTAAAGTTTCTCTCAGGAGCTTTAAACGCCAAATTAAAGCCGTTATTACTTTAAATTTATCTGCTTTTGTGCATTCATCTCAGGGCTAAGCAGTGGAAGCAGCTTTTACCGTATGTTCCTACGAGCAGGTCTAGAATATGCTGATGACCGTGTAGAGCTGCGATGTGTAACGGCGTGTATCCCTGCGGACAAAAAGGAAACAACTTGAAATTTAACTTTCATATTTATTGTACTTCCTTTTTGAGTGAATAAGTAAAACACAAACGCGGTATCATAACTGATGTGAAGGTCAAAGAGAGTTTCACTTTGAGCTCTGGAGGGTTTAACTGTGTCAGAGTGCTGGAAGGGTTCAGTACCTACCCCCTGCAGGTTCCCAGGCCCGAACACAGCCAACGAAAACAGCACAAGAAAAAAACATACAAATTAGCAAAGGTTATGGAAACACGAGATAATGATAAAAACATAATTGCTCTGTAATTCCTTGAAAATTGCGTAGTTGTTGGGTTGTGCATGCTGGCACATAGACGCTCTGTTTTGGGAAACAATTACCGTGACATGACATGATTTATTAGCGGGGCTCTCCTGCAACACGTGCTGCTGTAATACATTTTCACAGCTGGGTGTTCACACAGATCATTTAGGATCATTACATCACGGAGAGGCTCAGAGACAGAAGAACAGCAGAGAATCAAAGACTTACTGCATGTCCATCATCTCCTCATACAAACACCTCCGTACTCACATGCTGAAAGAAAAAAGACCATGTTTGAGTCCGTTAATGTGCGCATACAGCAGAACTTTACAACGCTGTGAGATTAAAGGAGCACTCCACAAAGTTCAGTTAGGTTTGAGATATTTTAAATCACTTCTGTGGTACAAAATACAGCCCTCAGTGTGGAAACATCCATTAAAATATAAATATATGATAAGATTTAAAACAAAGCTCAGAGGACCCAGGATGCTCCCCTGAGGGACTCCGATGGTTACTGAGGTACTCAAAGTTCAGCTTTGGGATGAACACTTTTTCAACATTCTATGAGTTTTTTCACATTGTATGTTAAGATAAGAATGAAACATAAGAAATAAGCAACTATTCTTCTTTTAACGTCAGTTTTTTTATGCAAACTTTAATAAAACTACCGCCCAGAAAAACCCAAATTCAGGGTTGATACGTTGTAGGTGTATCGTAAAAGTAGAAAAAGTTGACTTGTTTAAGTTTTAAGACAGTTGGTGAATTTTATCTCTCGACACTAAATAAGTAAATTTGTATGCTCTGGTGTATTAATTTTCTAACATAATTTAAATAAAAAAAACTTCCATTTTCAGTCATGGCTGATGAATTGGATGTAAAATTCTTTGTCGAGTACAGACCATCTGGCTCTAAAAAGAGGTTTGGATTACCTGAATGAAAAAACTGCAAAAGCATCATTTTTTCACAATAATATTTTGTCTTGCTTATTTTTTTTCCATTTCTCATTTTTTCGCTTACCAGTAAGTTGTGGAAATGTCGATTAGGCTGTCATTTAAGTGTGCTGTTAATCACCTGTTCTGACTCATACCCCCTTTAAGCGAACACGTGAATTAAAAAAAACAACATGAAGATAAATAATCATGTTGCTGATGGTCTTGTTTGATTTTTTGGGGTTAAAAATAGTCATAAGCAACAGTTTTAGTCGACTCCATAACCACTAACAAACTCCTCTCAGGAGCTTTAAGGACTGATTTTTATGTCTTAACCTAAATAGCCAAGAAAATTTTTTACAGTGACAAAAAAAAATAGTCCATTGAGGCGTAGCTCTAAAAATATTTGAAAAACTACGGAGTGCTCCTTTAAAATCACTCTTTAAAATAAGCTAATAGAGAAGCATTCATTTACTGATTTGATGTTGACGTCAGCGCCGGCGTTCGCCACCAGAGCGGCCATGTCCGTACTGCCGTGTTTCGCAGCCCAGTGCAGAGCCGTCTGTGTGGGACAAGAAAGAAGAGTTCGTCGTTCTTCTTTTAGGCTGTGAACTGCTGTTTGGTATCACAATAACTGTGGCATCAGTATAAGAAGACATCGTCAGCGTGCGGGCAGAGAGAGCCAGCTGTGCACAGAGGGGAGCGCACAGATAGAGGGATGGAGAGAAAGAGGTGTGGAGAGACGGTTTCCTGCCTAATTACAAAACAACACAGCTCTGTGCCCACAGTCAGGGGGCCCGGCCGCCTGTCACCAGGGGGAAGATTGATGATGTTGGTGTGACCTGCAGAGTGGAGACCCACCCAGACATCACCCACGACTGTCAGCACACGTCATGGAGGGAAACACGGGGCCCCGGGACACGAATGTGGGAGATACACCCACATGTCCACATGTCCACATGCAAAGGAGGGAAAATAATAGACACATGTACAGACAACACAAACCACATCCACCTGTTGGACCATGGCTGTGATCTCCACAGTTCCCTCGCACACTTTGAGCTGTGTAATTATGGGCCGTCAGCAGGTGAGAGCAGATGTTGGCGGAGAAACTACAAGCAAGCCTTCAGTGTTTGACCCTTAACACAGAGAATCAAACAGTTACCGTTTCTGGATCAACTATTAACAGCTGAAACATCGCTGACTGTCTCTGTAGCTACTCTGATGGGATGGAAACTGTTTGCTCCTGAAACTTCACGAGGAAGAACTGAAAAGCAACAATATTGACCTTCTGGAACAAAAAAAAGTTACTTAAAGGGCTGTGGTTCGACCTCGCAGTTTACAGGATATTAAGCTTCCACGGTTCAATCACAACTTGTGGCTCTTTCCCACGTCACTCTTCGCTCTCTCTCCCAGTTTCCTTCTCTAAAACAAAAACAAAACTCACCAAGTTAAACTTTGTTTGCAGGAGCATACAGTAAGCAAAACTCTTAATCACAAGCTGTGATTTTAGAATATTCAAATAGTCATTAATTTATTAAAAAATGGAATAGTTCATGAGGATGTTTTCTTACCGTCTTTTCATTATTTGTCACTATGGCCCGGCTTTAATGATGTCGTTTTTGTAGCCACCTGAAAGCCGTTTGCTACGGAGACCCAGACATGACATGGTCAATAAATCAATCAATAAGTAAGTAAGTAAGTCAGTCAGTCAGTCAGTAAGTAAGAAAGTAAATATTTTTACTCTAAGTCAGTAAGTCAGTCAGTCAGTCAGTCAGTCAGTCAGTCAGTCAGTCAGTCAGTAAGTAGGTAGGTAGGTAGAAATAAAATACTGATTCATGTCCACAAAATACCAAATTGTGGCCATGAAATAAGTATAATGTGCGCTGGACAGCTGGGTAAGCAAATCGAGCGCACCTTCTCTAAGGTATGAGGTAGAGGGGGTAAGGGCCAAAGCTACATGATGGACAGAGATCGGATGATTGGATTTTATTTTGGGCGGGGAATGAGCCAAAACATTCTGAGGAGCCTGGAATTGCAAGAAGCCCTTATTACATTATTAATTAATCTAAAGATATTAATTACAGATCTACATTTTTTTTGCTCTTTTAATTATTTTTTAATTTTTTTCCTTTAATATGTTTTGCCGACCTTTTCTATGTGAAGCACCTTGAATTGCCTTGTTGCCAAAATGTGCTATAGAAATAAACTTGCCTTGCCTTGCCTTGCCTTGCCTATTACTGTATGATAATGGTCCTATGAGCAGGTTGCTCTCTAGAGAAGGTGTGCTGGATTTGTTTACCCAGCTATCCAGGAATGATATTAATATTGTTAATTTGTGTTTTGGCCACAAATTATTTCATTTGCCATGGATTGGAATTTTGTGCACATGTCATATTGTGGCCACATTTATTTACTTATTTATTTTTGACCATGTCATGTCTAGAGCTCCATTGTTTGCTAACTGCTGATTAAAAAAAAAAAAAAAAAAAGAAAGGAAAGAAATGAAGGGGAAAGCATTTGTGCCAGGTGGCAGTAAGACTGGCGTAGAAAACTGCAGGACTGTCAGTTTTCAAAAAGCTGAAGTGAAGAACTTTGAAATAAAACACAAAACTAAGATGAAGTGCCAAACTAGCGTACGATAGGCACGTGGTTGAAAGTCAGTCACTATTCAATGAATCTATTTAACTGAATTTAATTTAAATTTAATTCAAATTAATTGCTCCCAGTGTATATAAAATAGCAGAAATGTTTTAAATGCCCACTTTTATTGACATTTGTGACTTCAATCATTTAGTACATCCATGAAAGAATTCACTTGTGGTCGACTGATGCTGATAAATTCTGCCTGCGGTGTTGTTTTTATTTTTTTAAATCTGCCATATTTGCATATATTTCAATTTTTATATGACACTTGTGCTTATATTTTGTACTTTTTCTATATTTTAACACTTTTTTGAAGTGGAGTAGCTATAAACCTAAAAAGCATTTTCCCCTTGAGGATCAATAAAGTATTTCTGATTCTGATTTCTGAGAACAGACATCAGCTGATCCTGATTATTTAAAAACGTCAACCGATTATCTCCAGAAATTCATAGCTTGCTAAAGTTACTTTCAGAATTCAAGTGAAACATTTCATTTCCCTCATACTTCAACCATGCCACCTGAACATAGTGAAGTGTGCTGCTTAGCATGAAGAAAAACTCTTGTCCATTTCACTTCTGTTACCCATAATGCCATTGTTTGATTGCAAAATCTTTGGAGACATAATAAGTCATATCTGCAGTTTGAACTACGCAGTGAAATCTTCCTCTATTTTTCTTTTTTTTTGGGGGGCTTTTTATTGAAGTTTTTAATCAGTCAAAATATGGAACATGTTTTTTTTCAGCTAATCGGGGTAACAAGGTTCCTTTTTTTCTCGGAAGGAGAGAAAGAAAAGAAAAAGGACGCAACCAAACACTGGAGACGTTAGTCATCTTTTTCTTGTTTCCTGCTCTATCCACAGTCCTATTATTGATTTAGTAAAACAAAGATAGGTTATTCTGAAGATGCTTTCATCAACGTTAAAATGATTAAACCTTAAAGCTGCTTCAAAGTGGAGCAAGAAACCATTTAACCAACATGCGTTTGTTTCCCATCAGCTGAACTTAAGATGAACTTTGGAAACAGGCTATGATCCGTGTTTACTCGTTGAGTAAAAAGTACATCAAGAGTCTGGAAAAATCTTTAGAGCAGCAAACCGTGGTGGAGGGGCCGACGTCTTGTTGAGTACAACACAAGTCTTTTTGTTTTGAAAGCTAATCGTGCTGATCATAGCACAGCTAACCTGTCCAACAGCTGGCAGCAGAAGTATTTCTGCTCTTACCCTCTAAAGGGAAAAAGGAGAAGCGATATGTAGCTACACCTCTGTGCGTGCAGCGTCTGGCAGACAGATTGTGATAGATGCTGTCTGGCTCGAGTATCCCCGTCTCTTTTGTCCGCCTGCTGTCACATCTGAAGACAGATTGACTCAGGGGCTGTTTGACAGGCGGCTCAGGGAGTCTCCTGTTGGGCCGGAGTGATGAACGAGGCTGAACAGGATGCAGCATCTTCCCTTCCTGCGTTTCTGTTCCTGAACCCCCCACCTAACACCACCACCCTCACCTGTCCAATCACTCAGGGACGTCTCTTTCCCCGCCACGCGCTCCCCGGTGAGGGAAGCGGTGGCTAAAGAGGGCTCACACGGACAGGACACACAAAGGCCAGTGAGCTGTGACACTTGATTTGTAGGAAGACAGAGAGGAGTGATGGGGGAATGATGTACTTACAAACTGTGAGGAGGAGGAAGTCCGTCACAACAGGAGCACAGGAGCACGTCAGGAGAGGAGCAGGAAGAGAAGAAAAGTGTTTGACTTTAGCCCTTAGCTTCACAATTTCAAAACCTTACAGAGTCTGTACTGTAGCATATGTACTCAGATTATGCTAACATGTGCATTTATACATCACTCCTTGGATGCTGAGATAGGAAGCAAAGGAATCACTGCTATTTGTGTCACGTTCACCACAGACGCAGCTAATGCTTCAGCTAAGATTCCAGCTAACACTGCGGTTTACAGCTAAGCTAATGGCAAAAGCTACTGCTAGATATGGCGAAGATAACTGCTAAACTGCTAACTTTCAGCTCTTGTTATGGCTGTGACTAAGGCTACAGCAAAAGCTAAGGTTAGCATCTGGGCTACTGACGAGGTTTTGGCTAAAGTCGTGCCAAAGTTGTTGCTAAACTTAGCCTAATGTTGCAGTTCAGGTTACATACAGAAATACATTTAAGAAAATAGCTAAAGCCAAACTGTAGTCATGGCTACAGCTACAGCTAAAGTTAGCAACTAGACAGGGTTTTGGCTAACTTACAGCAATAGTTAGCTTTAGGTTACATCAAGATGTATGATCAAGAAACTAGCTAACATTTGTCAGAACTATAGCTACAACAAATCAGGTTTGAAGCTAAGGTTACATCAACAATTTTTTTTCTAGCACTATGGCTAAGTTATGGCAATGCTATAGCTAGGGCTGTGACCTCAGTTACAGCTAAAGCTGTGGCCATGGTTGTGGCTTGAGCCTTGACTGAAGTGATTTAGCCTACAGAGAGCTATTAGGAGGACTACAGCTGATGCTTCACTGTTGTTACGGATAAAATTATGGCTGTGCTTCTGGTACGTCTAGAAACCAGCAGCTACAGTTAATACTACAGCCACAATTATTGCTCCAGTTCTGGTGGCATTTAACACCAAGGCCAAAGTTATGGCTGCTGTAATGGGTACGGCTAACGCTACGGCTAAGTTTGCCGCAGATTTTACAACTATATCTCGGATTTTTGCAATGGCTATGGCTAAGGTAAACAGTGAGTTTCCAACTTGGATTATGACTAACACTAAGGTTAAGGATACATTTAAAGTAGGGATGTTTGATACCACAATTTTTCAGATCGATATCAATATAAATACTTCCTCTTGAGTGCTCACCAATACTGAGTACCAATACCACTAGTACTTTTGGTACATAAAATTTCAGTTCACACAATATCAGATCGTTTTCGACTTTTATTTCTTTACCATTACCATTACCACCTTTACCATTAAGTCCAACATGAAACACAAACAACTCTCTTTAAGGTTAAGATTCATTCATAATGTCTGAACAGGACCTGGCACACATGTTGATTTGCTGTGGTGTCAAACCGCAGCAGTGTAGCGCCAACTACTGGCAAGGAGGACTTACTTAAAGTAAGATTTCTTGCTTGCCTTGAGTATTGGTGGCTGGCATCAGCAGTCTTCAAGAGTACTCAATACATTGAAATAAGGCCGGTATTGGCCCGATACCAATACCTGGTATCGATATTCATCCATCCCTAGTTTGAAGCTAAGGCTAAAATTATGTTGAAGGTAACAACACAGGGTTGTAAGACTAGTCGCAAATGATATCATTGGTTTCAGTGTATAACATTTAAAGGCAATGTAAGCAGACTCAGTAGACAGTAGACAGTGAGTGCGTTCCTGTCCGATGTCAAATGTCCTGTCAAATGTCGCAAATTGGTTGGTGCGAATTCCCACGAAAGACGCAAAATAAATGTGCGAGAGCTGAAAAATCTGAAGTCAAGCGAATTATTCTCGCAACGGCAAATTAGCATAGAGATGATGAGGTGCGATGCGACAAACAGACCAGTGGAGGCTCATCCATCTGTGGAAAAAATGAGACAAACGGATCTTTATGTGGTTTCCCCGATCTCTGAGAAACTTCCTGTTTTTATGGAAGCAAGAATTAACTGGAGCTCAGTTTGAGGAAAGTGAGTGAGGAGGTTTGATGACCTGGTAAAGAATCTGCATCATCAGCGAATGAAGCGAGTAAACACAAACAAACCGCCACGCTTGGTTTGAAAACCCCAGAAGACTTGGAGTTGCTAAAGCTAATTGCTAATGCAGATGTTTTGCAAAGGCTCATGGACTCAGCCCCTCCAGACCTCCATCAGCTCTGAAGTAGAAATCAGGCTCAAGGTGAGGTTTGGGTGTTTGACCTGCCTTCACTTTTAGGACGCCTCGTGTTTCAGCTTCAGTTTGAAGTAGACATCTACAAAAGTACCTGATCCTGACAAACATTTGGTCAGAACAGGAAACACTTAGTCCTCCCAGGATGAAGAGTAATCCCCTCAGTCCTGGTCAAACATGTGATTTAGAGCCCAGTATTTGTCACACCTGAAGTAACTTTAGCCTCGTCTGGACATGATAAAGAAAATCAAACACCATAACGCCTGGATTTATGGACTCATAAGTCATCACGAGTCTCGTGACTTTGGCTGTACGTTATCTGTGTAAAGGCATCCACCTCTGCTGGACAGGGAAAGGCTGAGGGCCAAAGGGAACATCAAAGAAGCCTGAGGGGGACTTAGCACCTTCCCAGGGACACAACCTGCATTGTTCTACAATTAATCCCAGCCTGCTCTATTACTTTCAGATTATCTTTAAGTGGGTGAAGTCTTTGTGGGGCATTAAGACTCTCCTTAATCTCCCCCCCACCATCTCCCTACACTTCAATGGCGGCCGTGCTATCTTGTCCGGGTGGGGATGGCAGAGGCTTAGGGCCGCTCTTAGAAGGTGGTCCACCACGGCCACAGGACAGTGTGAGAACTGTGACACAGGGGAGGGACAACAAACATGAGCTCAAATCTCTTAAGCGCACAGGGAGACAAATAAAAGGATTTGGGTTGTCAGGGGGGCACAGGAGCTAAAAAGCTATCTTTCATAATCCTTTTGATAGTGGACCTTTGAAATGCACGATCTGGATGTTTTAACACAGGCCTCTCAGAATACGATTAAGGGGAAAATCTCGGCAGAATGAGCTTGTGAAAGTTACACAAGCAAAACGCAGGTCTGGGAGTGAGGAGGTTTTAGTCTGGCGCTTTGAACTGCACAAACATGGACGAAGAAAGGAGAAACAGCTGCATACGATCACTTTAATGGAAAAGAGTGCGTGAACTTCTGCTCTAACAGGTGTTATTACACAGACAGAAGCATGAGGAATCAAACTCACCCCCTGAGATGGTCGGTCACGGTCACAGTCAGGAACCACAGAGAGTCAAAATGAGAAAATAAGAGGCTTTGAGTCAGACAAAGGACACGTCAGACTGAATAAAAGTCATGAAAATATTATAAGTTCACATTAACTAACAAGTTATCAATGCCTGGGAGCCACTCACCGATGTGAAGTCCTGGTTTGAGCCAAAAAAGAAGGAAAAGAGAACAAAAGGATTCAGAAATGAAACTCTTTTCACACACAACATGAAGCAGTTAAAAAAAAAAAAAATCAGTGTAATTATTTACTTTAAATTAGGGCTCGGCCGATGTAATCGGCTGATTATAGCCCTTTTTAAGAATAATCATAATCGACAGTTCTGCCGATAATTTGCCCAATTATCGGCCGATAATAGCCCTTATTAATGTTTTTCTGCATGTTTTTATACTTGAACATTTCTCTCTGTTGTAAAGTTAAACTAATACTAAAGGAAAAAGTATTTTAAAACAGTAAAATGTTCTGCCTGTAATTCATATCTTTGATTTTGTCAGCATAAAGTGACCAGAAAATAAGTTATTTTATTCATTATATATTTTTAAAATGAATCAGTCGATTAATCGGTTCTCAGATTTTTTTTTCCTGCCAAACATTGGGATTGGCATGGGCCTCAAAAAAATCCATATCGCTCGGGCCCTGCTTTATATTTGTGTAAAATCAAAGGATAATTCCAGTTTATTTAAGATAAGTGTCTTTTTTAAAAAAATTTATAATTTTTTTTAAAGTTCTTGAGTATAATTGATACTAAAAACATGAAACTGAGGATCAAAAGAGGCTAAACATCAGGACTAAACTGGGAACTCTAAAGTCTGTTAGTGTGCCTCTGTTTCGGGTCGACCAATCGTTGGCTTTGGTGTATTAACGTGGCAAATAGCCTGAGTTTGGCCAATCATCTTTTAGCACTTGTTGAATATGTGTGCTCATCACCCTGTGTCACCTGATGTTCCACCCACAGCACGATCTGATTGGCTGGACGTCACATTTTGAGAGCTGCACTGTAACTGATCAACTGATAACTTTTATAATGATGTTGAAAGTTTTAGTTATGATAAAATTTGGTAAAGGCTCTGAACAAAGTCTTGAGGTAAAGTTTCAAATAAAAAAAAAACAAAAAAGTGAACTCAACAGTAAGTGCAGAAAGTATGACGACGGATATTTAAAGTTGGGCTTTTTTTGGACCAGGTCCACCGATGCTCCAAGGCTAAAATGTGCGGTTTGTAAAGAGGTGCTAGCTAGCGATAGCATGAAAACCTTTCAACCTCAGGAGGAATCTGGAGATCAAACACTAAATCTTGTCATCTAAGAAAAAATATCAGTTCTAAATATCAGTTATCAGTCCAGTGAATCAGTAAAACAAAAGAATATCAGTGGACCCAGATCAGTGCCCTGTGGCCTTCCCCAATACACAAGGAGCAAACTACATTTTAACAAGTGCATGTTGTTTTGTTTATGTTTATTTTTCTCTTTTGCATGAAACTAACATTTGAATAAATGAAAAAGTGACTAAAAACTCTTTTTTTTAAGCATTACCTTTGGCTTATCTAAGATGAACGGTTAGAAGAGGTCGTTTTTGTCTCCTTTTTTTCTGGTTTCATCAAATTTGCCTTCCTCTTATTCGTCTTTTGCAAAAAAGTGTGATATTGATACGTTCTTCTTTGAATATAACTTAAAAAAAGGAACACTGACCTGATATTTTCTCATTTTTAAAGTTATATTTTCCCCATTTTTATGCCTTTTTTTTAAAAAAAGAGGACATGACAGTTGATAGATCAGGAAACAGGGTGAAAAGTCTGGAGTTGCTCCTCTTGAGTTTAGCAGAATTGCCCCAAACTTAAAACAGATTATTGCAACTGTTGTTAAAAATGAGCCTGAAAAACAAGTTTGTTTTTAATCTAAGCTGCAGATTTTCTTCTTTACATGTTTTTCACGATTTACAGTCTTACTAGTCAACAAACTTGTAGTCCACCTGAGAAACGCCTGAAGTAAACACTGTCTTCCTGTCTGTCATGTGACCCTTGCTTGTCCTTGCTTGGACAGACTTTGGTTTTGTTTGACAGAGTCGGAGGGTTTTGAACTTTGCAGTTTCACAGTTTCCAGGGTTTTTTTTTTAATTTACTTATTTTTGTACTATCACAGCAAAATCCAATTTGCAGTAAAGTGGAATGATCCTTTAAACAGCCACACAGAGGCTGGAGCTTTACCTTCTTGTTCGCCAGTGTCGGGTCCTGCCTGAGCAGCTGAGAGAGGTCAGGGACCCGAGCACCGGCAGCAGAGTAGATCCACTCCTTCTCGATGGGATCCAGCTGTAACAGAGAGGGGAGGTGGAGCTCAGACTGAAACACACACACACACACACACACACACACACACATTCACACACTCTACTGTCCACATCCTGTTGTGGCCTCTTTTGATAATGCTGAAACTACAAACCTCTAATCCGTTTCCTACAAACGACTGAGTCACGTTCAACTGACACAATGTGGGAGGCTCCCATGATCACAGTGTGCACGGTTTTACTTCTGTTAATGGTTTAGAGGGAATTAGGGCTGATAATGGTGATACTGGAGGGACAGGGAGCGTGGATTTCCAAAGACTAAACCCTAACAGTCACCTTGCTTTGGATGCTAAGTCTGTGCGCATCCTACAGTTAAACTTTCGTATCCTTTTTGGTCATAAAATCAAAAGAAAAACTTTTAAAAACACAGTGAAAGACTTTAAAAAGGACTTACAGCGACCGCAGCAGAGCCCATACTGCCCGTACTCTCCTCGTCCTGCTCCGACTCCGACTGAAAAACAGAAAACACACCGCCGATAAAATGTCCAACTGTGACAAAAGTTTACTGCACCACTGCTCCGGCATCACACACACCCATCCACACCCATCCACTTTCACACAGCAGCCACAGCGCTGTGAAGTTTTCCAGCTGACGAGACGCGACCAAAGGGTGTCAGACAGATCGGGGAGGTAATGAGGGAGCGAGACAGAGCTGCTGTTTTCACACATCAGGGGTGATGAATAACAATCCAATTAACAATTAGCCAAAAAAAAAAAACACAACACGGCTACACTCAGACCGTGTGTGATTTTTTTTTATCACCAAACACTCCTGGAGGAGTGTGTAAAAGTGTCACTGAGGCTGATTTATGTGAAAGGGGAGTTTTTCCGTCCTTCTTTTGAAGACTTTTTTTTTTTCTGATTTTCTTTTTTACATGATGTAAAAACACTCGGCTCTTTCATGGCTCCGTCACACGTCAGGGATTGTATTTATCCAGCTCGTTCCACTTACGCATACTTTCAGTAAAGACAACAATAACAGGTGAGGAAAAACATTGTTAGACATGACAGGAGGGACCTCAAAGACATCAAGGATTCAAACATTTAAAACCGTTTTTCCTTCAGGGCTGCAAATATAGTTTCATTTATCTGTTCATTATTCTGAAGATTTTTTTTTGTTTTGTTTTAGAAAAATGCTTAAAAACTGCTCAAGGCGTCGTCACGACAGAATCTCAACACATGCAACTCTTTTATCTACTAATTCTAAAAGCCGGAACAAAAAAAGTGATTGGCTCTTTTTTTTTTCTTCAAGTATGAAATTAGTATTCTCTCTTTATCCATCAAACATTTTTATCAACAAATCCAGAGTGATTATCTACTCTTTTTACTCTAACTCTAAACTTCTGTATCCCAAAAGATGTTTTCAAACTGCTTATTGAAGCCTGAAGATGCAAAGCAGAAATGAGCCGAAGTCGTTAAAATTTAAAGTCACAGATACTTTAAACCCCAGAGAATTTTCTTCCAACCCATCAAAGCCTGAAGAGCTGATAATGCTTTCCACACGAATGTGACGCACCTGATCCTCACAAGAAATTTTAAGCGTGAAAAGGACCGCACGAGGGGACGAGGCTGCTAAAATGACGTCATTAATCCGCACAAGCATAAACCAGGCTTGACTCATCAAAAAATAGTCCGAAAATTTTAATTATTTGGAACTGAGATATTTATTGACCCTTTAACAAAATCCTCAAAAAAATTGATTTCAGAAATTTCTGTCATGTTTAACACGTTGGGCGGTTCTGGCAGGTTTTTAAATAAAGTTTTCAGTAATTGTGCATTATTTCCACACACTTCTTTTTCTGAAGGGGGGTTACTCTCCGTGTCGTCACCCGTCTGTTCCTGATACAGTCAAATGAAGCCAATCATTGGACGGGGCCATCTTGGATATGACGCAGACTTTGAGCCTCCTTTCTAATAGGGTGCCCGTCAGTCACATGAGCTGAGCCCCTGATTGGACAAACTTGTGATCCCAATTTCTTCTAAACCGCAGAGTTATAAAAAAATTCCCCCCGTGTATAGTGTGTGCCAATAGCGAAAGTTAGCGTTTCAGACCCAAGATTTTTTTGCACCAGGCTGTAAATATGCTTTTTAATGCCATAAAACTGACTTCTAGTCACGTACACAACAAGCTCAACCTTTAGCACTTCCGTATAGGCTTCGTTTTTCTCTACTGGATGTTGCTCCTTGGTTACTTCTCACACAGATGTCCACAGATGGAGCTATTCCTGCCCGATGGTTTCACCCTCATGTCAGCGTCTTCAGGAAGCTGTTTGAGTTCAGCGTTGTTTCACAAATGTAACGTACTCCATACGCGTTTTTCATCTTTGACTAATGCCTTACACGCTTTTAAGGCGGAGGAGTGTCAGGTGACCGCCTGTAAAGTTTGGTACCTGTTAACACGCTGATGTGTGTTTTAGGGTTTTTAGCATGCTAACATTTGGAAATCAGCTCATCCTACAACGAGGGAACATTTCATCCGATTTGCAATGTTTTTTTTGTAAGTAACCTTTTAGTAGAGCAAGTTTTGGGCTAATTTAAACGACCTGATGGTTTAGATTTAAGAGATAAGAGCACTAACTTCAGCTAACTCCAAGGGCAGACTCCCAACCAGTTATCAGCCGACGATTATACCGCCCTAACCCTAACCCTAACCATTAAACATGTCTTTATTTACAATGAAGGCCAATATTTACAAAGCCAGATTGTTCTCTTGCACAAAATTCTGCCATAAAAAAGACGTCTAAAATTGCCCCCAGTTGCATCTTATTTTATTTTCTAACACTGGAGCCATTGGTCAGGCTGTAATATGAATCCAAGAGTTAAATCTTCCAAACTAAGATAAGGCATAATGAAAACCATCCTCTCTTTATTTATTTTAAGGTTTAAAGAAGCAGAAGTAATTGGTTTTATAATTCTGTCAAGCATGAAGGGAGTTGGTTAAAAGCCTCAGGTGCTGTCCTGAAGCGTCCAGGTATCCTCTGTAATCTAAAACAATAGTGATCAGTGTGTGTCCTACATACAGAGTTCAATGGTGTGACTAATACCTTAAGCAAACACACTTAATCTGATTGCAGTGCTTTATTAACACCCTCCAACATATTTCATCTGTCTATTGTTTGAGCCGTCAAGCGGCGCAGAGCGGAGCAGCATATCTGAATCTCAATCTCTTTAATGGGCGCAGATGATTATTATCTTTCTAATGAGGTCCAACATGCTGCTGCTTTACATCAGAACAGAAGAGCTTCATTTAGATGCAGATTCTCTCCCCTGCTCCCCCGGCAGGTTCTCCTCCCACTCAAACTCAGCTCACTGCAGGTCGCAAATGCAGGTAATTGTCTTAGCACCACCTGGTGGGTGAAGGAGGAACCACGGGGGCCGTGAGCACAGACCTGAGAGTCAGTTTCTCTGTCCTCGTAGAGCTAACGAGAGGTTGTAAACTGTAAACGATGTCTTTGTAAAATCTGTTAGTTGACTTCATCTTCACGTGTAGAGTGAAGAGTGTGTCTTTATTCCTCTGCAGAAGAAGAAGGAGGTGATTGATTTAAAGGACTTTAGATCTGAAATAAGATCTGAAAGACCAGCCTGAGCGTGCAACTATAAAACTAGATCATCATCTCTCAACTAAAGGTTTAAAAAAAGATAAAAGAAAAAATACTAAAACTTAATTATAATTATAATTATAATACTTTTTTTAGGGACTTATTGTGATTTTCTTTCAGGAGACAAAAAAAGCTGAATCAAAACCATGAGCTCTTAAAATCAAATGTATAAATGTCCCCATGTATAAAATCTAATTCATGACCAATTTTAAACAAGGTCATCCCATTTATGTAAAAGGCTTTAAAAGTTTAAAATAACTTACTTATTAGATTTAAAAAAAAAAAAAACTTTTATGGGATTTGTTGCAGTTTTCTATTAAGAGGAAAAAAAGCTGAATTAGAACTTCAGGATCTGACATTGAGACCTTATTTCCCAAACATGACGTGTAATCTGATATCTAATTTCAAACTATTTCATACAAATTTGAACATCATGTTTGAGGATTAGAGTAAAGTTCATAAATTATCAGATACGATAGAGATGTTAGAATATTTCTTTTTGTTTTTCTTAAAGTTATATTTTGGGATTTTCTGCTGTTTTTCTTACTTTTTAAGAACAATTTACTCATAATTTTTAGACAAAATAAAAAAAAAATCATTTACAGGTGACAGTATAACAGCTTACTATCCACATGACAAATGATTTTATATTTTTCACAGCTTTCTGTTTTACTGGAGGAATTTTTCTGCTGGTCAAACACATTTTTTCAAAATTTCTCCTATTTTTTTGTTTGTGTGCATTTTTTTGTTTGTTTTGTTTCCTTTGCCGGTATAAAACTGTTCAACAAGTCTTCTGACAAATAAAAGTACTCTTCAGTTTTGAAATGCCTCCCAACAAGGTAATAGTAATGCAAAACTTGTTGTGCGTGTGAATTCAATATTTTCTACTTCAGAGCTCATTAGGTTGAGGTAAAGCGGCTTAATGGAGTCTAAAAATATGTGAAAGTGTTGGAAACTGCAGTTCATCCAGTGGCCACTAGAGGCTGTCTAAAACAGTCTTGGTCTGAGTAGTTCAGTTCTCTTTCCCCTACACAATGGGGCTGATATTTTCATAAGTTATTTATGAAGTTATTCAGCTCATGAATTTTGCCCATTTAAGGGCATGGCTGACTTGACAGACAGGTTGGCAGCCTGTAGCTTTCTGCAAAGAGGCTTAAGACCCGCCTCTTTACCTCATCCTAAATCTAACAAAGCTAGGCTGAGTCAAGCTTTTCCAGTTTGGTCCCTGTCAACGATAGGTTTTTATGTCCATCAGATACAAATGGGGGATGTCAAAACTACTCTGTTCAAAGTAGAGTCCGACCGATTAATCGACATCAGTCAATGTGTAACCGATGTATTAACTTTATTGCTGCTCAGAGATTCTGTCGCTGTCTCCAGTCATTGAAAAATAAGTGGTGTCGTGATCCCCCTGCGGGTTTGGGATTCTGAGAATTAATCAGGTGTGTCAATTAACATTGTGAGATAAACAAAGATTTATGCAGCTGTTAATTCACGTCCGACATCATCTAATATAAGACGATTATACAGCGTTTTAAAGTGGTGTAAGTTACATCTTTGTGAAATAAGTGTGTTTACAGTCCTCATGTTGACAGTGTTACTGATTGAAGCTCCTTATTTCTAATTTAGTCATGTTCTGCTTCTTTTTCTTGAATCATATTTTGGGTATTATAACAATTTGTGTTCATGTACAGTATATATCCTGTGTTTATCAACGCTCTTATTTGGATATTGGTGTTTTTAGCCCACAATTTCAGTATCGGCCCCATAAAATCCCATATTGGTCCAGCTGTAGTCCAAATATTATACAGTCTATGGTGCAGATGGATCAACCAATACTCGCCCACTTGTGCCAGTTGGGGCATGTTGCATCCGCCACATGTACAACAAGATCTGCACATGCACATGTGTATATGAGTCCAGAGAGGGACCATGATCATTTGTGTTATATCTGAAACAGATCGGACAATTTAAGTGAAAGATAATACCATGAATTTCCAGAGGGTTTTCAGTTAGCTGAAAAAATCGTCAACTTTGACGACCTCCCCTGGCCACACCGATTGAGTTACAAAAAATCCTTTGAAATTTTTTTAATCTTTAATGTGTCTTGTATACACAGTTAGTTTTTGAAGATGATGGGCAAAAAACTGTGGGACAAGTTTGATCAAATACGTACCCTATAAATTGCTAAAATGGGACATTTAACTCCAATTTCTGAACTTCCTGTTAAGAATTCACTATGGTCATCTTGGCATGATAGCTATGCACACTGAAAATCAGGTCAGTAGGCCAAAGTAGATCCAATATTGTACATGAGTGGTATTAAGACTTTCCTTTTTCCCAAAAAATCGTCAAATATGGCGACCTACCCTGGCCACACTGATGGAGTTATGAAAAATCCTGTGAAAACCTTTAAACGCCAATGTGTCTAGTACACACATTCCAAAAAAAAGTTCTATCAAATATGTTCCCTACATATAAATCGTAAAAATCGGACGTTCAACTCCAATTTTTTTAACTTCCTGTTCGGAATTCACTATGGTCATAAGAGACTTTTTTGAAGGTCTTGGCATGATGGTTATGCACACCAAAAATCAAGCCCGTAGCTCAAAGTAGCCCGAGGGGCTGCAGTTTTAATTCACTAGGGGGCGCTGTGGAGCATGTTTCAGCATGAAAAATAAAAATTTCATGTGGGACTGAATTTTGTGGCATGTTTCGTCACAACTTTGAGAACATTCAAGGCACGAAATTTGGGTTTAAAGTGGCAGAAACAAAGAATAATCCTTTAGGTTCCAAGAGGGCCTTCGCACAAATTCTCAGGCCCTAATCAGGCATTAAAAACTGAGATGTAGGACATTTCAGACAAGAGGTCTGTACCATACAAAGTATGGCGTAAACAAACCTCCGTGTGGTCAACCTAAACATGAGAGAGAAGAAGAGCTGTGGTGGCTACTAGTGTCTCAACTCAAACAAAACCTCATGAGAGTTTGATCGTTCTGTTGCGTCATAGAGGAGCTCTGAAAAAGCTGCTGTTTCAGTGTTTAAAATACACAAACACAACATGTTACCACCAGTTCCTCTCAATCAGCTTCATCTTCACCTTTGACCCAGAGTCCTTATCCAGCTCATCGTCTCTGTCGCTCTGCTCCGAGGGCTCCTGGATTTGAATGTCAGGAGGTCCCTGCTGGTCCTGCAGGAGCACAAACATAACGTGTTATAAACCCAAAACCGTCCTTTACTTCATCATCTGGGTGTGGACGCGTCACGTTTGCTGCAGAGCCTGTTTGAATAAAGTTCTGAAGCATATTCAAACAACATAAATATATTACTCTCTCAAATCTATGATGAAATGCTGAAGTTTACAGCAGGAACAATATGTAGGAGTACTTCAAGAGGATTAGAGTGCATTAAAGCAGCACGGAGTGTTTATTTTCACAACAGTGAAGTGCTTCTGTACATTAAACAGCTTTAAGCTTTATGTAGACATAAGCCTGTGACCTTCCTTTTTATCATAGTGGCTAACTTAGATTAGAGTTTTCAGCTCTGTGTAAATGCAGCAAACATCACGTGCTGACACACAGAGGAGGCTGACAAAGAGGGCCTTGTTTACAAATGAGTGCTTCATTCACATAAAGAGTGGACATGGTGAGCCGCAGCGACAGCACACTCAGCGAGTCGCATCCTCGCACCCAGGAGCTGATGCTGAATCATCTCCACCTCACACACACACTGTTCAGTTTGTGTTTCTAACCTCACCTCAGCAGCCGTGTCAGCTTCTCCACACAGCATCGGCTCATCCGCTGGTTCCTTCGAGTGCGGAGAAGTCCTCAAAGCGTCTGTCGAGTCCCAAACCACAGTGGCGGGAGGTTTGGCTGGGCTTGAACGTCCCTGTCTGTCCCCGTTGGTTCCAGGGTTTTTGACATCCCGGTCGTGCAGCATTTGTCTGTATTTCTTCTTCAGGATAAGATACTTCTCGCCCTGCAGCAGAGACAGTTAATCAGCACAATGTGTCCTCTGATAAGAAGAGAATTCAGAGTGAAAACCGCAGTCATGAGGGTTAAACCGCCTGCTTCACCGTAACATGTTTTCGTCTGTCAATCTAAAAACATGAATTTTTCTTTTTCACTCTCTTTTTTAGCCTCCCTTTATACTAAATCGTGTTTTCTTACTCTACTTTGATGTTTAACTTTTATTGAGTAATATGATGTAATTTAAAAGTTAGATCATTTATTTTTTTAATGGATTGAACAAGAAGCCAAAACGTTTAGAGCTCCCCCTGGTGACTGACTATAGTATAGCTCTTAAACCCCGCCTCCTGAATGATATCAAATAAAACATGGACCAAACTTGTATATCAAAATACACACTGAAGACATGTTTCTCAAACACGGTATCTGGCTTAAGCCTGGTTTCTTCTGCATCAAATCACCCACGCATGTTAGACCTGGATGATTATGGCAAAAATAACAATCCCGGTTATTTCGATTGAGTTTAAAATCACAATTAATAAACACAATTATTCAATGATTTTAAAACTTGAGTATTTATTGAACAGCAACTTTAAAAAACAATCAAAAGTAAAGTAATAATATATCAAATAATAGCAATAAAAACAATAAATAAAAATAATTACCCAATCTAAATGCACTCCCATAAAATTTGCAAAATTTGCAACATGCAAAATAAACTAACAGTCTTGAAGTCTTTCCAAAACCCTTTTTTAAAAATAATAATAATAATAATAATAATAATAATAATAATAATAATAATAATAATAATAATACTTTTTCTTCCATTGTAATGTTTTTAAAATCGCGAGAAGCCAAAATCGGAATCACAATCAAGATTAAATTAATTGTCCATCCCTACTCTGTGTAGCCACTGTATCCGAAAAAGTAACTATGGTCGAAACAATTCGGACTAAAATAGGTATTAACATTCCTAAAATTGCCCTAAATCGGCCGAACATTTATGGTTTCGCAACGTCTCCTCTTTCTTTCCCAATAATATTTTCTGTATGATGAAAGGCAACATCAATCAGCTTCAATAGCACAAAATACACTCAAGCAAGCAGGAAACATATCGTGACCAGAATCAGGTGATGTGACGATCATACAGACAACACTGCCCTCATGTGTTTCGGAGGCGCACTGCAAGGCGCACTGCAAGGCGCACTGCAAGGCGCACTGCAAGGCGCACTGCAAGGCGCACTGCAAGGCGCACAGCAAGGCGCACAGCAAGGCGCACTGCAAGGCGCACTGCAAGGCGCACTGCAGACAGCAGCGCTGATTGTTGCAGCGTCTGGATCAACGCAGGAGTACGAACCAGGCTGCAGTGTTTATTTCTCCACATGCTGATTTATGAGCAAGTGTTTTCTGATTAGTTTAGCTTTAAAGAGTTATCGGGGGTTAAAACGAGGACTGACTGTCAGCTCTGTTGACAAATGCAGCTCCTATAGTGTCCTTTAATGGACAGTAAGAGTTTTAAACTTTCCATTACTGTGTCGGCCTCATGCAAACACAAAAATCTGTACCAGCCAGAGAGATGTTTGACATTTTATTACTTAGTGTATTAAATGTGTGTTGATATTAGCAGAGGGAGGTGACATCAGCCTCATGGCTCCACCGGGGTAATATGTCAGCAGCACCCAACAAGATGGTATTTTAAACAGCTCACAAAGGCAGGAAAGGGAGGTGAAGTGTCCATTTAATATAAACTCTATGAGTGAGTCTCAGAAATATTACTGAATGGAGAAAACTCCTGTATTCTCTTTTAAGAGTCCTCTGGAAACACCTCCATTGTGTTGCGGTCTATTTGCGGCGTGTGTTTCTAAAGTGTTTTGTTGCTGTCTTTGCAGCGCGTTTCTTGAATGTGTTGTGTTGCGGTCTTTGCAGCGCATTTCTATAATGTGTTGTGTTGCTGTCTTTGCAGCGCGTTTCTATAATGTGTTGTGTTGCTGTCTTTGCAGCGCGTTTCTATAATGTGTTGTGTTGCCGTCTAGTTGCAGCGCGTTTTTATAATGTGTTGTGTTGCCGTCTAGTTGCAGCGCGTTTCTATAATGTGTTGTGTTGCTGTCTTTGCAGCGCGTTTCTATAATGTGTTGTGTTGCTGTCTTTGCAGCGCGTTTCTATAATGTGTTTTGTTGCTGTCTTTGCAGCGCGTTTCTATAATGTGTTATGTTGCTGTCTTTGCAGCGCGTTTCTATAATGTGTTGTGTTGCTGTCTTTGCAGCGCGTTTCTATAATGTGTTGTGTTGCGGTCTTTGCAGCGCGTTTTTATAATGTGTTGTGTTGTGGTCTTTGCAGCGCGTTTCTATAATGTGTTGTGTTGCGGTCTTCGCAGCGCCTTTCTATAATGTGTTGTGTTTCAGTCTATTTGCAGCGTGTTTTTCTAATGTGTTAAGTTGTGGTCTATTTGCGACGCATTTTTCTAATGTGTTGTGGTCTTTGCAGCGCGTTTCTTTAATGTGTTATGTTGCGCTCTAGTTGCAGCTTGTTTTTCTAATATGTTGTGTTTTGGTCTTCGCAGCGCATTTTTTCTAATATATTGTGTTGTGGTTTTTGCAGCGCGTTTTCTAAATGCTGTGCATGTGTTGTCAAATTGATGGATATGTTTTCTTAATTTGCTTGTGTTTTGTCTTTTTGCATGTGTTTTCTTCAGTTGCAGTGCTGTGAGCTCTCAGGACCACCATACAGATCTCTATGCCCTGAAATCCATTCATTCCACATCACAAGACATGTTAGTTGTGGTTTTTAGTCGAAATCTTCTGGACTATAAAGAAACAAAATGTGATATCATGATTTATTTTCCTACTTAGTTACAACTTACAATAAATTTCACCAAGAAATTATCTATAATCTCTCAGATCTGAAGACTATTTAATTAACAGCCTGTATTTAGATGATTTAGCTCCAAAAAAAGCACAAAAATATGAAGTTGTTTTTTTACACAAATATGGTTCTTGAAGTGAGGTTCCAAATGTTCTATGAGGAATTCAGTCGCTTGACGAATAATTTAGACATCTAGGAAAAACCACTGACGCAGTTCGCGGTCCGCTGAGCAGCACTGACTCAGTGAGGAGTCCAGTAAGCAGTTTTGAGGATCTTGAATTTGTAATTTCAGAGCCTTTGGGGAAAACTAGTCTACAAACAGTTGTGTAAGAAATGACCTCAACATATTGGACAACTCCCTGTTCAGTCATCATGTTGCATAACTCTGATACATTTGTCTATTTATTCCTCAGCCTAGAAATATGAGCACAGAGAAAATAAAGCGTTTTTCCACAAAAGGTCAACATATTTATGCGTTCACTTACGTTCTCCGATTTCACCACGGCGATCCGGTCGATGATGAGCTTGAATTCTTCTCTGTATTTAGCTGTTGGAGAGAAATATGTAATGTGAAAATCAAATATAGGTCCTGATAGAGCACTGCAGGAATGAGCCCAAAAAATGCAGGGAAAAAAGAGCATATTTTTAGCCTCTGGTTCCCTTGTTTAACAGTCGGCTGGTTTTCTGAATGAGTTTTGCTGAAAGGCCTGAGATCAGACTTGGATAACCCAAACATGAGAATGTGGGGATTTGTTCTATGACCGAAAACAGACCTAAGCTAAGAATTTGAGGCATGAATGTTAAGGCTAACATGGATGAGTTTGACACCAAGTGTTGGTGAAATTGAAGTATCCTACTGGTGATTTAATTTTCATTAAATTATCATAAACTTCTTTTTTTTCTGTGTGGTTTGAGAGCTTCGTTCTGCAGTACTGGCTGCTCGTTTGTTTCATCTGAAGCAAGAGCAAGGCTGTTTGATCCATTACTCTTCTGGCTGACCAAGCAGAAACACACACTGCAAAGAATGAGCTGACTTTCTTCAATAACCAGCAGGATAAACTACTGCAAAACAAGCTTACAGAGCAGGAAGAGGTTCCCTTGCATCACAGTGCAACCCCAAAGGCAGAAAAAAAAAATCTTTTCCTGTGGGAACCAAACAAACCGCAGCTGACGAGCTGATGGACCTCATCTGATAAAGCTATCTGTCTCTGTTTACACGATAAGCAGATGTTCAGACGTGTGCAGACAGTGGGATTAAGTGTTTGCTCTGTTTATCAAGCAGCCATGACAGAATTCTTTCCAAGCTGAGGTATTCCATTCATGCATTTAGGTGTAAATTGGAATGCAGCCGAGGACAATCGAAGCGTTTCCTTTTTCCTGAGGTTGAAGGAAAGGACATTTGTTGTGAGATAGTTGCAACGCTCACGGTCACAACAACAGGAAACCCAAAGGAAGCGGCTGCTCACATCTGTCTCAACAACAGAATTCCTTTCCACAAGTCACAAAGCATACATGCAAGTTATTTATTAGCCAGAGGTCTGCACAAACAAGTAACACACACATACTCTGTGTGGGACCCCCCCTTCTCACGCCGCTACACTCCCCACTGTGCCCCACTTTTCAGACCTGATGGAAAAAAAGCATTAAAGGTCTACATCCAGTCATGCATGTGTGCTTAATTATGATTAAAATACTATCATCACAATTACCACTTGAAAATCTGCAACCACATGTTCGGACAGACTTTAAATGTGTGGGAAGCACTTTTTTTAATTGGACAGCCACATCAGATGGCAGAGTATCAACGCAGCTCTCTAAACCTCTGTCAACAACTGCGCTGCTGACATAGCATCTGGACTGTACATGCTGGAAACCGCACGACAAGGTCACTTTGGATAATCATTCAGGGAGGTTCAAATATGTTTGTATTTCAGACAGTGCCAAAGGTTAAAGGTGCTTTCTTTAGAGCACAGACTCTAAATCATTAAACAATCATTATACCTCTGCTATTACACTATATACACTATCTCCACAATACTACATCAGATAACAAAGATTTATGTCCACTGCAGATTATCTAAACTACTTCCTGACTTAATGAATGTCTTATCTTCTTTAAGGAACTCCTAAACATATAGTTAACTGTAATGTAAAGCCAATAAAAACATCAAGGTCTCATTTGAGAACCTGTTACCATCACAGTTTATCTTTGAGGCCAAATATGAGAGGAATTTTTGTGTAAGCAGTGATTCAGGGCTGGATTGCATAAGCATGAGAAGAGCATGTGGGTGGAGAGGAACAGCAGAGAGCAAGACAGTGTTACAAGAGATACAGCAATACTACAATTATTTTGAGCTGCAGATAACAGATAATAGCTAGTTGTGAATTTGAAAATAGTTAGCATGTATTTTGATAATAAGTCAAAAAATTGACTTCACATTTGTTGTTGTTTTTATTCTTTGTGTCAGCACCACCCAAATTATTTCTATCAATTTCTGCTTCACATTTATCACGGGCATAAGAGCCCATTCAAAAAAGGAAGACATATTTGATAAATTTGGTACCGTAACAGTTGATGTTAGCTTTCAGCAGTTTTCAAACTAACGTTTCCATTCATTAGGAGTTCATTCCTTCTTATTGCACACAAACACAATCACACTTTTATGTTAGCAAAGATACTGTTGGATGCTTTGTTAGCTGTTGCCTAATGCTAGCTAATTCAACAACAACGGCAGCCATTTTCTTCTGACCTCAGGCTGTAAGCAGGGAGCGGAAATGTGCTCACACTTCCTGCTTAACTAGCAGCTAGAATGACAATAAACATTAACCAAAAGAAAATTAAAACATAAATTCAACAACCTATTCAAAGTTTTAAGACACAAATATTAGCATTTGCTCACAAGCTAATCCTGTGATGAACTCCAGATGCTAGCTCGGTGTCTGTTAGCGTTAAAAGTGTAATTTCTTAAATCAGATACTTCTTGTATATTTACACAAAGTAGTACACAAAGTATAGCAAGAAAGTTGCTGGTTCAAATCCTGGTTTGAGCAAGGTGTGCTTTTCCGTGTGGAGTTTCCATGTTGTCCCCTCTGCAAGCTTCCTAATTATATCACTATTATAATTAATGCTACAAATTAATTGCAACCATCATCCATCATTTGATCCATTACATAGCCAAGATGGCTACATAGCCAAGATGGCAACCATAAAGGGTGAAGTGTCCAGTGTCCAACTAAACTTTTTAACACTTTTGAGCGCATCAGCTCAGAAATAGAAGTACACTATATTTTTTAGTGTTGTCAGTGTGAATACACTTGTGAACTTAAATCGAACAATCGTCTTATGCTAGCTGTGTCCAAAACAGGGAAGCTCAAATGTGTTCACAATCGGACTGTTAAGTTATTTAATCATTTTTAACTCAACTAATGGCCATAAGGGTGACAAACACTAACCAGAAAGAAATTTACACAATATTTATTGGCCCATTTGATATTTTCAGACACTAATGTTAGCATCCAGCCACTAGCTTATACTTCCACTAGCTGTGGATGCTAGTCCGGCGTTTGGAAGTGTTACAAGATAAGTGTAATTCCCAAGACAGTAGTGTTAGCATTTACATACTAGATAATACTTAGGTTAGTTTTGTGTACCAGTTTGGTGTTTTTAAGTCACAAGTGTTATTTCTGGAAAGGAATGCTAGCTAACGGTCATGCTAGCTTGATGGTGGACGATTGTGAACTTTAGTTGTTGTTGATGGTAGCCTACTTGTTTACATTTTCTTTTTTTTTTCGATGAAACAGTGAAGCAGTTTGTCTATATATTTAATATTTCTTCGGTTTCCTTATTTATATATGATTTAAGACGTTAAACACCAAACTTTACATGAACTTTAAAGCTTTGTCAGAGAATATGACCGTCGTTTGAATACGATTTCCTCTTGATTAGCGACACGGCTAGTTAAGAGGAAGTTTGATTTATCAGAATTGGAAATATTTGGGTTTTTTTTTTTAGTATTTAAATACTACTCTTATAGCTGGAGGGGGGTCAACTTCATGTGACACTACATGGTGACTGGCTGTAGTGGTGTGTTCACGTCCTGTGCTCAGTTACCAGGCAGCTCCAGCCTGCAGGAGGAAATGACACAATTCCTGCTGGAACTGTAGTTCTGTATAGGGGCTTTTAATGCAAACCAGATGTCTGCTTCTCAACGGGGAACAATGAGGGGACATTTAAGCTGTTTGTTACAACAGACTGGGGGAATGTTGAGCTTTTAAATAAACATGAGTCATTTAACAAATAGTCCAGAAATACGAAAAGTGAGAGGCAAACACGCGGTCAGTTTACGTTCATCCCGCTGTACCGAGCTGCGGCTGATACTTCACATTTTCACGTTTTTAGCCGATGTTCTCAAGCTGACTTCATGATATAACAACACTCTACTTACCACGTAACTGCAAGTCACTGTGGCCAATAAATGGTTTAAATCTCCTCAGGATATCTGCATTTTTCACTCTGCCTGAATTTCCTCCAGTGGAGTAGAAATAATCCAGCAGCGCGTCTTCACTCACATCACTCATCTCAGCTAACCGTTTTTTATTTCTTCTTTCTTTTCTTCTGAATTTAAAAAGATGTTTTCAATCGCCTGATTATTTTTCACTCAGCCATACTGCAGTCCTCTTGGCTAATTTGTTATAGTACATGTCTAAACTTCACTCCACCCAGAGCAGGCGAGCTGACCACTCTGCGCCTCCTCCTGTTAACCCTTTAAAGACACCTCAGCATCTTATTCCTCTCACTGCAGACTCTGCATCAGGATGGAGAGCTTCAACCTTCCCCAAGCTTGGTCATATTTCGGTCACAGTGCACAGTGATGCACAAGGTCAAGCTGGTGCCATACCATGATAGAAAGTGACCGTGAACTTCTCATATCAAAAAATACATAAAAGAAAGATGATAAAGCAAGGCAAGTTTATTTGTAGAGCACAATTCATATACACACAAGGCAATTCAGAGTGCTTTACAGCAACATAAAATCACAAGCAGGCAAAATAAAATAAAATAATTCCATAAAACATTAAAATAAACAGTTATTAGAATAAATTCACAATACAAGGAAAGTGGTTTGCAAGTGAAGACATATTCAGTCACACATGAAGGCATTACATTCTTAATAATGACAAAATTACACATTTTCAGCTTTGCATTATACCTAAAGCATAAGAAAAAAGGGCCCGTCATGCAAATTATAGTTGTGACGTGTTGTTAATATGTTCTTGTAAAAGTAATCATCCAGTTTTAACATTCATAATTAAAATATTAAATACTAAATATTATAGGTTATTGTATTATGGACTGAACAGTAGTCAAATGCATTTGTTGAAACGATAAGTGGTGTAAAGTTTTGTTTATTTCTCTTTCTTTGTTTCTTGATTCAAACATATTTTTTAAAAAAATTACAGAATATTTCAAAATTCACAAGTACATATAAATGCATCACTACCAAGCGGCAATGCAGAAGTGCTAAAATCTGCAGTTCGTCGAGTGTCCACTTGAGGCAGGCTCTGGAAGTACCGGAAGTCACGAACACACCAAGTCCAAAAAAAAAAAAAATGTTTTCGGCCAAAATAAACATCTTTACAGCCTGGTACAAAAAAATGTCTCCTGTCTGAATCACTAATTTTGCTAACGACACGCACTGTGCAGGGGGTGAATTTTTTTGTAACTCGGCAGTTTAGAAGATATTAAGATTGCCAGTTCGTCCAATCAGAGGCACAGCTCAGCTCACATGACTGCTGGGCGCTCTATGGCTGTCACTGTGGAGACTCAAAGCCCGCCTCATTTCCAATATGGCCATGCGGGCCGTTTTGCTTCAAAAATCCATTTCAGAAACAGACGGGTGACGTCACGGAGACTACACCCATTAATTACACAGTCTATGACCACAACATGAGTAATAAACAAAATCAATAAAATACAGAAAGCAACCTTTAACATCTGCTGACTTATAAAATCCAACACAATTTGTATTTGAACTTATTTATCCAACTCTCCTTTTTCATGTTCAAACTAAACACACAAAAACAATAAAACAAAAAATGTTAAAACTACTTTCAAAATTCATCATTGTGCAAAATGTTCCATTCAAAGTTTGGCATAAAGTCACGCAACTAACAAGAGTTAAAATCATGATTTTATCCTCTAAAAATGAAGTGGTTGGATATTGTTGAGCTTCTGCAAACAGCACGACTCAAAGAAAGAAAAGATCATCTGGACTCTGTTGTTAGAACTGATAAAGGTTGTATTATTATTATTAATAACAATACTCAGGGCTATGTGGGTAAAACATGTTTGACAGCTGTGTGTAACGGTGCAGAAAAACTAACCACACCCTGCTGAGATAATACACCGCCCTTGAAGAGTTTCATATTTGGGAACTCCTCAACCATACAAAGCTTTAGCTGAACAAGATAGTCTCCAAAACTGTAAAAGGATACTAAATGAAACGGTGTTGTAGTAGTTCAGGGAGTCTGTGACGTGAAAAAAGCCCCAGTTTTTCTGTGAAGCTCTCATTCATTAGAGGAGACCTTGGTTGCAGGAGAAACACACATTTTGAAGCTAGAATAGGAGAGAGAAAGTTTAAATTTGAAAAACAATTTAACATTTTGGTATCTTTTATCGGTCACAAACCTGAAACACAACGAAGTTGGGATGTTGTGTAAAATGTAAATAAATACATAATACAATGATTTGCAAATCCTGTTTATCCTATGTTCAATTGAATACACTACAAAGACAAGATATTTATTGTTCAAACTGATAAACTTGATTGTTTTTTGCATATATTCACTCATTTTGAATTTGATGGCTGCAACAAGTTCCTAAAAAGCTGGGACAGAGTCAACAACAGACTGGGAAAGTTGAACAGGTTCATTGGAAACAGGTGAGTGTCATGATTGGGTATAAAAGGAGCATCCCTGAAAGGCTCGGTTGTTCATAAGCAAGGATGGGGCGAGGTTCGCCACTTTGTGAACAACTGCGTGAGCAAATAGTCCAACAGTTGCAAAGAATTGATGGATTTGATCATCTACAGTCCATAATATCATCAAAAGATTCAGAGAATCTGGAGAAATCTCTGCACGTAAGCAGCAAGGCTGAAAACCAACACTGAATGCCCGTGACCTTTGACCCCTCAGACAGCACTGCATTAAAAACCAACATCATCGTGTAAAGGATATTACCACGTGGGCTCAGGAAGACTTCAGAAAACCATTGTCAGTTAACACAGTTCATCACTACAGCTACAAGTGCAAGTTCAAACTCTACCATGCATAGACAAAGACATATATCAACAACACCCAGAAACACCGCCGGCTTCTCTGGACCCGAGCTCATCTGAGATGGACTGACGCAAAGTGGAAAAGTGTGCTGTGGTCTGACGAGTCCACATTTCAAATTGTTTTTGGAAATCATGGACGTGGTGTCCTCCAGGCCAAAGAGGAAAAGGACAATCTGGATTGTTATCAGACTGTTACATTAGGCTTCATTATTCAAAATTGTATGTTTATGGTTGAAGTAAATGTGTGAAACTTTGCATGTAAAACCTGAACTGAATCAGACATAAAGCCCTCGCTCCCCCTCCCCCTCATCTGCCCCCTCCAGCTCTGATAATGCTGGAGGTCCAGTCAGTTCAGGTATTAGACACAGAACACATTGTCAGATTAATTGTGTGATTGTTCAGTAAATATTAAATGTACCAGACTTACATGTTAATCCCTCTGTTGCTCCTCTCTGAACGAGGTTTCCATTTAATTTAAAAAATGGGTGATTTGTGTTTCATGTTTTAGGCTGCGGCCCTGAGAACACAATATTGTAATTACAGTAAGCTCCTTACATGCTGATACAATTATTGAGGTGAGGACTCGGTGTGGTGGCGTGAAAGTGGGACCTTATGCTGCTTCAATTTAGAAAACAACACAACTTTTACCAGGATAAAGACATTTGATCCTCTGACATATGCCGCGTCTTTGTGGAATGAATTTATGTCAGAGGGCAGCTGGTAATACATTATCACCTTTCTGCTCTCTGTCTGTCTGACTGTCTGTGTGTCTGTGGGGAACGGTGAGCTGGGACTCTTCTTGTTAAAGCATCAGACATTTAAATATATATTTATGGCAGTCAAGAAACCACATTTAAAAAATAAATGGATAAATTAAAATCTCTTGTAAATCAATTTTTTTCAAATTTTTCTTAAAGGCACCCTGAAATATATTTCTAATGCACCTTTCTGAATTTCTTGCAGAAAAACGGCATGTGTGACCAACGTGTTATCATAAATGACACAATAAGACTGCCGGTCATGATTCATCAGCAGAAATTTACAGGTGCTTGGTTTTCAGTAACATGTCGTCTATATTTAAGTTTACAAGATAAATTTAAGGGACCTTAAGATAATACAGAGAAAAGACAGACCAAAAAAACCCTGAATGAATTAATAAATAACCTCTGATTTATGCGCAGTTTCAGCTTTCTTAAAAATATTGAAGAGTTTCATTTGTTTTAAACAATAATAAAAATATACTGAGGCTAAAAGGGGAAAATATAACAAGGGAATCTAAACTGCAGAAAGCTTGCTTTATAGTCAGTATCTGTCTCAACTGCTTATGGTGGCCTGATAGGGGAAAAAGTGAAAAAAACAACAATTTTTTTGGAGAAGAAATATGGAGAAAAAAACTGAACTCTTTTTGTCATTTTTTCTCAAGTTAAAAACATTGTGATTTCTTCAAATCTGTGAAAGAGAACAGGATAAAAATCGAAATATGTGCAGTAATAAGCTCAGGGTGGCATGTTGCACAATTCTTGGTTTTATTATTCTTCAGTCAAAATTTGAAGGATGAAGCATTTTTCTGTCTTGAGTTTTCTTCTTTAGCATAAACCTGGTTTTGAATCACCTTGAATTGGCTGTTGTCAGTATTTTAGTTGTGGTTTCCCAGAATTTTAAAGTATTCAACTAAAAATTCAAATTTGACAACTTCTAAGAATATGAAACAAATTTTGTACAGCAAAGGACTTAATGAGTGTTATACAGTCTAAAAAATGTAGTCAAAATGTCAATTTTTTGGCCTATCAAGCCACCTTAAATATTCATAAAAATGTTGTTTTCGATATGCCTTTATTCATTTATTTAATTTGCACATTTTCTTACCTTAAACAAAACAAGTTGTGAATTTGCAGAAAAAAATGCAAAAATTCTCTAAATAAGTTTTATTAAAGACTTACAAAGTAGCACAACCAAAGCCACCTAATACACATAGTAAAGTCATTCAACCTAAATTACACCTGTTAAAGTTTTTTGGCAAATCTGTCTAATGGATATTATTTTTACATCTGTACAAATCACTCAAAGCTTCCTGTATCCTGTCTGTGTGAACTTGGTTCACTCCTTCGTCTCTCTCAGCTTTACTCAGGATGACAGAGTGAACTTACAGTGAGACAAACACGATCTTTGCTCTGTTTGTTCCTGGACATGTGATTTAATCAAAATAAGACCCAGCTGTTAACAGACAAGGGCTGCATCAATTAATCTATCTGTTATTCCCTTGATTAATCAAGTAGTTGTTTGGTCCATAAAATGACAGAAAATGGTGAAAAATGTTGGTTTCTCAGAGTCCAGATGACATCATCAAATGTCTCTTTTGTCTACGAACCAAAGATATTCAGGACTGTCACAGAGGAGCAAAGAAACCAGAAAATATTCACATTTATGAAGCTGAAATCAAAGAATTTGGACTTCTTTTCTTAAATAATTACTTAAACCCATTAATCAGTTATCAAAATAGTTGACAAATAATTTAGTAATGGATCAATAACTGATTATTCAATTAGATGTTGCAGCTCTACTTCACAATCATATTTTGATTAAATATTTTTTAAATTTTTTTTGTACCATTGTACAGTTTTTAAGCCAAAATCCCCCCCTTTCGAAAATCTAATCTCTTCTTAACTCTCCTTCCTGACGTATTTTACTATTCCTGAAAAACTACGCAAGAACAGCAGCTGTCAATCATTGTGACACGTGACGTAAAACCCCGTTTTTAACATCTAATAATTAATGAGAAAGAAACTTTTCAGAAAAAAAGAGGACTTGAGCATGTGGATGTGAGAAACATTTCTACGAGGTGTAATAATTTGTTAAAGTTGTACCGTGGCTCCATTAGAATGAACCAGGAAGACAGAGTTTTTAACCTATACTGCAGCCGGTCACCAGGGGGAGCTGTTTTGTGGTAATCTCATATTGAGCCAAGAGAGATGGCGTCCATTTTTTCACTTTTACAGTCCATATTTTTATCAAGATTACAGAAATGTTTTACGAATTTTTAGGGATGCGTAATCAAAACATCTCAAATAAAGGAGTTCAATTTATTAGTAAAACTCATTCGTGTTATTTGATCACTGATCAGAGCTGTAGTACAGATTATGGTTCATACTTTTTAACTTGACTCCCAGTTAAACCGATCCAGCACCAACTCGACGCTGTGTTTCAGGGTCCGTGCGGTCAAAGAGGGTCCAGATGTTCTTGTGCACCCTGTGAAGGTCGAAGCGAGCCCTCTAATGGACGTGTGCAGCTCTGATGGAGGGCAGATGTTCTCAGGGTTATCCACTCCATATGGCTGCCACTCCACCACGAGCCTTTTCACAGCACCGCTCTTGTAAACACGCTTTAGTTCCCTGTAGCGTTTTTTTTTCTGCCGCTGTAAAACATGTCCTAAATCCAATCATCTCGGCCTGTAGAGGGGATGATGTTGATGAATGGGAGTGTGTGGTGGTTGTAGTGACCTATAAGCCCGTACTGAGATTACAGCCGGGCCTGTTCAGGGCAGCAGGAAGCAGCCGGAGCTTAAAGAGGGATTGTTTGGACAGACAATGGTGTCTACCTGGTTTTAATCCACGCTCAGAGAGAGTACAGTGGGATTGTCGGAGTTTAATAAATGAAAGTGCTCCTATAATCAGGATTTGTCAAAGTGCCCCTTTGTGTTAATCGGACATTTTTTACAGCATGGTTTTTGACATCTGCCACAGCAGGTGGCGTTAACCCCTGCAACGCCCCCAGCTGTAGGCTGCGTGCAACTCCAGCAGAGGGAGGGGAAAAAAAAAAACAGAAAAGAATAATTAAAGTGAGCAAAGTGAGAAGATTTAACGCATAGAGCTGAAACCAGACTATACACTGTAAAAACAAGGAAAAACTATAGTGAGAAGCTTGTGGAAGGATACCCAAAACATTTGACGCAAGTATCATATAGCTTCTAATGTAGATATTAGCATGATCTCCTTATCCATGATCAATACATCTATAGTATCTATTTTTAATCACCACATAGGCATGAGGTCCCTCTGAAAATGGGATGTAGCATCTCAAGAGGCTAACCCTCTAATAAATCAGACGACAGGTCTATGGTTCATGGATCTGTCACCAACTTTAGTTCTTACTTTAGTCCACTTGTCTCTTCTTACCTCCCTTCCTTCGCCCACACACCCAACACAGCATGGTGTGGATTTGCTGTTCATCATGAGACTGGGGTCCACATTCAAGATTTCCTGCTGCTTAACAGAAGGTTTTTTCTTGCCGCCATGATGGAGGGATTCATGATTGGCTATATGGATTCATGTTGGGTGTTGGATGTATATATATGTATATGTGTATCTTTATATGTATATATGTATCTATGCATATATGTGTATCCACAAAACAAAGAGCTTTGTGCTCTATTGTAAAGTGTCTTGAGAAAACACTTGTTATGAATTGGCGCTATACAAAAAAAGATTGATTGATTGATTGATTGATTGATTGATTGATTGATTGATTGATTGATTGATACAATGTATTTGTCGTTGTAAAATACCCACAGGCCGGCGTTAACTGTGACCGTGTTGTGGAGGACACGCCTTCTGTTCTGTTCTGTTTTGAAACTTTTTATCAAAATTTGCAGCCAGACTGTTGAAATTTAGGACATTTGGATGATTTCATTCTCCAGAAAGTACATCTGAAGATGCAAAATGTTAGGACTTAACTTCCCACATCCTGGGGTCTCTGGGATTTTTTTAAAGCAGCGTTTGGTTTGAATGTGCAAACTAGTGTCTCCATTTTTTCCCCCTTGTATTTTTTTTTTTCACATACAAATATGTACATATATAAATATTTTTTTATTTGATTTGTAAGAATTTTTATGAATATCATATCAGGTTTGACACATTTATCCTTTTTTATTTTGTCGTTTTTTTTAAATTGGCATAAAGTGAATGACAAAGTGAGCACGAAACGTCTTCCTGCTGAATCTGACCTGAGCAACTGAAACTGAATATCGAATGTAAGGAATATAGAGAGTCTGATGTTTAAGTAGGTTGGAAAACAATTTCAAAGCAAATAAATTTAGTTTCAAAATATTTTAGAAAATATAGAGCTTAGCTTAGCTTAGCTTAGCAATTTAATTGGACTGTAGGACTGTCTGCCAAAGGCTGCTGTATAGATTAATGTAACTGCTGCATGTACAGTTGAATATATTTTTTTCACGGTCTGACATTAAATCAGACTAAACTTTTCTGGTTTTATTTTAATTAATTCATTTTTTGTTTTTGCTGAATGTAAATACAACTACAGAGCAAATTTAAAATATTTTTTTAGGAATTTCTTTATAGTCAAAAGTTTACACACATTTCCTTAATATTCGTCTTTAAAGCTGAGTCAGGGTCAACAACAGACTGGGAAAGTTGAGGAATGCTCCAAAAACACCTGTTTGGAACATTCCACAGGTGAACAGGTTCATTGGAAACAGGTGAGTGTCATGATTGGGTATGAAAGGAGCATCCCTGAAAGGCTTAGTCGTTCAAGCAATGATTGGGCAAAGTTAACCACTTTGTGAACAACTGCGTGAGCAAATAGTCCAACAGTTTAAGAACAATGTTTCTCAATGTACAAAGTCAAAGAATTGATGGATTTGATCATCTACAGTCCATAATATCATCAAAAGATTCAGAGAATCTGGAGAAATCTCTGCACGTAAGCAGCAAGGCTGGAAACCAACATTATATATATATATATATATATATATATATATATATATATATATATATATATATATATATATATATATATATATATATATATATATATTTATTTATTTATTTTTTTACTTTGCCCTAATTCTCCACCGAAAAAGTCAGAACTCTGGCCTCTGATTTTGTCTTTCTCAGAGTAACAATAATAATAATAATAATAATAATAATAATAATAATAATAATTATAAATTTATTGGACTTTTTTTTCAGTGGCTCTACTCCTCTTGTGTAAACAAGTCTTCCCGGTGTTGTGGTCAAAAAACTATTTGTGCTTCCGGCGTCTAAACACACCTGTTACCAGGTGAAAGCTCCTACACTACATAAGCATGTGACCTCACACAAGTGACACAGGTGACATCTAGTAGACGACTAACAAAGAGTAATGCACCATAAAGGTAGCAGGTAACAGCACGTCTCATCCTTGAATACTGTTCCATAGAGAGAAGTCTGCAGCCAGCCTGCAGCCTTCATGGCCCTCAGATGACCACTGCACAGCCTCATGGCTCACATATTCACAGCTAATCGACTGAGCATGTGTAATTACTCCACGGTTAAAACTGAAAGCTGCATTTTAATAATTAAAGTCCAGCGTTTAAGCGATAAAGCGTAATAAAATTGTTTTAAAATGGAGGATTACATGAGTAAATCCCGACGGGCCAGATGTGAGGAGGGGAGGGGCCGCCGTACTCTGGGACCAGATTAAACAGAAAATCCCACAGGAGCGCTGCTGTCTTTTCCCTGCAGCTTAGCGGGCTTGTGTGGACTCAACATGCTGTAATCCACCGATTAGCTGATATAATCACCTGTAAACACACCTTGGCCATGAAGTTAGAGCGGGACGGCTGCAGCAGCAGCAGCAGCAGGCCGCGCGGGTCAGATCTGACCTCAATGAAACCAGACGGTGGGTGAGAAGTATTTCAGCCTTTTTATTTCTTTAAGACACTTTAAAGTCATTCCTGAAAGAGGAAACACATGATTTGGTTCATAGCACATTCATGCCTGGCAAATTATTAAGACTACGACAAAGAATTTACAAATCATGGAAGCAAATAATATAAACAATATCTTATATATAAAACAGAGCAGGCATAATAAATATGACACATAAACAAGAGGGAAAAAAAAAACCCTAAAGTAAACAGAGTTATCCTGTTTGGTTTGGGAAATGTTTGAACGTTTGCAGAGAAATCGCCGAACTGAAAAAGTGTGAATGTTCAAATCTCCTGGAAAAGCAGCTCCGCAGATTCACTCAGACCAAAAATAACAACCCAAACCTTTTTGATCAATCTGGTATTAGTGTCACCATCACAAACAAACGCGGGGAAATGAAACGTCAAAGAGGACAACAGGTGTTCGACACAGGCAGGTGTACACTTCTCTTTTTGTTTTTGTTTAGTTGTTCTTCCTCATGCACTTGTGCGTGTGGGTTTGACCCTTTTAGGCCTCGAGGAGTGAGATCACACTCATGCCAGGGTGGAGATAGTGCAGGAAAATCCTCAGAGGAAACTATTTTCAGTCATTGCTTTCAACATCAGCTCCACGTTAGTTCAACAGGAAGTAAAAAGTCTGTCCGTGTCTTTGGGCGCTTTTTTTTTCTGGGAATCTATCGGCTACTCAAGTCTTCTCTTTGGGCGAGTTAGCGTGCTCACAGGAGATGGTAAATCAGTTTTGGTTCAGTCAGGAATCAAGGACCATTTGTCATTCATTCAAATACTCAGACACACACTCTCTCACACACATCTGTACACACGCAAACATAAACAAATAATTAACTCAAATTCAATGTGACTGTAAATGTAGATTCACTCGTTTTAGTGATTTCTTCTACTCAACAAAGATAATTGTGCAATTTTTTTTTTTTTAAATCTTTCCTTTAAAGCAAACCAGGAGTAGTACAAATATCAGGAGGACGTCCCAGGTGCTGCTTTTTCTACTTTTCAGCCACATGTAGAGAGCTTTTTTTCAAGTCTTAGTGTCCCTCTTTTGGAGTTGAAGAAGTCGCAGCTCCTTTTCCTGGAGGAACAGTCCGCGTTAAGGTCCCCTCCCAACCCCCCTCGCCCCGGGTTAATGCTACTTCCGTTGCAAAGTGCAAGCAGTTAATGTTTCTCTCCGCCTCTCCCTTCCAATCCAAGAAAATCAGCAAAAAACAAACAAACAAACAAAAAAAAACAGGGTTGTTATGGTTCAGATGAAAAAGTGTTCGATCAGTGTCCAAAAAGTCAACGAGAAGGGAGAGGGCAGCAAGAGAGAGAGAGAGTGCATCTGTGTCTCAACAAATTCAGTCCTTTGAAGCAAAAAAAAAAAAGTGTTGATCCTTATTTCCACCAACAGATGGCGCTGGAAGAGTGGTCATTATACCTCCCTGGAAGAGAAAAAAAGAGAAGAAACAATCATTTCACACATCCATAAAGTGAACGACAGAGCGATGAAACTCACAACGACGCGTCTTCCTGCTGAATCTGAACTGTGCAAACTGAAACTGAACATCAATAATGAGGAATAAACAGAGTTGAATGTTCAAGTGTTCGAAAATAATTTCAAAGCAAATGAATTTGAGTTTCAGAATATCATATAAAAATAGAGGTTAGCTTAGCTAAGCAGATTAAAAAAACGAAAAAGAAAAAAAAGCTTCAACCAAAATGTTCACTTTAAAAAAACTGCATTTAAAACTGAATTTAAACATCATGATTTCAAATTGATTAAAATATTTTTTGAACTAAATTTGTTTTCTTTAAACTGTATTTTGACCTACTTTAAAACTCAACTTAAATATTACTAAAATAAAAAAAAATTGAAGAAAAAAATAATTCTAAAAATTCTAAAAAAAAAAAAAAAAAATTGAAGAAAAAAAATTCAAAAAATTCTAAAAAAAAAAATTGAAGAAAAAAAAAATTCAAAAAATTCTAAAAAAAAAACAAAACAGAAAATTCAATATCAATTTTCAGTTTGCACAATTCAGATTTTTTTTTTTAATTAAGTAAGACACACTTCAGGTCTATAAATAAATAAATAAATAAATAAATAAATAAATAATAAAGAGAGTTGAAAGTTCAAGTAGGTTAAAACTTAATTTTAAAAGAAATAAATTAAATTTTATTATATTCGATTCAAATCATGCTACGCAAATTCTGTGTTTAATGCAATTACTGAAACTTAACTTTTTTAATATTTAACATAATAGTTTAAATTCAGTTTCTGGTGGCCCACACACCTTTATTAAATATAACCGTCTCACTTTGCTCTGTCAAAAGGTGAGCAAATTCACCAAACATCACCTCTTTTTGTTCTCTGACATTTACAAATCAATCTTTTGATCAAAAAGAAAAACAGAAAATTAAACACAAAAAAAAGTGGATTTTTGAAGGTTTATGCCAAACTGTTTCTCAGCTGGTTTAGTTTCTTTTAGATCCCGACAGAACACTTATTTCCTCTGTTAATGCTAAGCTAAGCTTACTAAAGCTGGGGATTGTTTCAAAGACATAAAGAGTCACTCAAAGTGGTGAATCCAGAAGGAAACATGACAGATAAGCTGACTTACGATGCAGTGAGGGTGGAGTTGAGGACCAGAGTGGTGCGTATCCTGTACAGCTGAGCTAGCGTTAGCTTCTTGTGCTGCTGAGCCGGCGACTTCCTCTTCTTTGGTGACATTTCCCCTGAATCCTCAGCTGCTGTTGACTCGCTGACTCTCCTGTCTCCACCACCAGATGGAGCCGTCTCCCCGTCTGAGCTGGTGTTGCTCTCACACCGTCCTTCGGCCGTCCTGCACCCCCTCCTGGCCTCCGCCCTCCTCAGAGTGGCGCACAGTTTGTCAGAGGGCAGGCTGACACTCAGGTTGTCGTCAAACTGGTCGAGGTCGCTCGAGAACAGCTCCGGGTGGTTCTGACCGAGCTCTGTCATGCTTTTACTGTGTGCAAGAGTTGATTGGTCCATGTCCCTGTGCTCTGATTGGACGTCGGTCTCGTCGCTGAGTGAGTGTTTGTGGGAGACGGGGGTTTTCCCGTAAAGGCGCTGCAGCAGGTTGTCCTCAGAGCGGGATAACGACAGAGACGACAGCCTCTGGAGGCAGTTGACTCGAGGCTGGATGTGAGGCCGCCTGCGTGGTTTCGACGACTGCACCACAGACACCTGAGAACCCAAAGAGCCCGCGTCCTCCTCCTCCTCCTCCTCTTCCTCCTGCTCCTCTTCAGCCTCCTCCAACCCTGCGTCCTCTCCCTCCTCTTCCTCGGTCTCCTCCCCTTCACTCTGGCCTCTCTGCGGCTGCAGCTCTCTGAGGAGGGACTCTGGAGAAAGGGTCCCGTAGGCGCTGTCCATGGAGAGAGAGCGACACTGCGGGTCCAGCTCGTCCCCATCGGGGCCCGTCTCAGAGTACACACTGGAGGGGACTCGGCGAGGACTGGAGGAGTGGGACTGCTGGACGTCAGAGCTTTCAGACGGGGGAGATTCATCAGAGTCTGTTTTAGTGGTTTGCTGGATGTTCATGTTGGGGGAGGGAGGTTCATCGATGTCCATCACTGACAGAGTCTCAGTGGAGCCGTCTGATTGGCTGAAAGGAGAGGAGAAGGAGTTTTTAGATCTTATGTACCTGACTTTATCTTGGCCAGGAACAGTGACGTTCTGTTGTGCATGTGGGTTTGAATGAACATTATTACAAACAGATTAACCCACAGTTTGGTATTTAGCCTGTGGTTTAGCCTTTACTCCATATGTTAGCCTTTAGCTTGTGTTTTAGCCTTTAGTCTGTGTTTTAGTGATTATTTTGTGTTTTAGCCTTCAGCTTGTGTTTTAGCCTTTAGCTCTTGGGTAAGCTTTTAGCTCATGGTTTAGCCTTAAACCTGTTTTAGCCTTTAGCCTGTGTTTTAGCTTTCAGCTTGTGTTTTAGCCTTTAACCTGTGTTTTAGCCTTCAGCTTGTGTTTTAGCCTTTAACCTGTGTTTTAACATTTAGCCTGTGTTTTAAGTGTTTATTTTGTGTTTTAGCCTTAAGCTTGTGTTTTAGCCTTTAGCTCTTGGTTAAGCTTTTAGCTCATGGTTTAGCCTTAAACCTGTTTTAGCCTTTAGCCTGTGTTTTAGCTTTCAGCTCGTGTTTTAGCCTTTAACCCGTGTTTTAGCCTTCAGCTTGTGTTTTAGCCTTTAACCTGTGTTTTAGCCTTTAGCCTATGTTTTAGCCTTCAGCTTGTGTTTTATCCTTTAGCTCTTGCATCACTCTCCTGTTCATTTTTCTTCTTCTCTTCTGTCCTTTTTCCGTCTGTCAGTTCAGCTCCAGTCTCCACCATCACGACTTAATAAATCACAGAAATCATTTTTAGCAGAGAAAATCACAGATCTCTCTTTTCACTACTAAACTCCGTCAGCCGGCGTGGTGTTACAGAGACTTCAACGTGCCGTAAATCAATCCAGTCCTCTTAAGAAGCTAAGAAATATTTAGAAATAACCTTTATAGGTGCTGATAATCTCATTTTAAGTTGTAGATTAGGATCAGGCAGATATCTAGAAGTGAGATTTTTTTAAGGTCACTTAGAAACTCCTCACTGGTTAAAATTTCAGTTGAAGAAAACATTTAAGAGCACGTTTTCTGCTATTTTGGTCGATCACATCAGACCGGCTGCCTGTTGCTTTTAAGATTCTTTTAATCTTCAGTCTTGGGTCCTAATCTAGGTCCTCCGGCAGTGATTTAAGGTCTAGATTCAAGACCAAGAGTGATAGAGCTTACTCAGTGAGAGCCGCATCAGCCCTTTACTGTATTTAACTACTGAAGACACATTTGTTACAGAAAAGTTTTTGTTTCATGATTCCATCTTATTTTTTTTCAATCTTGATTTTATTTTTTCGCCTTTATTGCTTTCTTTCATTCCTTGGCTGCTTTTCTTTTTTGTTTTTATTTGTTTTTTGCTCATTTTTTACCTGTTTTCACTGCTTGTTGTGAAGCACTTTGTAACTTTAACTGAAAAGTGCTACATAAATAAATTATTATTATTATTTTTTATTGTTTTTTAACAGACGTGCTGGTCTCTCTCTGGTACCTGGAGTTCTGCTGCTCTTTGCGCCTCAGACACGGTGAACTGGCTGCAGAGTTGCTGCTCTCGTCCTCCTCCTCCTCTAACTCCTCCCTGCCGGTGCATCTCTTCAGGCTGCTCTGCTGTCGGAGGACCTCCTCAGTGCGCAGCCTCTGGAGCTGATTCTGCAGAAGAAGAGCGGTTAAACCCTCACGTTAGGTTTGCAAACCACACGATCGAGTCTTTGAATCTTATTCCCCAAATAGTTAGCAGTCCCTCTGACCTGGACGTTGCAAATTGCATCGATCCAGCTTCGCCCCTGAGAGGCGCTGTTGGCTTGGAAAGTGTAGGCGGCCACTGCACTCTTAAACTCATTGAGGTAGATGAGGATGAATGAACCTGTAGAAACAAACAGGGCAAAGATTCAGCTTCTGCATATTTTTATGTCCTCGAATTGATCATTTTAACCACAGCTCATTAAATCTTACATGTAATTATCAGTTAATCACTTAAAATGTGAAGATTTTCTCCTTTTTTTTCTTGTTCCATGTGAGAATCAGATCATAGAATTTTGTTTTTTCTTCGATTTTGAAAACAGACACAGCTTCAAAATCTTAAATCTTAAAGTATCTGGGATTCCAAGTTCCAGACTTTTTGAAAACGTAGTTCAAGACGACTGAAATCAAAGTTGTTGGAATCCTGATTTTAAATTGCATCCTGCGTCTTCCTGTTCTCACTCACCGGGGTCTTTGAGCTCCTTACACACCACGTTGTGAATAAGAAGCGGCTGTCGAATGATCTTCACCTTCTCCACTCTTTTAACCGGCTTGGTTATGAGCAGCAGGTCAGTGAAGAGGACACAGTGGACGTCCATCTGCGGAGGGAATAAACTCATCAAAGTCTGACAGAGACACTTTTACACTTCAGCAGTTTGATGTTGAATCCTTTGAAGCAGAATCGTGAGAAACCAGATGTTGAGTCTGGAGATAAGAGGAGCTCATCACGTGAGTCAGACCTACCCGGCTGTCTTTGCCCTCTTTCATCCTCAGCGCTCCCTCCAGATGCAGCTGTCGGGTCTCCTCCGGTGACGTCCCCCTCATGGGAGCCATCAGGTCAAAGCGGTTGTACTCCTTAAGGATCTGGCGGCGCAGAGATGAAAGCGTGAGGCCGAATCGAACTGTAAATCTAAAAGCTGAGTCACTGGAGCTTCATGAATCATCTCTTACCTTCTCCACCTCCTCACTGCTGCCCTCTACGGCCTCGTACGAGTCGATGCGGGCCGATACCGTGGCCAGCTTCTGCTGCTCCTGCCGCTGTCGCATCTGAGAGTCCACGCTGTTGATGAAACCCTCGACTGCTGCCACCTTTAGGAGGAAGACAGACTCAAACTCACAGTCCGACTCATTAAAACGACACGCAGCGTGTTATTCATCACTCTTTATCCTCACCATGCTGTTGACGATGTCCCGTGCCGACGACTCGTCCGTCTTTTTGAGCACGCTCTTCAGCAGGAGAGGGTATTTGGTGAGTCTTTGATGAGGTTTTGCGAGCATGTCGGCCAGCTTCAGACGGTTACACTGCTTATGAGTCTCTCCCCACTTAAAAAAAAAAAAGAAACGCAGCACAAAGGCAAGAAATTTAGTAATGCAAAGAGACAGAAACCTGCACATTTGGGTTTAGGGAGAGAACTGACCGTGACGTAGGTCCTGAAGAGCTCGTTGTCCCTGAGAAGCGTGCGCATGTACTCCATGCAGCCCTCCTCCTCCATGCAGTAACAGATGTACGGCTTGAACCTGGAGCCGAACTGAACACAGACAGAAACACAGACCTGAGTTATCAAGATGGAGGAAAGGAAGATTCATTTCTACTGTAAAAACTTTTCCAAGGAACCAGGAACCTTTGTAGGAGGTAGAGCCTGGATTTAGTACAGGAACTTTGTGCAGCAGTGAACATTTTTTAATGATCTCAAATGAATTTAAAATTTGTAATCAAGCCACCAGTAGACGTCTGCAACAGTGTTTGCATCTCAAGTCCGAGGCTGGTTTCTCGATAACCTCTCTGAAGCATTGGACACAGCAGACCATGATTCCCTCCTGTTAAACCTCTACAGGTCTGGGCTTCAGGATGTTGTATTAAGATGGTTTAGTGATTACAGCAACAATATAAGCAACAGGGAACAATATGTCTGTTTAAGTGGTCAGACTAAGACAGTTAAACTACATGATGGTGTTCCACAGGGGTCGATTCTTGGGCCCCTTCTGTTTTTAATTTTTACCAATGGTTGAGTCTTCTCTGCACATTGTTTTGGATATGATACAACGGTTGCCATGTCCCACTCAAACTTTAAATGTCTAATTAAAGAATGACAATAACACTGGAACACACCTCTTGTGCTAACAAATCAAACGGTTTACTCTTTAGAAACAAAAAACATAAAACTTTTCCTAAACAGGAAAGCACCATATTTGGTATGTAGGCCAAAAAAATGATGAAATCTTCTGTGTGGGCTTTTAATTCAGAAAAGATTCTAAAGAAGGATTTCAAACTCTACCAATGAGCACTTTCTGTACCTTTATTTAGCTAATTTAAACTGTTTTTTTTTTTCTTTTTTTCCCTATTAAGAAGCTCCAAAAACGTCTATTTATGTTTAAATTCAATCATCATAAACAAAAAATTTCAGGAACTTTTTTCAAAACTGGTATGAGACATAAACTTTTATTTATTTTTCTTAATCAAAATCCATGGTCCCCAGATCTGGAACTTCAATATCTAAACTTCTGGAAAAAAAAAAAAAACTTCTCATAAGAGTGCAAAATCTTTTTATTGAAATTTTGAGGGTTTTTGGAAATTTTTTTGTTTCCATTACCATTTCTTTAAAGCGATATTTAGGTTTTGCGCAATTCTAGCTGTAATGGAAACTCAGCTACAGTCATTATTGTGGTCATCTTCTCCATTTTATTCTTACTTTTTCTTTTTTTTTCCTGATCCTTTTGTTGCTTATTTTACTTTTTCTTTTCTTTCTCGAGGATCTAATGGAGCGATTCGGTTTTTTCGAGGGGAGGATTTTATATCAATCCTTTGGCTTCTTCCCTCTCCTGCACAGTTCAATTTTATCTTTTATTTCTGTATGTGTTTTTTATTTATTTATTTATATTCTTTTTTTTATCAAGCAAGAACAAGCTCTTTACAGTCAGTCATCATATTTTACTGCGGAGTTTAATCCATATTTGATAATTCTTTAACAATTTAGCTCTTCATAGATTTTCTGTTTTTTTTTTTTTTTTTTTTTTTGACACAATTTCACACAAATGACAGAGGATTCTATTTTAAAGGACTAACGGAAGAGATTGTAGTAAATAAAATCAAGAGCAAACCAAAAATAAAATTATGTTACTGTGCACATCAGAAACTGACCGTCCTGAAGCCGTGGTGCAGGTCAGTGGGGTCGAGCAGAGCCCGCGCCTGCCGGGCCTTCTCCAGCACCGGCAGCATGACCTGGTTCCACAGGGACGTGTGCAGGCGGACGATCTCCTGCACGTTGCTGAACAGCTTGGCGGGCTCCACCTCCGTCAGCAGGCCGCTCTCCTGCAGGTTCAGGAGGCCACACAGGAAGAGCTGCAGAGAGAAAACGAGGAGTGGTGAGACTCGACACTGAAAGCTATCAGTTCAGAAATTCAGGTCTGATATCAGCGCCGAGATACGACGGTTAGACACAGAGTTTACTGTGAGTCTATCTCTACAGCCGTGTCAGCAGCATTCCTCTGTGCTCTTACATCAGTGATCACTCGCAGCTTCTTGATATACGTGGCCTCGGTGTGCAGCAGCTCCCATATCGCCTCCTGCTGGTGGAACTGTCGCCTCGTCAGCGTCTGCAAACGAACACACACGTCGTATGATTAAACACATCAGGTGTGTTACCAGATTCCATTCATCTTCCTCTACTCCTCGTCTCTTCCAGCACGCTGAGGTCACATCTGAGAAATCAAGGTTGTGTAACCGTGCTTTTTCCGTAAAAATAATGATGCATCTGTGCTGTAAATTTTTGGATTTTCCTCTTCTCCACATTCCCGCCCTGCTGATTGAACCACACGTGTGATTTATCAGCCGGCGTGGAGCTTATGTAACTTACTGTCAGAGAGGTATTTACGGCACCATTTAAGGAGAACGTACAGAGAGAAGTGGCGCAGCGAACGGCGCTCTGTATGATAAGTCATGTAAACATGAACAGCTGGGAGGCCGTGACTGTGTGACGGGTGTTTAAATTTACATTTCCAGGTTAGACGGACGGACTGTAGAGCCTTATATTTACAGATAATCATCATCACTGTATGCGAGTCAGAATCGCTCAGTGTATCACAGACATGAAGTGGATTTAGACGCACAAATTTAGAGTTTAAAAAAAGAAAAACTTCAAGGTGAAGTAAAAAAACATCAATACTGGCTGGTGGATGATCATATTTGGCTTAAACAACACTTGATTCTGCTTCTTTTGCTGCCTCTGCTCTCTTCTATTTCATCTGTAAATTTTTGTTGGTACCTCTTGATTAGTTTCTTATGTTGGATGGTTTAGTTGTTGTTGGATCTTTTTTCTTTTCTGGGACTTTTCTGTGGTTGTTGTTTTTTTTTTTATTTCTGCTACGTAAATCAGTGTTTTTAAAGATGCTTTATAAATAAAGTTATTAATCTTATTTAGGATTAGAGATATGAGCCTCCCTAATTCTTTTTTTACCACTTATATTAAAGGTTTTCAACTCAACTCAACTCAACTCAACTTTATTTATAGAGCACTTTAAAAACAACCACAGCTGAGACAAAGTGCTGTACACAAAGGCATTAAAATAAATAAATAAAATACAATGAAAATAAAAATAGGATTTAAGTAACAGTTTCATTGTTCCTAAAACAATTAAAAACAATAAAACAGTACTTAAAAACTAAAAACAAGCCATATAAACACTAAAACAGGACCTGAGTCTCAAACTGTGTTAAAAGCCAGGGAATAAAAATGGGTTTTAAGACGAGTTTTAAAAACAGACAGTGATGGGGCTTGTCTCATGTGGAACGGAAGATCGTTCCACAGTTTTCGTGCCAATACGTGCTCCACAGCGCCCCCTAGCCACTGAAAAATTAGCCAGGCTAGCTGGTTTGCACTAAGTTCGGAAATTGGAGTTAAACATCCAATTTTGACCGTTTATAGGGTATGTATGTGATCGAACTCGTCCCATCGTTTTTTTTTCCCATCATCTTGAAATTTTTTTATGTATACTAGACACACTGATGATTATAAGCTTTAAGGTTTTTTTGTAACTCAGTGGGCGTGGCCAGGGGATGCCGCCAAATTTGATGATTTTTTTCTGAAAAATGAAAACCTGAACAGATCGTATGTACAATGTTGGATCTGGACCAAACTCCACACACATGTTCAGTGTCACAAGGTAAGTGCATCTATACTGTTTTCTTTCCGACAAGTGCTCCACAGTGCCCCCTACTGACTTAAAACTGAAGCCCATTGGGCAGCTTTCAACTACATTTTTTTTAAAATTTGTTTTTAATTCCACTCGTAAATTAACAAAAAGAAAATATGATTCCCTTAACATGAAAGTTTAATGATGGAGTTGTGGTTAATACGTTTATTAGATAAGCATTAAATATCAACTGCTTTGCTTTGCTTCTGTTAAAAGTCAATTTTTTTTCCTGCAAAATAAGTGCACACATTTCATCCCTTACACCTTTCAAGGAAAAAATATGCTTTCATTTTTTTATATATATATATTTTTATGTTTGTCCTCTTCTTCTTATTATTATTATTATTATTTATTTATCACATCATGTTTTTTTTCTTTTTACATATTTATTTATTTATATTATTTTATCATTATAATATTCATATTCTTTCTTTTAAAACTTAAGTTAGCTACCCCCAAAGTCAAATAAACGCTTCAAGAACTTCCAGAAGTTAAAAAAAATAAAAAAATTATAAATTTACAGACTGTTGTTGCCAGTGAGATTAAACAGGCTAAAATTCACAAACTTTTTACACACACACACACACACACACACACACACACACACACACACACATACACACAAAATCTCCTTCAGTGTTTAACTCAAAGTTTAAGACATTCCATCCTGAATCTAAGCAAACGTGAGCTGAATTATCTCCGGGTTTAATTCACAACTTCGGTCAGAAATCAGAGTCTTATTCTGGTTTCAGGGAAACTGCATCAAATACTTTAATTACAGAATGAGTTGTGATCAAATGGGAGAATAATCTCATCTTGAAAACGTGTATTTTAACTGTGATAAAAACGGTCAGAGGGGGATCGTAGGGCAACTGAAAGCTGTTTGCTGAATCACCAACAGGCGCAGAAACTGGATTAGAAAAAAACAGACCTCTCAGCTCGCTAAAACTAGAATATAAACTGAGATCATCTGATCTGATCAGCCAACAACACTACAAACACATTCAGTCACTGAATTAATCTCCAGCTCCAGAGAACTTTTCAACTATAAAGGAAACTGATACAAAATTCAAACAGCACCGTCACTTTTTTCCCCTTCAGCTGTGAGAACTCTTATATTTTCAATCTGAGGTTATCGATGTGTCAGCAGAAGAAATAACAGAGCTGTTTCTATGTGCTCTACCTCTGGGTTGTCCAGCAGCGTCTGCCAGCTGTCCTCCAGCGTCAGGTTGGTCTCCTCCTCCTCCTCCTCCCAGGAGTCCTGGTGGAAGGAGAGCTGCCGCGGCACCTTGGGCAGGCCGAACAGCGTGTAGGAGTGCAGCTTGCTCTGGAGCTGCTCCAGACGGTCCACCTCCTGCAACCCATCATGAAAAACATTAAAACATCTCTGATGGCTTGAAATGTGGTTAACGGCATGTTAGCCAGACGACACGTGACGCTAACTCTTCATTTCTCTCCTTTTCTGTCGGTTTATTGCTGCACTCAAACTGTAAGTGAAGATGAGTCGGTGCATTAGCATATAAATCCTCTCAAAGCGGCGCCTCAGTTCTTAAATCCGGCTGCAGGGCTTTGTTCTGCCTGCAGGCCTGATGTAGTTATGAAAATGAGCTCTGTGCATTGAGACCTTTTGAACAATAGAAGAAGAAAGAGGGGGCCAAGCTGCAGCACAGAGCGGGGGGGCACGGGGGGCACGGGGCAGCGGTTCATGGATCGTGACACTGAACGCTCTTGTAGGACAAATTTAGGAATAAAGTGAAGCACTCCTTTCAGAGATGTGCGACAGAAGAGCCTGACAGAGGTTCATCTGAACAATACGGAGGTGAAAAGAGACGAGGAGGCAGTGACAGGTGAGTGACGTCTGCTACTGATGCAGGGTGCGACCTCAGGAGGGGAAACAGAAAGGACGTGTGTGTGTGTGTGTGTGTGTGTGTGTGATCGAGCGTTACGGGAAGACGGGTTTGAGATTTGATGCTTTTGGGTTTCACATTTTGAACAGACAGAAAAGTCTGAGGAAGGTTTTAGCCAACAAGAAAAAAACCCGAAATAAAGAATCCGACTCTTTCCAAATGTGTGCATCTTTCTTTAAAGTCTTCAGCCTTCTTGGAAGCGAGTGACTTTTTCCCCCCACCTCCTCCTTTCCTGAGCTGCTGGGAGGAAAGTCCATGAGCCAACAAGTCAGGAGACGTTGGAGGGAAATTACCTCAGCAGGACTCGGGGGATCTGGCCTTCTGACCTCCTCCCACTGCTGCTCTGCTACTGATCTGTTCGCGTCTGTATCGTTTTCCTGACGCGCCCGGACAGAACACTGCAGATTGTACATTTCCAACAGAAATGCATCTCGTGCGTTACCTTGCCGAAGGGTCCCGCTGCGTTGGAGCTGAAGAAGCCACTGAAGCGGCTGGCGGCGCGGTTCTTCCAGCTGTCGGGTCCGGCTCCAACGCCAGGCAAGGAGCCGCCGATCTGACCCAGAGAGTCCGGCGTTGGGATGTTCGCCTCTCCGAGAAACTCTGTCATGTTCTTCCTGCGTCGGGCCTGACCCTGAAGAGAGAGAAGAGAGAGAGAGAGTGTATTAAAAGAAATGAAAACGAAAGAGGACACAGCAGCTGGAGTTCTTTTATCATCTTAAGAGGAAACAAAGTTTCCAGAAAGACGGACAGAGACGAGTGTACAGGTTCAGGACAAACAGGAAATCAGAGGGGAATTCTGCCCGAGGATGACATCAGCACGACGGTTACAGCCGTCCTGATGATGAGACACAAACAGGAGAGGGAAGGACGTCCACTTCCTCGCTCTGAATGCATCATTACATCACAGCCTGAGCGAGGTTGTTCCATAAGAGCGGGCGTCCAGAGTCGGCCCCATTGTTCCCCTCTCTCTATTGTCACGCTGTCAGCGTGCGCCGCGAGCAGCCGCGCTCCTGCAATCTGCGTCCACTTTACGAGCAGCAGCAAAGCAAACAAACAGGGGCCAGGTCAGTATCTGAGGAAGCAGTTGTTTTTGCCGTTAGAGCGAGGAATCTGCCCCTCACAACACGAGGATGAGGAACTGACATTCCAGGACACTGACACTGAAACTGAGAGACCATTCCAGGGACATTCTTTCACTGATCACCCCCCGCACACTCACAAACAAGAACACACACACAGAAACACACACACACACACACACGCAGACTATGTCTTAAAAGCAGCCCTGCTCAAAGCTGCTGGGGGTTTGAGTATCAGACAGGATGAGGGTTCAAGAAACGCTCCTTAAACTTCACTGAAAACTCAACAAAAGGATCAGTACGCAAAAAATATCAAACAAAACCTGCCGCAGTACTTCCCCGGTGACAGAAAATGTACAAAGAGTTAAAAAAAAAGATAAGTGAGGATGAAAAACACTGAAAACTCAAAAATATTTTGCAAATCACTTCCCTCTTCCTGTTTTTTATTAATGCAAATGTTTTTGAATTTTTGTTTTCAAAAAGCTCTAAATATTAAAAACTTCGAGTTAGCAACTGGAGCTAAATGTTAAAAAATGCAAAAAAATTTCAGTGTTTTGCAAACATCAGCTGGCAAACCTGGACTCCCGATTGCAAGCGGAGGAGGAAACAAGTCCACAACTATTTCAGTTAAAAAAAAAAACAAAAAAAAAACTGAGGTTTCTTCAGAGTGGAGCTGTTTTTAAAAAATAAGAGCTTGAAAAACATTGAAAACCCATTTATTTTTGTGAATCACTTTCTTCTTCCTGTCGTTTTTTTAAGGGGGAGGTTGGGCAAATGTTTTTTTTTTATTTTTTTTTATTCAAAAAAAGCTCTAAGTATCAAAAACTTTGAGTTAGCAACTGGAACAAAGTGTTGAAAATTCAAAAAGAATTTGATGTGTTTTGTTAACAACAGCTACTAAATCTGGACTCCCTATTGCAAGGCAACAGCGGTGGAGGAGAAAAGTCGCCAACTTTAACATTTTCTCTCTTTTTTTAAACCTGAGCAGAATTGTCAAAAAAGACAACTAAAGATATAAAACACCAAAAACCACATTTAATTTGTGAATCACTTCCCTCTTTTTGTCTTTTTTTCAGGTGAATATGTCAAACATTTGCAAATTCAAGCATCTTAGCTCAATAAAACATAAATTTCCAGCTAGCTGAACATTAGTTCCCACTTCCTGTCATTTTTTATACATATATTCCATATTAAGTAGTATAACAGTCGTTTAATCATCTTAGATATTAACACTTGCAGCTTTTCTTGGTTATTATTTAAGGGGATTTAAAGTTTTCAGACTTTGAGGTCAACAAAAGAAGCAATTTGTTGACATTTCTCTCGACAGTGGAGGTTATTTGGGGCATTTTTCAAATTTTGAGACATTTTTTGGACTAAAAATTGTTGCAATTTATCCTAAAAAAAATGCTCATCAGTCAACATTTATGACAGAATAACCTTAAATATCAGATACTTTTGAAATAAATTCACCAACACTGCTTAAAAAAAAGCCTGCTAATGGTTTTAAAGACCGCAAAGTTTTCTTGATTAACTCGGAAAAAGAAGCTCATCAGTCCAATTATAACACAGGTTCTGGTTGGTTAAAGCCCAAAATATCATAAAAATTCGATTCGATTCTGTAAAACAATTATAACAAGACCTCTCACAGGGGCACCTCCTGTTATTTTCAGCTAGTCAACAGTCACACTGGAAAAAAAAAATTCAATTAAAAAAACTTTGTTCATCAACAGTTTTGAAAACAATAGCGAACAAAGCCTGTGCTTTCTACTCCAAGGCAACAGCGGAGGAGGAAACAACTTTTACATTCTCAAAATTTTGATCTTAAGTTTAAAGATTTATCAAACTTTAATTTTGTTTGACGTTTGCCAATTTTTCGAGGGCATTTTTTGGACCAAAAATCATCTTGAATGTTAATCAAAAAAATGCTCATCAGTCCAATCAAAACAGAAATCAAAGTCCGTTAAAGCTCATGTATGATTCTTTAAAATGACTTTACCAACACTGCTAAAAGTAGCCCTCTCGTGTTTTTTGGGCTAATTTTCCTGTTAAAATGATTCAAAAATGTAAAAAAAAAAAGAAAAAAAAAGAAAACAAAAAAAATGCTGTTTTGATTTGAAGCAGCAAAAGTAGAAAAATACGCCGACAAACATTTTAGTCTGAGTTATACAGAACGTGGATGTGTTTTGAAAACAACAGCTAGCAAAGTTTGGGTTTAACACACCAGAAACCTCAAAGTATCATAAAAAAAATTTGGGGTGGCATGAAAAAATTAAATGATTACCAAAAAGAGCCCTCAACTGGAGCTTCATGTTTTTCAAAAATGCAATTTGATGTTTTGTAAACAACAGGTGGCAAACCTGGACTTTATATTGGAAGGCAACAGTGGAGGAGGAAACAAGTCCACAACTTTAACATTTTAATTTTTTTCTTTTTTTTTTCTTTTTTTTTTTGCAATTGAAATTTCCTCAGAGCGGAATTGTTCTTCAAAACCTTCCTGAAAAAGACAAAAAAAAAAAAAAAGACACATTGGCGTTAACTTTTCCAGCCCTCCCAGTCTCCTCCTCAGACTTTTATCAACCCTTTTCTTACATAAGCTTCAGACTGTTTACAGAAACTATGGTGAAAAAAAATCTCACTTAAACTGTAAAATATAAGCGGGACAAAAAGCAGGTGCAGAAAGAGTCAAACTTTGAGACAAAGCGCCGGCTTGATACGAGCGTCAGACGTAAACAGCGTCCGTTAAACTGCAGAAGAAGACTTATCAAATGTATATGAGTGTGTGGCGTGTATGTAAGAGAGTGAAATGTAAACGTTAGGAGTAGCTTAGGTCCAATTGTTCTAAACAGGTTCCCATTTTAGGAAGAACAGCCCCAGACCTTTTGTTCAAACACTTAACTGGACTAAAAGGCACACAAGTGGCTCGTACGAGGTTGCATAACAGGATAGTAAATCTGAGTGGGGGGTCCTGCAGGTCTTCAAAGTCCTTTTATCTGTCAGAGAATTATCACCACAGCAGAAAGCGACTTCACTGTGAAGAGGCTTTAACGCAAGAAAAGAAAGTAGTGAAAAGGAAACAAGCACAGAGGCTTTTAGGGGCTTTTTCTGGGCCAAGTGGTCAAGGACACAGGTGTCAGGAAGTGTGCAGACCCCAGAGGGAGTTTGGACCCAGTGCTACTGACGATACACTGAAATATATATATTAACGTGATAATATTTAAGCCACCCAAGAGAAAATGTTTAAACTTAGAGTGATTAAACTGTTGGAGATTAAAAAGACAAAAAATTTTAAGTTAATACTTTATCAAAACAAGACCAGGAAGCTGTGATTAAAAGACACACACGCATGGAAGCCACACACACTTTCACACCATGCTAAGAGTGCTCACCATCGAAGCCAGCGGCATGTCAAAAGTAACAAAAACCATCCTAATCCTTCAGTCGGACTCATGGATCGCAGCCCATCTGAGCCAGCTCCTTCTCCCTCAACCTCCACTCTCCTCCTCTGCGAGATGCTGAATCAATCCAAGAACCCAGAGCCTGAGAGAGCTGTATCACCGCTACGTTAGGCCTCCATAAACAGACTTGTTCTGAACTTCATCAGGTCTTGAAATGTCCCGTTCCAGCTGACAGGGTCCGGGTTCCTGGTGTCAGTCTGTCGCGTCCTGCCGTGCTCGACAGCAGCGTCTCTTTGAACCCTGGACGTGTCTCTGTCCTGTCCCGCTGTCCAAACAGTCAGTGGTAGCATTTCATGCAGACACTGGGCTGAAGTCATAGCAACCAGGAGGATCCAGCCTCATTGTGCCGGGCAGGAAAGAGGAGGCAGGGCCAGGGTGCAGGAAGAAAAAAAAAAAAAAGAAGGAAGGCACGGGGAGTCTGATCTGAATATTTGGAGGTGGAGTCAGGGTGACAGCTTGGAGGGAGCTCCCTCGCCCAAACACAAACACACATCCTGCTGCTCTGCTGTGCCAAAAGCTCTTTAGGGTCAGTCTAAACAGGCTGCTCAGACACACAAATTAACGTCACTATTTTCTGTAAACTCAGAGGGAAATTTCTGCTGCCATCTTTCCTGAGCAACACAGATTTAACTCTCATTCCCAGAAGTCAGAAACAATTAAAAAGGCGACCACAGCCCCACGTGTCACTGCACTCTTATTTGAAGTCGGTCCACTATTCTTTCTGCTATCTGTGATCAGTTTGTGCAGGAGACTTTAAACAATGCCACGCTGGTTGGCCAAAACACGGAAAAAAGAAACAGCCTGATAACAACCACACGGGAAATTCCCTTTTGTTTACTTGCATGTTTCAGCCACTTTTAATAGGCTGCTTCTGAGCAGAGAGAGACACAAACAAGTCAGGCGTTACATCGATACCTTTTCAGACGTTAACTCAAACTTTTTATTTTCCATTTGTAGGCTTAAATCTTTTAAAAACTTTTATCTCATCTCAGTATTTCTCACTGCTTTCAGAATCTGTCTTTTCCTTACCTCAGCATTCAAATTTGTTTACTTTTTTCACACATATTGAGTGTCAAAAAATTCAGAAATTAAAGGTACAGTAAGGAGTTTTTATGTTGCTTAAATTCTGGATGTGATTTCCCAGAGCGAGGACTGCATTTCCCATGAGCACTATCACCCACTGGCTATTATCAAAGGGATTTGAAAGAAAATATGTGAACACAGATCTTCTTTTTGAGACAACTTTTCAGCTTAACTTTGTAAAATCTGTTTTTTCCTGTCAGCTAGCTTCCAGACCTAGCGCTTTTACGTTAGCTGATATCATGATGTGGGCTCCTGTGTCCCAATAAATGACTGAATAACATAAATAAGCACAAGATTTAACTCTTTAGTCTCAAAACAGGGATTTTAATTCATCAGTGCTTCCGTTTTACAAGTGCTCTTAAAATTACCGTAACTCTTCTACTATTTGGGCAAGCAAAAAAAAAAAAAAAAAAAAATCAAACGGCTCCTTAAAGAAGAAACGACAAGCTTTTACAGAGCTATTCAGAGTATTACGGTACTGCATAGGAATCCATGTGCAACTGCGTTCCAATAGCAGGCAATAATTAAGCATTACCGTAACTCTTCTACTATTTGGGCAAGCGGAAAAAAAATTCAAACGGTTCCGGAAATAAGAGAAGATTAGCTTTCCTGACATGATTCCTGATGCTTTAAAGGACAAAATAACAAAGTCCAGGTGGCCTGTGTGATACCTGGGGTGATAAAGCGTTAAGCTAGCAAAGCTCGGATTGAAGAGTCGTCTGTCTGATAGCACAAAAATCTGACCTGAATACAGCTACTACTTCCGTTTGATAAAAAACCTCTGCAAACCATCAGTTGCTGCAGATTTTTTTTATGGAAACCAAAGCTTTTTGTGTTTCCCATTGTAAACAAATAAAGGTTTAATCTCTTTGTGACATTTTTCCATCACACAGTTCAAAGGAAAACTCGTTATAAGCGTAGTTGTGACAGTTCAAATTATAGGAAAGTTCAACCCAGGTTATTTTATAGTACAGCCAAGAAATGTGGCTTCAGTCACTCAGTAAACACCCCCCTGCTCTGGATATGTCTGTCTAACTAATTATGTTTACAAGGTTTCCCCTGCTCCTCCTGTGTAAACCTGTCAGTCAGAGCCGAGGGCACAGAGAGCAACTCTCTCTGGGAACTGATGCAGAGAGGAGGAGGAGGAGGAGGAGAGGGAGGAGGAGGGGGAGTCAGGTTAACGATATCAAGCTCTGTGTCCCCTCACAGCCTTATCTTATCACAGAGGTTTGTGGCGTTAACCTTGGCCTAAAAGAAGAAAATCTTTAAAAGGGACGAGATTGTATTAAAAGTAAGGGGGTGACAAAGAGAGAGAGCAAAGAAACCCCCCGCATCACATCCACCCACCCCCGCCTCTCCTCTCTCTACCTCAGGCTCCCGCTACCGCTGAATGTTAGCTCTCTGATAAGAGCTTCCCTTGATCAGGTGAGGTGATTAACGATGGGAAAACAGCGTGACACTGACCTTCCTGAGAGCCTGGACACACACACACACACACACACACACAAACAACCAGGAAACAGAAACTAAAAGACACAGCCTCACATTCTGCACGTTCTGAGGCCAGCGCAGGTCAGATCATCGACTGGAAACAGCACAGACACAAACTGAGGCTTTATTCAGAGAGGTGTCAAAACAAAGCTCTTAACACAGAATCCCCGGCCAGCATCCCACGTCACTCAATACACAAACACACACACAAGTCTGCTCGGCAGTCCATGAGGAAAGGATGAGATCACTGGGACCAAAAGAAAAGGAGAACGATACAACTTTATGCAGACTGCCTTAAATTCGGTCAAGGAGCTGCACTTAACAGCTACTTCCTAATTAAATCTTTGATTTGATGGAACCAAACTTTAAAAAAAAAATCAAAATATACATACTTTACTTTAATTTTGAGAAAGTAAACTTTGCCTTCCTGACAGTTTGGAAGCTGAAAACTAAGCAAAAATCACATTGGCTCGAAACAAATGACAACAAACTCTTGTCAGTGATGCCTCTCTTTAACCCCATTCTCCTGAATCCTCTCTCTTCATCTTTTGCCCCTCGCTTTAACCTTTTCACACAGTTATATCACTTTTACTCTCTTGAGGTGCAATAAAAAAATAAAGCTGTCACTGATTTAAATTCATCGTCATTCGCCGACGAAATCTGCCATTCTGAATTTTTATGCCACACTGAAACAAAGTACCTGACATAACCAACACAGTCCGAGTTTAACACATCAGACGTGCCAGCGAGCGTCTCACCTGGACGTCGATCGGCGTCAGCTTTATGTCATGAGGCGACTCAGGAATGGCTGAGTCCACATGCAGCAGGTCCCAGCTGCGCCAAGACGACAGACGACTGAACCGAACCATCTTCAGCAGAAAAAAATGACCAAAAAATCTCAGATCACAAAAAAAAAAAAAAAAAAGTCAAGTCAAAGAGTTATTTCCAGGACGTCAGGGAGAATCCATTTCCAAGAACTGACATGATGATGTTCTCTGATCTGTGCTTGTGTGTGTCTGATTCTGCAGGTACTTTGCACAGCAGGCCAACGGTCACACACAGGATCGTCAGGAAGGTGTGTTTTATCTCCACCTTTAGGCATCAGGGGAAGTTCTTTGTCTTTCCTCAAACACACACACACACACACACACACACACACACACACACACACACACACACACACACACACACACACACACACACACACACACCTCCTCTGCCCTCTCAGTGTTGCTCCTCCTACACACCATCTGGCAAATACACTCCTCACATAATGAGGTTAATTAAAGACGCGCTAACAAATACACAGGTGATGTGAAGTCACAGAGAGGGGACGGACTGACGTTTAAATATCCTGGACGTCTCTTAAATTCAGTACAAAAGAAATCTAAGGATAAATAAAAAAATGCAGGCCAGTAAAGTATGACTTTTTTCGTTTTAACAATAAAACAAATTAACGTTATTAAGTAGAAAAAGTGAAAAATGCTTTGTTAATGTCTCCAACAACAGCTTGAGAGCCTCAAATGTTCAGTTCACAAACATTAAAACTGAAAAGTAGACTTGAAAGGCCAAAACTGGCCAGTATTATCAAATAAGTACCATAACATAACATGGACACTTCCTTATTCCTCAATCACATGACACAGAATCGACCAATCAGAGGCTAGGAAGCTCAAACCATAGAAGTACAATCACAAATTTTGGTCCCAATTATGAGGCAATGTAGAAATTAAATTCAAGTTATACATACATAAAAAAGTAAGTTTATAAAATTTTGTGTTACTTTTATGTCACAATATAAAAATTTTATAACACTAACTCAAATTATGAATTAAAATTGCCGTTAAAATTTGTACACAGTTAAAACATTATTGGTGTTCAGGCTTCCGAACATTTTGCAATTTTCACATTAAAGCTCCAGTATGCGTTGATTTTGGCGCCCCCTGTCGACAAACGCCATGGTTATGTTTTGGACCCAAAATCTCGTCCTAATTCTGTTGAAGGTCAAAAATAACACTTGTTTTTAATATCATCATTACACAGCAAAGAAAGGTTGTTTCCTCCGTGTGCTGTCAATCATCTGGCCTGACTCCGCCCCTTTTTCAGCAGTTGCAGGAATCAAAAGTTATGTCTGGAAATCACTCCATTTTTGTTCCTGGTAGTCCAGTTTGCTTCTGTGGGTCATGCAGACGCATCAGTATCGACTTAAATCTGTTTCAAAAAAACAGCTTAAAATTGCTTACTGTGGCTTTAATCTCTCTGACACACTCATCAGCACACTTTGAGTCTCGTATTAACTCCAAACAGATGCTTCTCACCCTATTAACAAACTATACCCACTGCAGGCGAATTCACCCTCTTTGACTTTAATGAAGCAATGAATGACAATAAAGTCCCACAGCACTGCTCCTCATTCAGCCATTGTTATTCAAAGAGTATCTCTGTGTGTGACTCCCTGATTGTCCCCTTTTTATTCCATCAGAGGTCTGATAGTGAGACCAGAAGAGCTGCTGAGGCCACGACTTCAACACATCCACAGTCACAGGGAGTGAAAACTGTGACCCAGTTAAAGAAGAGGAAATAAATCATGACAATAGCTTCTGCTTTCGTGTTCCCCGTTGCTAAACAAAGCAAACAGAGTGTATTGTACGAGCTGAGACGCCAACACGAATACAGTCTCAGTACGGACCATTCGAGTGTGTGTGTGTCGCAGTGTTTTGGTTTCAGTTTACAGACAGTGATCAGCTGAAGTGTTTCCAGCCCTCAGGGATTTTTGAGGCTTTTATCAGATGTGGTATTTCCCCAGCATTTACTCTTTGTCTATCATAAAACAAAATAATCTTCCTCCTCTGTCGATTGCATAACAAAGTCTTCAAACCCTGAGGCCAAGTCAGGAGTCTGTGTGTCTCTTTGGACGCCTGAAACAAAGCTTTACTGGTATTTGTCTCCTGCTTGTTTATCTGCAGATTATTATTTGAAAGCAGAATTTAATGTTTAGTCTATAAACTTCCAGAGTACAGTTTTTGGATGCCTTTAAGTGAATAAGAGTTAAAATAATGAGCTCAGAGCATAAACAGAGGAAAGCAATAGAGTCAATGTGACACTGAGTCAAAGAACAAACTCAGGTGATCAAAAAGTTACGCTTTGGCCATTTTTTTCCACAATTATTCAGCCACACAAGGTGTAAAAAAGATCTCAAGTCAGGAGCTGAAACTGAGTCTGACCTCTTCCATCTCTATCTCTCTCTCTGTTGTATAAAAAAGAGAGAGAGAGAGAGAGAGAGAGAGAGAGAGAGAGAGAGAGAGAGAGAGAGAGAGAGAGAGATAGCGAGAGAGAGAGAGAGAGAGAGAGAGAAAAGAAAAAAAAAAGGTCAGGATGTTCCAGACTTCTCCATTATAATACAGTTCAAGACCCCTGAGGTCTTTAGTTTACAATCTAATAAACAAAGAAAAGCAGAAAATGTTCTCGGAGACGAGCGGGAAGACAAAACGTGTCCACAGTCTGGCTTTCAGCACGACCAGTAAGCTTTATTTATTGGTGGTCAAAAGTTTAACTTTGCAACTATGTTTGAAAATGCTCTCATATATATATATATATATATATATATATATATATATATATATATATATATATATATATATATATATATATATATATATATCAAGGTGACAGAAATACATATAGGAGCAAAATTTTTAAATCAACAGATGGATATATCTCTCTTTTTAGTGGCATTTTTGAAAACGTTGATTGTTGCATGATTGATCGCCTACACTGCAAAAAAATGAAAGATACTGGATGACAAAACTGACGGCTGAATTGCATTTAAAGGGTCTGTGAGGATTCTCACAGCGACTTCTTTTGGATGGAATCGTGTTCACACTGTCGTGATGACATGACTCTTAACAAGGCGTGTGTTTGTTTTGGAAATAAATGGAGATCAGATCTTCTTTTTAACACTACTTTTCTTCGTCTAAGACAACTTTTCACCAAATACAACACAACGAGGTGAGGTATTTATCTACAGTTACACAGCGCTGTTGTTTGAAACGTGACAACAAGTAAACTTTGTCAGTTTGTTCTGTAGTTTAATAGCCGGCTATTTTAGCGCTCAAAGCCCTGGGCTCTGAGACGTACCCGCAGGCTAGCATGTAACGTTAGTGAATCCTTACGTCTTGCTCATCGACCAATCAGAGCTAACGTAACCTCACTCCTCATTTTATTGACAGACTCTCAAGTTTGATCAGATCACTGCAGAATAACTGCTGCATGTGGGCTGGAATGAATAACAACAAACAGTTTAGCTTGTGTTTTAGCAGTTAGCTATCTTAGCTTTAGCTTCTTCTCTTCTGTCTTTTTCCTGTCTGTCAGTTCAGCTCCAGTCTCAACCATCACTACTAAATTAATCCCAGAAATCATTTCCAGCAGAGAAAAGCACAGATCTCTCTTCTCACTACTAAACTTCATCAGCCGGCGTGGTGTTGTCATGGAGACTTCAACGTACCGTAAAACATTTGTTGCATTTCCTTTAGAGTTCATAACGTTTCACTCATGATCATAGGGTTTGTAAAGAGTAACATGATTTCTATTTTCCTTGAGATCCAATGATCCTGAGACATCATAAATTAGTGCTTCAGAGTTCACCATCAGATACGCTCCAGATAACGACAAAATAATTAATAACAAATCTAATAATGACACATTTCAGCGGGTAAAGTGATCCGTTTGTTAAACAGGTTAAAAACACAGACAAAGCTCTGTTATTTTTTATTTTATCAGAGTTATTACAGCACATGTGCAGACACACAAATGGCTGATCAGCTGACGCTGTCCATCTCTAAAACACATTGTTTCATTTCTCTTAAAATGAATCCCCTCGTTTCCTCTCTCCTCTCTTCATTTCCTTGCATCTCTCCTTCATCTCTGGTGGGAGGGGCTAAGACGCAAGTGGAGGAAGGAAGGATGGAACTTTGGCGCTTTGAGACGCACCCACAGTCCGACCCTCATACGTGCTGAGAAGAAGGATTGCGGCTTCCTCATGAGTTCACTCAGGGAGCGCTGACACAGATGGAGGATCCATTAAAGGGTCAATGACCCCTTAAGAAAGCCAAAACCACCAAACTACAAACTGTGATGAGATTCTCTTCAGCCTGTGAGAAGCAGCAGGTTGGAAATCCTAATATTTATGGTGCTTTTACGTATTTAAGATGTTTTACTGATGCGTTTGCTGCCACTTCAGTGTTGTAGACACGCTGCTATGGGAACTACTGATTGTGAGTTACATAAAAAGATATAACTGACAGATTGGACTTACTGGAAATCACAAAGTCCCCGACTGTCAGGTTATCTTTATGGCGACTGTAAAAGCTGAGCGAGAGTTTCTGCGTCTGAGACCCACAATAAATTCTTTAGGAAGATTGCCGGTATGATGTCTTTCATCCCGGTTGTTTAAAGACGTGTTTTTGCTCAGATGTGACGTCAGATTGTGTTGCAAATAGAGCAGAAACATCCTGAGCAGAGACCCTGAGGAGGGGCGACTGCGACACAGCAAACAGGTGCACGAAGGAAGAATCTAAAAACAGATGCACGCATGTAGAAAATGTGTGTGTGTCTGATATCCGGGCGCGTTATGTGCAGATTGTGCAATAAGTGCAGGGCACAGATGGATAGCGGTGCTTCATGGAGCTATCAGCGAGCCTGGAATGTGCTTTCGACCAATCAGAGCGTCTCCCTGATGTAGCATAATCAATCTAGATCATCAAAGTTCTCCGCCAGGCTCCATAAAATGTAACATGCATGCAGTCATAAAGCAGAAACCCTCTGCAGAGGACGGACGGCACTCGGCTGTGTTTCCTCTGCAGCAGCGCCGGTCAGCCAGCAAACATCCAAACGTCTCCCTCCATCCAATAAAAAGCAGGCACGCGTGCGTTTTCACAAAGCTGCTGCTGCCATAGAAACCCAAAGACCGCACTCAGCGTCCGCACGTCCAAATGGAGCTTTTGTCCCCCCCGAATGAGCCGTCAAACACGGGCCGGCACCCAAAACGGATCACAAGCTCTCCGCTGCTGAGACTGTTAAAGACGAAAGTATCAGCAGACTTCAGAGAGATTTGGCTCTGAGGATCTGAGAAACGCCGACTCCTGTCCAAGACTGAAATAATTCATGAGTCATTCTCGCCCAAATGCTTCACCACCACAGGAATGAGACGAGTTGGGCTGCGACTCGTGTCTCATTCAGTCATCCTTCCTCACATTTCATGATGAA